>LR991027.1:5677460-6158069 GCA_905163495.3 Cosmia trapezina | reverse complement strand
GACTAAACACAGAGTGGTGTTCGCCTACCATGCTATTAGTTGTGTCCGATGCAAAGCCTACAATTTTTTTTAAAGGAATTTGAATCTGAGGGACCCCTGCGCCAATAGGATGGGGTAAACGGGCTGCGGGACCCCTACTATTTATATAAGTCGCGTTTCCGTGGAGGGGGTTGTGTGAATGCATTAGTAGTAATAGTGCTGTACCGGTAATGATTTATTATGTTAGTATATATATTTTTTAAAGTCTGTTGTTATTATTGTCTTTTTCAATAAAGCATTAATACTTTTATCTACACCCATGCTATAAATCATCTATATAAGTTTCTGAAACAGTTAGCTTATTGCCAACATTAAAACAGCCAGTGTAATAGTAACCATGGTAACCATAATAGCATCCAAACGGGTGCTTTAATGTTGTACTGAATTTCATAATGCAACTCGTTTTCAAAAAAAGAACATTGTAATGCACGCGCGTTTCACTACAACAGCGCCGTAATTTAAAAAAAGAACTTATTTCGAATTCACGTCGTTTACTATGACGCCGGCCGCCATGTTACTGAAAAACTGTTTCAGAAACTTTTATAGACGATTGATAACATGGATGTAGATAAAGTCTTGTATGCAACTGTACATAATTAGGTATTAAAACACTCATGTGATACTTGCGTATAACGACAAGCAATAATAGGGTTAACATTTACGAAGAGTTATTCAACGCCTAAATAGACCAGAGGTTTCAAGACCGCTTGCCTCAAGGTATGAAGTTCTCTAGCATTATTTCACTTCAAGCATTGAGTTATATTATACCAGAAACATGTGATGCAATACACAATAGAACATTGTACGTAAGGATTATTTCAAGGTAAAAAATTAAAACTATTTTGTTATCGTATTAAATTTTAATTAATTTGTATTGATGTCAAAATTAGATAGGTAAGTGGCCGCTGACTCAGGTATAGAAATATGTGTGTTCGTAAGCATCGGCTGGCTGTCTTGAGAATTGGAAATTGTATCAATATGTTGGTAATGCACAGGACTGGGAGTGTATGTAATATGTCTGGGGCTGGTCGTATGTATAATGCTGGGACTAGGGGTGTTGTAATCAAAACGGACATTTGCTGAATCCATTGCTCGATAGGACGTAGTCAAGTTTTCCATATCTGCCTCAAATAATGTTTAATTAATCAGTTTTTCGGCTAAAATGAGTTGTTGTTTTGTAAGGTCTCTGAGCAATGCTGCAGTTAGGTTGTCATTAGATGTATCTGTATTCCTTTTTCCTGGGCGTTTGGCTTTGGAATTCGAAGCTGGCACAACGCTCGACGATGCATTTAATGCTGGTGTTGAGTCTGTGGCCGGTAGTGTCCCTGATGTTGGGGCTGTGGCTGGCTGTGCACCTGATGTTGCCTCTGTAGCTGGCAGAGTCTCTGAACCTGTATCTGCGGCAGGCGGTGGCTCTGTTTCATCTATCAGTTCCATCAGTTCCTGAAAATAATATTTTTGTTTATTTACAGTTTCCAAGATCGGAACACGAATGGAAGGAAGTAGCGACAGTGTTTGAAAAAAGATGGAATTTCCCAAACTGCCTTGGGGCTATTGACTGTAAACATATCGCCATTTTTATCCCGCCTGGATGTGACCTGGATGTGAAAACCATCATAGTATGGTTTTATTGGCAATCGTAGATGGAAATTATCAATTTCTTCTGTCGTGATTTTGGAACTAATGGAAGAATTTCAGACGGTGGATTGCTCACTAATACAAAGTTTGATAAAAAACTTGAAAATGGTCAGCTATATATTCCTAGCGCCAGAACTCCCAAAAACAGCACCAGATGCATTTCCACTTAGAATAGATTTTATTAAACTGTTTAGACAGGCAAATTTGGCCACACTTGAAAACGCGACGCGAGTGATTCATGGTCCTCGATATAAAGCCGTTTTTTTTCAAGAGTTGCATACTATACTTTATACCATGACTACGAGAAAAAGAAAGATTTATGCGAAAATAGACTTATAATGAAGAAAAAGTACGGTTAAATTAATTAAAATTTTATTGGAACAATCCTTTGGCCTTTTACGGTAGGCTTGCAACTTCGAGTATGTTTTATGTCAATGTTATGCCTGGTTTTTATAGTACAACGTAGCATAGAATACATACTCCATAATGTCGATGACTTCTTTTTCTTCGACAGCTCATTAACTCGTATCATCCCAACCGTAATAAAACGAGTAAAATTTTTATAAAATTTGGATCAGAGTATGTTTGTAGATGTATAATGGTACCTACATAACTAAAAAAAAAATTACGGAATTTGGATTTTGAGTTTTGTAACCGTTCCAATAATGGAACACTAGGACTGAACACACATGTAAAATACCGCTAGTGGCTATGGATTTCGATATGAAATAAAACTATTCTATAGACATTTTTATTTATTATGTAACGTCCCTGCTAGGGCAGGAAAATTAAAACAGAAGAATTAGGTATGTTACAATAATTTATTTCACAAAAAAATGTAATTATATAAAATTAGACTCCAGCAGAAGCTAGCGTGAGTTCTCAATATCGAGCGCGTGTAAAGTTCTAGACCGCCTAGAGAAAACCACTATCCTGGATGTTCCCGTAGATAGGTAGATGATAGATGGCAGCCAGGTAGGTAGGTCGGTCCTCCAACGGCAGCTAGGATCGCTCGTAGGGTTGTCCAGCCACAGCCCTCGAAGCGTTTGTAACAAGTTCTTTTCCGGTACGGAAGAACCCCGATTTGGGGTTACACAGAATTTAGACACAAGATGTGTATATGTATTTATTTTATCTATTTATAATTTCACTCTTTGAAATCAATAGTGTAGATGGTGTGGTAAAATAAAATTCTGTCCAGTCACGGTCACTCTGCTGCTCCGTAGTGCCAAGTGAATGCACCCGTGCGCCGATCGAGATTCTTCCACCGACCGCGACCTCTAGAAGCGCGCGGACGTTAGCCACACGTTATGGAGTGGGAAGGCACACACCAACCAAATAGTTCGTGCGCGAAGTTCGCGACAGTAATTAAGGACAGCTAGAAAATACGTCAGTTGCAAGCGTAAACTATTACATTATACAGTTTGCAAATTGGTATACTTGAAACAAAAACGTACAACGTTACAGTACCCCCCTTTTTAGCATAGGATTTTTCCTCAGGAAAATCCGCTGACACTGCCACTGATGACATCTGATTTTCGCTACGCAATAGTTCCTATCCCCTTTCATTCATCACACATATTCCCTCATCACATAATTAGTAGCAACACTGTAGTTCTAGTATTGTCACATGCAATCATACTGAGTGTATTGTTTATAGTTAACACATTACACTCACGGAAATCAGACGTAGTTATTAAAATTGTTTAAATAGTACAGAGCAGTCATATATATAACCAAGCTAATGTGTATATAGTATGTTATGAAGTGTGATTATGGCTTATTTAGGGAGTAATCAACCGCTCCTTAGAATAACTGTGGTGTAGGGCCATAATTATTAAGCTGAGATCAAGGGGTAGACCGAGATCGGTTAATCACTATGGCTTTAGGGCACATAGTGATCATGGTCAGTAATTAATGGTCATACCATCATACTGTAGGTACCATTGGTTTAGACCAATAGCATATAATTGGTTATAGAATAAAAGACATACTTACTAAAAGAGTACAAGTTGGTTATATATGTTGGTGGATGGGTTTTAGCAATACGTACGTTAAGGTTGGTATTTAGTTTTTGCATTTAGGCTTTGTAATTAGTTAACTTTATATCTTTAATATGCCAATGCCCGATTGATTTTCCAGACGTATCCGCCAATTCGTATACTAATGGTGATTTTTTTCCGATAACTTGGCATTTTACAAATTTAGGAGCCAACTTCTTATTATAATATTTATCTTTGTCGCTCTGATAGAAAGTTCGCTTCCATACAACATCACCAATATCAAACTCTGCAGGTTTCCTACGTAAATTGTAGGACTGGCAGTTTCTAGCATGAGCCTGGAGAAGCGCTGCTTGTACCTTGTTAAAAATTGAAGATAAATAGCCTAGGTTTTCTGCATATGAATCACGAGGTACAAAAACAAGATCTTCTTCGTTGACTGAGTTGACAAACTGTGAACCACAAGTAACCAATTCACGTCCGTATACAAGAAATGACGGAGTATAGCCCGTTGTTTCGTTTACCGAACTATTTACAGCAAACTGAATCTTTGGTACCAGTAGATCCCAGACACGTTGATCATCAGCAATAAATGTTGAAATTGCTGTCATGATGGTTTTGTTATATCGTTCAACTGTGTTGATGTGAGGCGAGTATTTAGGTGTAAAATGCAAATTGGGAATTTTATATTTGGTAATCATGCGTTTGAGAGTTGAGCTAGCAAATTGTTTTCCGTTATCAAGTATAATAGTAGAGGGTATCCCATGTACGAGTATTACATTTTCTTCGAGGATTCTAGTAACGATTTCCGCGGTTGCTCGCTTAATAGGAAACAAAAGGCAGTATTTACTAAAACAGCACGTAATCACGAATATGTAGGAATTTTGTTTTCTTGAAGGAGGTAAAGGTCCGACTAAATCAACACTTATCGTTTGGAATGGCCTAGAACAAACTTTAGGGTCGCCCATTTTGCCTAAAGGGGCATGGTTTTGATGCTTATGAGCTATGCACGCCTCGCAAGCTGAAATAAATTTCTGTACATCCGCGTGCATGCCTGGCCAGTAGTAACATAAAGCAAGACGCTTATATGTCTTAAAGACACCTAAGTGCCCTGCAGTAGGTTCGGAATGATGTTTTTCCAATACAGCACTACGGTGTTCCGCAGGTATTACCTCCTTCCATTCGAATTCTCTACGCAATGGACACATAGTTTTCATATATCTATAAAGTTTCCCGTTTTTCACTAGATAGTTAGGAAACGAAGTAGGAGATGACTGGCAACCATTGTAGATGTTAAGGTACCACTCATCTGTAGTTTGCGTATTAATTGGTTGACTTTCAACAGCGGTAATAGGTACAGAGCGTGATAGGAAATCTGGAACTACATTTTCCGTACCTCGGCGGTGTCTAATCTCAAAATTATACGCTGACAGTCGTACACCCCAGCGAGCTAACCGACCTGTAGGGTTGTTTAATTTTAAAAACCATTTAAGAGCAGAATGGTCCGTGTAGACAATAAATTTTTGGCCATTTTCTACATAACAACGCCAGTGCTCAACCGCTACTAGAACAGCAAGAGCTTCACGCTCAGTAGCACTATAGTTGCGTTCTTGATTGGACAATGACTTGCTCATATAGGCTATGACTCTCTCCTCCCCATTAATGTTTTGAGTCAACACACCACCAATTCCGTAGTCACTCGCATCGGTGTGAATTTCAAATGGTTTTGAATAATCGGGACACGAGAGTACCGAAGCAGACACTAAGCATTCTTTTAATTTATTAAAAGCTGTGTCAACTTCTTCAGACCACAAAAACGATGGTGCTTTTTTGCTTTGTGAGGTTAGTTTGTTCAATGGTGTAGCCAAAGAACTAAAATTTGGAATAAACCTGCGATACCAAGAAGCTGCGCCCAAGAATCGACGAACTTCTTTTCTATTAGCGGGAATTGGATAATTTTTTATAGCATCTACCTTTTCTGGGTCAGCATGTAAGCCGTTAGCATCGACTACATAACCCAAATATTTTAGTTTGTCTCGGAAAAATTGACTTTTTTTAAAATTTATAGTTAAGTTTGCCATTTTTAATTTATTTAAAACAAGTAGTAGTAGAGAAATATGCTGCTCAAAATTAGAAGGAACAATGATGATATCGTCGACAAAAACAAAAACACGATGTTCAAATTCTGGTCCATAGAACAAAATGTCAACCAAACGTTGTTGTGTGGCCGGTGCATTAGTAAGACCAAATGGCATAGATTTGAATTGGTAAGTACCACGGGTTGGTATGTAGAACGCGGTCTTGCATCTATCCTGCTCACTGATCATAATTTGCCAAAAACTTTTAGATAGATCTAGACTAGTTAAATATTTTGCGTCTCGTAAATTATCAAGGATCTCAGAGATATAAGGCAAATTATACGCATCTTTTTTCGTGACGGCGTTTAATTTTCTGCTGTCTAAGCAAAACCTAAGCTCACCAGTTTTTTTAGGTGTGAGTAGTACGGGTGATGACCATGGGCTCTCAGCTGGCTCAACAACATCTTCCTTCAGCATCTCATCTAGTTGCTCCACTAGTATGCGTTGCTTCTCTGGAGACATTCTATAATACCTTTGACGAATGGGGGCTGCTTCTCCAGTGTCAATGGTATGCGTTATTAGAGAAGTACGACCAAGACCTCGTACTTCGTATGATATGTCTCGGAACTGCGATATGATATTATCTGCTGTAATTCTCTGATCTTGTGATAAATGATCATACGACTGAAGATGTTCCGAGCCATCCGACTTCAGTTCAGCTAACTGAGCGTCTGATGGATTCAAAAATAGAAAAATAGAACAGCGTTTAAGTGAGTAGGAAACAGACCAAACTTTCGCCAAAAGTCCATGCCTAAGATTAAAGAATTTTTTACTTCAGGAATTATGTGGACATTTAAATGATGTGTTTGATTTTCTAAGGTGAATGGTAATGAAATAATTCCTAAAGACAAAAGTCTCTGCCCACCCGCTGCAACAAATGTCATTGGTTGACTTGAGTTCCATTGGTAATTGGATGAAATAAAACTTTTGTGGAGGTCATTTCCCATTATAGTAACGGCAGAACCTGTGTCAAGTAACCCAATTATAGGTTTACTGTTGACAGTAACTGGAACGTAAGGCCGTGTGTAATCTATACTATTATTACGGATTGAAGAAACAGTGTAGCAAGAACAAAATTTTGAAACAGTTTCTAGCCAATTATTCCAATCATTCCTATCAAAATTGGTACTGTTACTGTTTCCGCAACCCTCGCCGCCTAGTTTTTTGTTGCGTTTGAGTGACAATTTGGACAATCCGGAAACTTCACATCCTTCCTTCCACATTTAAAGCAGATAAGAAAGTGTGGTTTTTTACATGAACGCAGTGAATGTGATTTTGATCTACATCTAGGACAGTACACATTTTTCTTTTTATCCTGGTTTTCATGTGCTATTTCATTGATGTGTAAATTTGATTTAGTATCGCCATTATTTTTATGTTTATTGTTATTAGAATTACTACTACTGCTAGGCTGGTTTTTATACGAAAATTCTGGTGCTAAGGTTTCAGCACTGTCTTGTGGCGGTTCACGAAACTGTTTTAGTTTAGTTTGTATGTTTTCGTAGTTCCTACATAGTTTTTGTAGACTACCTATATCGGTTATATCCGCTGACGACGCAAGAGTACTTGCATAGCAAGGTCGAATGTTGTGCAACAATATCTCTAATTGATCCTCTTCTGCTAACTCTTTATCCAAACGTGAAAACATGCCACGCATAATAGAAATGTAAATAGTTATATTTTCTAGTTCACCCTGAGTGCGTGCTCTTATTTCTGATAAAAATTTGTAGTCGAAGTCACTTTGACTAAAATCTTGCTTAAGCAGAGAAACAATGTCATCCCAGGTATTAACCTGATCTTTAACACATCTGAACCAATGAAGAGCATCGTCAGTAAATATCTCGAAGGCAAAAGAGACCATTTGTTCGCGAGGTATTGCTCTGCTTAAAATAAATTCCTCCACCCTCTGTATAAATGCTCTTACGCAAGTTTTTCCAGAGTATTTCAGTTTGCTTATTTCTGTAAACAGCCTACGCTCACAACTGACAGCGACATTAACTGGGTTCGTTACACGATCTGGTTCTGTTTGAGCAGACACCTGTGGCTGAGTAGACAAAGCAGATTGCGGCCTAAGTAATGTTATATCCTTGTATTGGGTATTGAAATTGGCCACGCAAATTTTATAGACCTCCGCTACATCACTGGCTGAATAATTAATTCGGTTTAGTCGATGATATACGTGGTGCAGTAAGTTTTCAGTGCGTGTGAATAAGTTTCTTTCAAATTTTGATTTAAGAATAATTATGTTATTATGAGACTTCAACAGGGACTCTTTGACCGCTTTCAAATCATCAATAGGATCTAAATGTGATTCTAAAATATCCTCAGAAGGAAGGGTATAAGATAATTTAACGATTTGCTTTCGCAGCTCGTTGACTGAATCAGCACTTACGCCACCACGAACTGCTACTTCATATTCCAGTTCCGCCTTTTGTAAGGATAAATATTTTATGGGATACGACATCTTCGCTAAATTTTCCAATTAATAAAATGAATAATTTAATTTTTTAGATTTATCCGACAGGTGTGTGTTGCAAAATTCACAAAATAAAATAAACACAGTAATAGAACAAAATCAGATACTTAAGTTACCAAATCGTGATATAGTAGTATATGAGGTTTTTTTTTTTTTTTTTTTTTTTTTGGTTAGTTCTGAAATTAAAAATATATATTTTTATATGCGAAAAACTAGAAAAATATCACACTTGGCAGCTTGTAATTATGTTATAAATACTAACACTACTGATATAGACAGCCAACACCAAGAAAACTAAAAGAAATGCCTAGCAGAAGAGAACTAAACACGGCTCGATATCTACCACTAGTATGGGCGCCACTGTAACGTCCCTGCTAGGGCAGGAAAATTAAAACAGAAGAATTAGGTATGTTACAATAATTTATTTCACAAAAAAATGTAATTATATAAAATTAGACTCCAGCAGAAGCTAGCGTGAGTTCTCAATATCGAGCGCGTGTAAAGTTCTAGACCGCCTAGAGAAAACCACTATCCTGGATGTTCCCGTAGATAGGTAGATGATAGATGGCAGCCAGGTAGGTAGGTCGGTCCTCCAACGGCAGCTAGGATCGCTCGTAGGGTTGTCCAGCCACAGCCCTCGAAGCGTTTGTAACAAGTTCTTTTCCGGTACGGAAGAACCCCGATTTGGGGTTACACAGAATTTAGACACAAGATGTGTATATGTATTTATTTTATCTATTTATAATTTCACTCTTTGAAATCAATAGTGTAGATGGTGTGGTAAAATAAAATTCTGTCCAGTCACGGTCACTCTGCTGCTCCGTAGTGCCAAGTGAATGCACCCGTGCGCCGATCGAGATTCTTCCACCGACCGCGACCTCTAGAAGCGCGCGGACGTTAGCCACACGTTATGGAGTGGGAAGGCACACACCAACCAACGAGTTCGTGCGCGAAGTTCGCGACAGTAATTAAGGACAGCTAGAAAATACGTCAGTTGCAAGCGTAAACTATTACATTATACAGTTTGCAAATTGGTATACTTGAAACAAAAACGTACAACGTTACAATTATACTGAAAACTTAGATAAGTAATTACCTAATTATATATGTTTTAAATCTTATAACTATTACGTAACAATATTTTAACATTACGGCCTGGCCACGGGAACGGGCGACGCGAACGTCGGTGCGTCTGGCGGGGCGACAATCTATGCGGTACAGTTTGCAGGCCACGGGCAATAGCGTTCGCTGCCGCGACCAGATACACCGAGAGCGAAATGTCTTTATCAAAATTATCTCGATATTGCTTGGAAAGTAGTCGTTTTTTGGTTCAAGACATAATATTTGGAAGAGATTGTGAAGTACATGATTTGAATAAGAAGGGGTATAGTTATAGATGGAGAATTCCACAAGAAGTACGGCAAATAAAGACTATAACCAGTTTTTTTTTTCAATTATACCCGAGTGAGAGTCGAAATCTTTGATTATATTCTTATGAATAAACAACCAGAACTAGAGAAAACGGTGAATGCAGATAGGATTTTAAATGCTGCAGAAAAATTCGCGGCGAATACAATTAAACTATTTTGGTTCCTGCACTATTCGCCACGTCTACCGCGCGACACCGTGGCATGCGCCGTACTGATCCATACATTTGTTCCTGCCGCCCGCCGCGCCGCCAGTCGCTCGTGCGATTCGCTCGGCAAATTTCGCCGGTCGCGCCGCCAGTCGCCGCTACGCGTGGCATGGCTGGTACCTTTCTATACTTTTGTTTTAGTCGCAAGACGCTTCGCCGTTCGAAATTTTCGCTGCAGCGAATGTCCCGTGGCCAGGCGGTTAGGGCTGCTACTGTTGGTCATTTACACTAAAGAATAAACATTTACACTAAAGAAGATTGGCAAAACGCCATGTACTTTGAGTGTCGCCTATATACTTCGCGAAAATTGGTGAAACCACCTGAAAGAGATGGATCTAAGGTCTAATAACATAAAGTGTAATCATAGCATATTTTTTTGTAATGGGATTTTGATAGAAAATCGTTTTAAAGATTTACCATTTAGGTTAGGTTATGTTATGGTACGTGTGTTGTGAAATGATTGATTTATTGAGCAGATTAATTCATTTTAGAATACAATGCACATATCTACGTTTTAAGTATAATAATAACGCTTTTCCTTTGAGGCGAAACGTATAGGATGTACGTGTAAGGAGGTTGTTACCTGCACCAAAAGCACTGAATATTGCTGAATCATCAGGCGAACCATGCCCATAGGTACGTAATTGCATGCCAACTCTATATAAGTACATATTACATAATATAGGTACCTAGGCTTCTAAAGCACCGCATTCATACATGTTATGTATCCCTAGCAATATAAGCCAGGTCCAGCAATAAGGTAGGTAGGTAAGGTTAGGTTAGTAGGTAAGGTCACCCGGGGCCGTATATAGAAATGCTAATTCAGTACGTTCCCTCAGGATAGACGATAGAGTCATTTCCAGGCGTTAAACACACGTAAATGCTAGTATTCAGTAGCATTTACGCGGAATTAGCATTTACTAGCATTTACGTGTTTAACGCCTGGAAATGACTCTATCGTCTCCCCCTGAGGGGACGTACTGAAGTAGCATTGCTATATACGCCACCCGGGGCTATTGTAGCCAGGGGGCAAATGTAACGGATTGAGATAACTAGGTAGTTATTGTTACGTTTCCATGCTGTCTAGGATTATTCAACCATTTACGTTTGCCCCCTGGCTACAATAGCCCCGGGTGACTTTATGTTATTTTATAAAAAATAAACAAGCTTTAATAGTTACCTATTTATTATTTAACAATTATGTACTATCTAGCCTGAGTAAAACTTGGTCAAGGAATTGTGCAGGTGGAGTTATATTATCCTGGTGACGCGCGTAGCTCAGCCGGTCGATTCTGTAAAAATCTCACCGTGAAAACTTAGGTGAAGTGAGTTTGTTTTTGCTAGGAATTGACACTATTGACAGCTCACTTCACCTAAGTTTTCACGGTGAGATTTTTACAGAATCGACCGACAGGTACCATACAATGCTCATTACGTGAGAGCAACATCCCACAGTGCGCAAACCAACAATACAACCCACTTGTTGCCGATCTATTGATATAAAAACATAATAAGATTTTCTTGACACATGCCGGGACTTTACTTTTGCTCGAATCAAATAAGAACTTATTCCCCCTAACCTGCTTAAATTGACATGGTCCTCTCTGCACACTTCTATTGTGTAAAGGCCATGAAAACGTAATTGTACAGTTCACCAAATGTGTTTCTACCCATGTGTTAACCGCATATCCTTGCAGCTCTGGGTATATAAAAGTTGCAGTCACTCAGCACCCGTCTACGTATTACGTCCGGAATATGATATCGCTCAGGATTCCTGCAGTCAGCAAACAAGCAGTGCCTTCTAGTGTCAGCAGCTCGTCTAATGTTTGGCAGTGTAATGTATCGCTGCTGTGGTATTTCCTGATTTCCAGATTGTTGCACTGGATTTTCTTCTGGAATTTCAGATAAAACCTGGTGGTTCGCAAGCTCCCAACAGGTGTGGCACACATAATCGGTGTCCACAATCTAAAAAAAAGTATTTACAATTTATTTCTCATTGAATTCTCAACTTTAACTTGACTGAAACAGTCAAAAAATTATAATTATAATAGCCTGTAACTTACATTTCTAGGATATGTCCACAGCTTTATAACTCTTATAAAATCCTCATGTTGAGGGCTTTGGTTCGGGGATATAGCCATATCCTCTGAAGCACCACTGTTAAATTGGGCGTTTTGGGTATTAGTATTGCGACGCAATACTCTTTGAGCTCGTAGCCAACATGGCCCACATGCTTCATCAGTAGGAATAAGCTAAAACAATAAATAATACAATCAATATTTATTACAACAGAAATAATAAAAAAAATATTTTTATAAAGACAAAAAAATATATTTACTTGACGGTGCTGTATCCACTGTGAAATGATTGCAGCAAGTTGTTGTTCTTCATCAGTACTGTTTTCTCTCAGTACTAAACGACTTCTGCTTCTTAGAATCGAACAACCACATCCAACGCAAACATTTCGATGTCCAACTTGTCTTTCAGGTGCAACTTGGTTAGTTGCATGACTTGCTAATTCCCAACAAGCCTGGCATACGAAGTCAGCATCAGTTGTCTGCGAGTAACATAATAATAACAAACTGTTAGCCTCTGTAACACTGAATAGCATAGTCAACCACACAGTTAGAGGTTGAATACATCACTGTCCAAGTATTACTCTTTTGGGTATTTTTAATTACAGTAGTGTCCAGTTATACTGACAGCACAATATCAAAAAGAAAACTTATATGACATATACACAGTGGAAGTCGTACAAAGCATCTTCTTATAGCATAAACAATTAAACATTTCAGTATGTTAGGTACATAATTTGTAAAGAAGAGAAAATCTAGTCTTATAAAAATAGATCATAATTAAATACAGGGTGTCCGGTGGCAGAATTAGGATTTCAAATTTAAATAAGAAAAAAACTACAAAATATATAAATTTGTTTTAATAACTATTAGAAAGAAGAGAAGTGCGGATTTTATTTCTTAAAAATGATTCCGTCTAAATGTTGACTGTCACGTCGGACACACTCTTGGAATCTGACCTCAGTATTCTGCGCCACTCGCTGCAGAAGTAACGTCGGGATGCCATTAACCTCGCGAACGATATTTTCTTTTAGTGCGGAGATTGTCGCTGGGTTTGTTTCTTAGACTTTACTTTTGAGGTACCCCCATAGAAAAAAATCCTTTGGGGTGAGATCCGGCGACCTGGGTGGTCAGTGGATGTCACTGAAACGGCTTATCAATTTGTTAGGGAAGAAACCACGAAGAAGCGCCATGGTCTCTCTAGCAGTGTGAGGCGTGCCGCAATGTTGCTGGAACCATGTGTGTGAACTCTAGGCAAGATGTTCTTTCATTATTAGAAGAAAATAATCGTTAATCATGCGCCGATAAGAAACACCGTTCACAGTAATGGCTTGCCCTCGATAATTTTCAAAAAAATATGGTCCGATTATTCCACTGCTTGACAATGCACAATAAACCGTCACTTTGGGTCTGCGAAGTGGCTGTTGATGTTTTAAACGTGGATTCTGTCCTTTAGGTGACCAATAACGGCAATTCAGCTTATTTACACATCCATTTAGGTGAAAATGGGCTTCATCACTCCAAAAGATTGTGTTCACAGTACGAAATCGCTGCAACATTGTCTCGCAGAAACTTTTGCGCAAATTGTAATCATTGTGCTATAGCGCTTGCACAATTTGAATTTTGAGACTATGAAGTTTAAGTTCCTTTTTCAATATTTCGTGCACTTTCTTTTTTGGAGCCCTAGAGCAGCACGGACTGGCGAGGATTATCGCGCAAACTGTTCGCGACAAGTCCGATGTTGTCCATCAGTCCTCGACGTGCGGCTGGGTCCCGGCCGCGGATTGTTTGCTGCTGAACTTGTTGTCCTGAACCTTCTCACCCACATTCGAATCAAATCTTCACTTATCGCATCACGTAAACGTCGGAAACAAGATCTTCGACGAGCAACAGCACAGGAATCATAAGCTTTAAAAACGCTTCGACTGCAAACGCACGTTCTTCACCCGTCCACTGCGACATCGTGATTAAGTAATCCTCACGAATTACGAATCGAACGCGACCCCCCACCCATCCCTCCGCTCAGCGGCAATAAAACAATTCGAAATTGAAATCCTAATTCTGCCACCGGACACCCTGTACATGGCCTGTCAATATAAGCAGATTAATAAAATATTTATGTACGTCAGGCTGGCCCGGCCCCATGGAATTTAATAATGAGATTGTTATCAATCCAATGTACCCGGGTATACTAATATATGTAACACCTTCATTTTCAATGTAACTCTTTTTAAAAGAAATTACGTGCACTTCTTAGTGGCCGGGCCAGCCTGACGTTTTCAGCCCGGCCACCTTGTTTCCCACTAATCTACAAAAAATACTGGCAATATTGTGCTACAGATGAAATATACCCTATAATTTATGCATATGTAACACAAAATCGAATCCTAAAATGCAATAGCATACGAAATATTAGCGGTTGCAGGTGGCCGGGCTGAAATTATTTCGTTACTATAAAACAGTAAAACTGCAACACCTACCAAAAAATAATACCAGTACATAATGAGATATAGAGATATAGAAGACATGTAAAGCTTTCATTTTAAATTATAATACATATTTAGAAAGAATAATCACTTGAAATTATATTTCAGCCCGGCCACCTAAAAGCGGTAATATTCCCTAAAATCTTATGCTAATTTGTACAGTAAAACCTGATACAGCTATGAAATGAAAGTTACATTCGTTTTGTTTTAGTCGTATACCTTTAAGCCTTCTGTTTGACTAGATTATCAAAATCTGAGAAACTTTCCGAAGAGTGACTATCATTTATTAACTAATTTCAGGACATTTGGTTTGTTGAGTGAAACAAAATTGGTAATTGTCATATTTTTTTAATAATCATTTTTGAAATTAGTTAGACAACATTTGTACTTATATTAATTAGGTACTATAACAATTGTTAATTATAAATAATGTAAAAAAAGGTTACACATTGATAATAACACAGTTATCAAAAAATTATAGTAATATCAATATTACCTTAACATCGAACATTCATTCATTCAGAATATTAGAAGATAATTTTTGGTTAAATACTTATTATACCTTGGTAAAAAATCACAGATTTTCATAATGATTTTTACATCAACTTTGAATTTAAAGTTTTGAAAACTTTCAATTAAAATTATGCTAATATAATTATTACAACAATTCTTAAATAAAGAGAGAACCATAGTTCTTTCAGTGGCAGCTAATGGAAATATAGCTATGTAGTATATATAATTTAACATAATATTAAAATCACAGCTAAAAATCACAATGTTAACTTGTATAATTAAACGTATGCTAATATAATAATCATTGCTAGCCTATATCTGGCATTTGTACTATAAGTATTTTGACTAATTCAAATTTAAATATATTGCTTATTAGAATCGATAAAAACGTACTAATCACTTGATTATGTTATTTAATCAAGCTAAAATGTACGTCAAGGAATGTCAAAATATTAAATCCAAATTACTTTTTTTAACACTAGACTGTAAATCGTCATAACACATCCACAGATCTTGATTAAATAAATGGCATTTATAATGTCCTAGATTTTCCCCCAATACTACATATTCAATAGCACCTACAATCACATAAATATTAGTTCTAACTTTGATAGATAAAGGTATATCGTTCAATATTATTTGATCTGTTCCATTTAAATCAAAAGATATAATATTCTTTACATTATAGCTGGACAAAACAGTGCCCGGGCAATCGTGTTCACAATCCTTCGAAATAACGTCTATACAAATTGAGTCTTCTAGGGCTGATATTCCAAATGTTTTAATTACGTTCATATTAATGGGTAAAAATGGTACTGTTCTTTGAAGTTGAAATGCACATTTTTCTTCGGTACATATTTTTGTAAATAGAGCGCTATAAAATAATTCTAAAATCATTTGTTCAAACAAATTTGCGACATTGCATTCACAATTTATATCTATTGTATTTTTCGAGGATAGTTTGTAGTACTTTTTACATATGGTATTTCTTAGTTCGTATACTGCGGCTTCAGATATGTTTTTGTTACCTATAAATTGTATATAATTACATAACATATTATTATTATTTTCAGTCTGATCTATTTCTAATTTAAAGTTATTAAATGCAATATAACCATAAGCTATTAAATATGTAACAGCATCAAAACCACATGTATTTGTTAAAGTGGAACCAGTTACAATATTTCCATTTTTTATAAATTTTAACATTTTATAAATCGGTACGGTAACTGGCTCTTCAGCTTGTCCTTTCCAATTTTCTACAAAACTTGGCATATCACTGAAAATAGAATCTTGAGGAAATAACCGTTTTTGGTGTGTTCTTTTTTGACGATTCTTTTTGATTTTAATCTTTCGCTCTTGAAGGGGCGGTGCCTCATTATTTTGTAGTTCACTAGCAGCGATATTAAGCTCTCCATTTAAATGATTAATATGTATGTTTAGAAATTCGTCAATCCTGTATTTTCTTACTTTAGTTTTGAGTAATAAATGTTTTATTGTTTTAAAATAATCCTCTGATGCACTAGACGATGGATTTTTGTTTTTTGAATTGTATAATGGAGCCATAACGTTTGACCACATGGGCAATTTTCCCAATAAACGTTTTAGAGTAGATATTAGAGGCGGATAATATAATTTGTTGGGGCGTTCACAAGATTCCTCTTCTTGTTTATTTTTACAAGCAACAATATTATCAAACCATACCATAAAATTGCTTACATCTAAAACATTCTCCTCATTTAGGAATCTTTCTTCATCTACGTAATTGTGTGCGTTGTTAGAATCTTTTTTATCAATTGTAATACCTTGAATTCTTCTTTTCAAATTACAGTGGGCATCAAAGCAAATTTTTGAATAAAATTTAGTTAAAATAACAGTTAACATATTTTCAATTATCTCTCTTATGACTACGATACACTCTGCTGTTTTAATGTAAAGAATACAACGAACAAAGAAAAATTTTACATTTTCTGTTGTATTATTGAAGCACGAAAGATTATGAATAGTTTTGACAAAGTGACTTGTATCTATTCGCATATATACTACAGGCAAACTATTTGTATGTCCCTCCAATGCACTGTAAGAAGCTTCTTAGTAATCTTTTGTAGATTTATATGAAGTAAAGCATTGGATTGTAGCAGCAATCAAAGCTGAGGAATCGTCCGTGATTATTTCTGCAGGAGGGATAATTCCATTACTGGCCCATTTACCCAACCAATCCGCAATGCTATTTTTAGTGTGAGAATCACTAAGCATTTGTGAAATTGGAATAGATTTTAAAAAGCTATCAGCAGTTATTAATATAACATATAAGAATAATCTTTTAGTAAATTTAGTCCCATTAGGTAACACAATTGGTTTAATTATAGAGCCTGTGGCATCTAATGATATGGTTGGTCGACCATACTCTTGAACATATTGTTTGTAATATTTTATTTGTTCTTCTAACCAGTAGTAAATATGAAAAGTTGGTTTCATTAAAATTTCCTGAATTACGGAAGAGTATGTTGAAGTATTTGCCATAATGACAACAGATAATATTTGATTGGTATGGTACCATTTCTGCTTCCTTGTTTCATGACGTATTTGGCGTAATGCTCCGACTGATGGCAATACAGGTGGTTCCTTATCTTGAAATATCATATCATGACTCGCTATTTGTTTTCTAACTATTGTTGCTGAATCAAATTTTAATTTCTTAGATAATGTTCGTCTTGAGTACGGAGTGAGTCGTATTTTTTTTAAAGGATTATGCTTAAAATTTGGTTGAAGTTGATCAATTTCACATAAAAAATCAATAATATGATCAGTCTTATCTTTATTTTGAATTTTCACTGTTGCTTGACACTGAGTGCAACGTCCGTAGAATGTAATGTTAGCGCCTTGAATAACATGTCTTTTAAATGCTACAGTACAAGGTAACTTATAAAACTCCCAGAGTTTTTTTCTTAAAAGACCGGACCACTTAAATTTGGGAATAGCTCTGTACGTCTGATATCTTGCACTAGGTTTATTTTTATCGTGTCGTTTATACGTATAACTTAAGGGTTCAATTTTCTTCCATTCATGAACATCAATTGGAAATTTAAAACTAATTTGATGAAGTAAGCTTGCTTGTTGAATAACTGGAGAAGACCCTGATGATGATGTTGACGAAATTATAATACTATTGGTATTATCTTCATTTCTTTTAATGAAGCACTCATCTTTTGCCCGAGGTGAGTTCTGGTTGTTTAAAAAGTTTCTTCTAAAGCTGAGATATAGTGCTTTTGGTGACATCACATAGTTTATATCTTTTGCTATGGTATTGTATATAATAGAACTATATCTTGTCGTAGTGATCAAGCGTTTATGTTTCTCAAATATTTGTTTTTGAGCCACAATATCTAACGCACTACGTTTTCCCATGGTGTAGGCACGCTCAACTGAAATAAAATATATTCATTTTAACTATGGTTTCGTAATAGGTATTCATGTAGGCTAAATAACTACATTAATATTTATTTAAATACAAATTCCCTAAAAAGATAAGTGTATGCAGTAACATTTGCATGCATTATCAAGTATATACATAAATCTATTAAAAAATATTTTAGCACCTAAGGAAAGAAAGAAAGAAAGAAAGCAAAGAATGTTCATAAGAATCAAATTTACTTTCACAAAACTTATAACTTTTGGGACATTAGAAATATATAAGATAGAATAGAGATGGGGAGAGGGGCGCGTGTCGCGGGACGAGGAAAAGAATGCGGTGAGCGAGGGACGTGGATCGCTGTGGCAGGCCGTACAAGGGGGAGAAGACAAGAAGAACAATTACAAGAAGCGCGGGTACAGACGAACACCGTCGACGGTTGCCTGATTACAATGAATAATTCACTAAAATCCAATATATAAATCTTACAGTAATTAATAAGAAACTGATTAATTATTGATTTCACGAAATAAATAAGTACACAATAATAATAAGTAAATACATAGGGTAGGTAGTCAAATATGAACGCGCAAGACTTGTAAAAAAAATATATTTATTTAAATTGATACACGTGTGCTCAGCATGAGCTTTATAATACAATGGAACACCTAAGTCTAGATTACATTGACTTATATACTACTGGAAGGTTTACATGTGTGTGTCTGTGGCTGGACCTCACAGATGGCCAGCAACAGGCTGTCGATCCTATGTCTAATGGTTTTGGTCATCATTAATTTTATAGTAATTGGTAATTTGTCACATGATTATAATGGCTACCTGGTACTGATGGGTGGCATGGTGTGACATCAGTTTACCAATACAGTACGGGGTAAGGGTTGGCTACGCATAACTCCTCCCTCCGTAAGTGCAAAATCATCATCCGCAGGTTCATCACGAGGTTGATGATTTTTATTAAGCTTACGCAGTAATACATATCTATAACGGTACATTGCTATAATTAGTACAAAAAGTAAAATAAGGTAAATTATAATAGTTCCTATGCTAACACTGTGCACATTCACAAATTGTCTTTCACTGTTTATCACTTCACTGTTATCCTTTAATGCGTGCGATAAAAACTGTAGATTTTCTAAGTCGATCTCGTCTAGGCTGATAGTTTTACGTAGCACGATGTCCTTTGGTGTTATAATACTGGGTAGATGTATAGATGGTGAGCTGCGGAAGACAACTTCTGCTGCTTGAAGACGGCGTTTTCTTAGTGTTGTTGTACCAAGTTGTACCTCACAGGCATTGTTAAGTGTTATGATGTAGGTGCCCATGATGTCGTGTTGGCTCATGTCGTTGTCGCAGTATTCTGTTAGAAATGTAGGAAAACCTGCGAAAATAATCCAAGAGTCTGGTTGTATGGATTTTATCTTAATATCCGATGCATTGACGGGAAGAGGTAGGCACGATGTTATCTTCGTAGAAAACGTCATCAAATCTTTGATGCATTTATTTTCCTCCTCTGGTGACACGCTGCGCTTGTTGGATTATTAACAATTGTTCGTATTTAAGGAGAATAATTAGGTAATTGAATAAATTATTGACCAACAAGACTAATCATATTACGGACGTCAGTGTCACTCTGCCAGAATGAAAGATGACAGTGACGTTCGGAAACGTTCCATTTCAATAATATTGTAATAAACGTAAATTAATAGTTCACGAATAGAAATGTTGTATTAATCTATAATATAATATATGTTATTTGCATTTGTTAGATTGTTAACAATGTTGTTCTTAGTGATCTTATTGATTAAATAAAAGTCTCAGAACGACACCTATCACTCGTCAGAATGAGAGATGATAGTGGCGTTCGGAAACGTTTCATTTCAGTAGTATTTTATTAAACTTAAATTAATGTTTTACGAATACAAACTTACTTAGTTTATAATATATGTGATTTGCATTTCTTTAATTGATATCTCATAGACATATGTATTTTATATTAATTCTTATTATTGTGACTTAAAAGACTGTGTTTCACAACAACGATTTTAGATTAGAAAAATAGTCAAGACCTGTGATTGGTAGACCTGTGATTGGTTGATAATGTTGAACACTAATATCCTATCAGAACTTGCTTATAGATTATAAATAAACAATATCTGTATTTCTAAACTAGCTCTGTATGTTTCAAAACAGTCTCACAATAAATGATTTGTTAATTAATACCTATTTTAGAAGTTATTTGGCAATTATGTATAACCGTCTGTGATTGGTCTAAAAGAGGCGACAGGAGGTGGGAATGGTATTGTAGTACCAGTAATATTTGAAAACTATAAAAGACGGGACTATTGTTAATTAGTCGGACTCGTTATGCTAGCTGTCTACGGTAAAGACCCTCTGGTGTCTGCCGTAAATATTAAGCTGCTAAGGAGATCCTAGCCACAAAGAGACGTACACTAGGTGGAAACCTCTAGCTGGCAAGCCAAAGAGAGCTGGAACGCCGTAAGGCGGAAGCTCTGGCTAAAATCATCCAAGTCTTTTGGTTACAACTGTTAGACGGTACAGACAGACCATGAGTGGTGTCCCATGTCCGTAATATTAAGTTGATAAAAGCCAATGTACATAACTAAAACACCACGCTGCATAGCAGAAGTTCTGTGTAAAATGGATTCTCTTGGATCTCTATAAAAGATCTATCTACCATGTTCATGTAAGTTAATTGATATTATATCTTGATTATTGTTCTATTAAGACTAATAAGTGTTGCTCATGGTACTGTGTTAAGTACATAAATCGAATTATGTATTATTCATGTTCAGTTGTTATAGTCGCTAACTTTGAGAAATGATTTATGATAATAGGTAAAGTGATACCTAACAATGATTTATCCTAATGTTGTACCTATGTAAAGATGTATTGACAAAATACTTTTAAAGATAAGTTTCTGTGGAGTTTCTTGTCCGTTCTTCTCCACAGACCTAGTTTTGGGAACGGACAATAGTTTTCTTAGATAAATATTTACTGACAAGCCTGATTGAAATAATAAATGCCTAGTCTTGTCTTTCTGTGCTTTTATTCAACAATCACTTTTCCTTACACACCATATTCATACTATGTTCAAACCTTAGGTTCAAACACAGAAAATAACTAATAACCACCCTGACATGCAAAGTCTATATATAAATAACTACTATGTGGATATCTATATTTTTAAAGTTAGTGTACAATCCACTTTCTAACATCAGAAGTGGGATAGTGCCCCGTCTTACATAACAGATTTCTAATGAATTTAATTTTGCTATTTTCATGATCAATGTTGGAGCAATCGGTGATCTGCTGGAAGCCAATGGTGTCTGCGAGTCGTTGACTCAGCCCTCACCATAACCATGACAACGTGCTGCCAACTGAGAGCCAGTTTTCAAAAAAACCATTCCAAGAATTCAATGGAGCAACGGTACCTACAAATTAGATAAAGTCTGTAATGCCTTTAGAGGCTCTGCTTTATTATTACTTATTTTTAATCTGAGACCATCTCCAGCTGATGATGTATCTATCTGTATAACTAGAATTTTAAAACAAAAGTTTGTCATAAAAAGTTAAGCTTCAACTGGTATTTAAAAAAAAAAAAAAACTTTAAAAAGCAGATTTTGTTAACAGAAATTGGCTAAAGTTATTGAAAGACCTAAAATTAACTTGTGAACATTTAATTTGAAGCTTTACTTATTAAACTAATACCTAATGAATATCTTCTGCTTACTGTTAAAACAAGATAAATACATTTTTTTTTTACTAAATCAACTTAAAAAAAACAGTTACATGTATTTTTTTTTAAGCGCTACCTAGGTAGGTACTGCTACAACCAAATAAATTCAATGTCCAATGGATGTAGAGATAATGAGTTTATAAAAGTGATATCTTCCCACATTGTCACAAAAAAAAAAAAAATACCAGTAAGTATAACATAATAAATAATGTCATGGCTTAAATCAGTTTCAGTTTACACAGTTAAAAAAAAAAGCGATAAATATGGATAAAGCTTTATTTTTTTAACATTTTATAATTTAAATAGTAAAATGATAAGTATTATTCTGAGAAAAGATCATAAACTCACTTATTATTATGAACCTTGTAATAGCTTGCTTATGAAGCTATTACAGCTATTGAATTTAGCAGTTGTGGAGTACAGGTAAAACATTAAATGAGCCTTTCGATTTAAATTAAATTTTATATGGTTTTTACTAATAGCAATAATCTACGAGTACCTAAATCTTAAAAGAATGGATGAGTTTGAAATAGATCAAATTAAAACTTAAACTTCGAAAAGTTACTCTAATTGACACTTCACTTATTATTTATTTATTTGCTCTCATGCATATCATACATTTTACAATTTTACTGTCTGTATTTGTATTTTTATGAATCCTGTCAGGGCGCTACAAAACGCAGTCTTGGTTTGCTGCCGAGTTTGTAGACATTAATTAATTAACATAAAAAATAAAATAAGATACATAACATAAAATGATTAAATGAGTAGGTAGCATTACCTACCTAATTAACATAATTTCGGAAAAATATTTGGTTAGGTCTAGATGTCGTTAAAATGTCCAAATAACAATAAAAAACAATAGCACAGATACCTACAGTCAGGTGGTATTAATTTAGTAGGTAGGTAGTGGCATTAATAATAATAATAATAGTTGATAGTTACAATCATGTCATTTCAATATTCATTGTTAGTAATAAAATTGAATGATGTCATTTTACAATACAAAATAAAAATAAAAACATTTAATGTCATTTAATTAAACAATATTGATTAAATGTATTTGTTCAGGCTGGATCGTAGGTAAAAAAAAAAAAAAATATATAAAAAGTTACAAATAGAGTTCTATCCGTCATATTGTGTTGGTCTACTGTGTGATAACATTTTTATTTATTACTTTTTATCCGTAAGCAGACTATAATTATATGGTTACTATGTTAGTTACTAGATCATAATTAATTCTAGATGAGACTGAGAATATAATACAAGTTTTCACACAGGATGAAACTTGGCAAGCAAGTGTTCACATATAGATGAAACTTGGAAAGAAAGATTTGAGATTGTAGTTCTCACTAACATGAGGCTGACAATAAAATGCAAGTGTTCACATAGGATGGAGCTTGACATTACAAAGAGATTCTAGTGCTCACATAGATGGGGCTGAGAATAAAATGCAAGTGTTCACATAGGATGGAGCTTGGCATTACAAAGAGATTCTAGTGCTCACATAGGATGGGGCTGAGAATAAAATGCAAGTGTTCACATAGGATGGAGCTTGACATTACAAAGAGATTCTAGTGCTCACATAGGATGGGGCTGAGAATAAAATGCAAGTGTTCACATAGGATGGAGCTTGGCATTACATAAACAAAATGCAAGTGTTCACATAAGATGAAACATTGCATAATAAAGATTATAATATTGTTTTAAGAATAAATTAGTATGCAGAAACAGAAACTGCAAACATTAAACTGTGTCACGGAAATACTAATTTTAGATTCTGGTGTTCATAAATCAATATTTCTATTTTTTTAACATGAATAACTACATTTCATAATGTAGTAAGTTAGTAATAAAGCCAGAATTTAAAGCTTGTACTATGTCATAGAGTAAATGAATCATAATTATATTTTTCTTTTGTCCGAACTACTGTACTATATGTAAAAATTAGCAAATATCACATAACTTGTTGATAAACAAACATGAGTAAGGTTAAAGGTTATTAATAATTATCTTTATTTTATTGTTTTTTTTCACTTTCAAAGCGCTTACTGATAGTATGTTTAAAATAAATTTATAATTTTGTCGGAACTGATGCTGTGGTTCTTGATTATTTTTGTTTTGGCTTATAACCTTTTACTACAAAGCAGAGTACTTAGGTGCAAACTGAGTAATAATGTTATAATTTGGAATAATTTAACAGAAAATGTAATTATGAATGATCAATACAATTTGCAACAATATTATCAGATTGACCGAGCGATTTGTCGTTTGGATTACTTTATAATGAATCCTAGATAAGTGTTTGATTCAATTGTTAGTTAGATGAATATTTGCTTTTTGCTTGTTTTGTTTTGTTTTGTAAAACTAAATATCACTCTGAAATGATTATTCATTTGATAATAATTTTATACCGCTGGTTGACTATTTACTTGATGCTATTCTTCCACACCAGCAGCAGACCAAGTGTCTAGATAAATGATAATTGTTATTGGTTTAGTGTAATCAAATTACGTAACTAGAAAATTAACATAAAAAGTTGGAACTTTTGAATCAGTCACTAACACTTATTGTTGTATTCGGTCTTGATAAGTCTAAGCTTCACCAACGACGTAATGGGTCAGTATAGCTGTGTTGGATTATTCATATTTATTTAATATATTTATCAACTTCACACTAGTGTTTAAAAAAAAAAAAGATGAAACTTGTTATTACTTGGTTAGACTTTAGTGCAATAAAAAGAAGTTTTAAGACTATGATATTGTAAGTACTTTGAGAGCAAAGTACCAGTCAGTATGGCCGTGTTGGATTATTAACAATTGTTCGTATTTAAGGAGAATAATTAGGTAATTGAATAAATTATTGACCAACAAGACTAATCATATTACGGACGTCAGTGTCACTCTGCCAGAATGAAAGATGACAGTGACGTTCGGAAACGTTCCATTTCAATAATATTGTAATAAACGTAAATTAATAGTTCACGAATAGAAATGTTGTATTAATCTATAATATAATATATGTTATTTGCATTTGTTAGATTGTTAACAATATTGTTCTTAGTGATCTTATTGATTAAATAAAAGTCTCAGAACGACACCTATCACTCGTCAGAATGAGAGATGATAGTGGCGTTCGGAAACGTTTCATTTCAGTAGTATTTTATTAAACTTAAATTAATGTTTTACGAATACAAACTTACTTAGTTTATAATATATGTGATTTGCATTTCTTTAATTGATATCTCATAGACATATGTATTTTATATTAATTCTTATTATTGTGACTTAAAAGACTGTGTTTCACAACAACGATTTTAGATTAGAAAAATAGTCAAGACCTGTGATTGGTAGACCTGTGATTGGTTGATAATGTTGAACACTAATATCCTATCAGAACTTGCTTATAGATTATAAATAAACAATATCTGTATTTCTAAACTAGCTCTGTATGTTTCAAAACAGTCTCACAATAAATGATTTGTTAATTAATACCTATTTTAGAAGTTATTTGGCAATTATGTATAACCGTCTGTGATTGGTCTAAAAGAGGCGACAGGAGGTGGGAATGGTATTGTAGTACCAGTAATATTTGAAAACTATAAAAGACGGGACTATTGTTAATTAGTCGGACTCGTTATGCTAGCTGTCTACGGTAAAGACCCTCTGGTGTCTGCCGTAAATATTAAGCTGCTAAGGAGATCCTAGCCACAAAGAGACGTACACTAGGTGGAAACCTCTAGCTGGCAAGCCAAAGAGAGCTGGAACGCCGTAAGGCGGAAGCTCTGGCTAAAATCATCCAAGTCTTTTGGTTACAACTGTTAGACGGTACAGACAGACCATGAGTGGTGTCCCATGTCCGTAATATTAAGTTGATAAAAGCCAATGTACATAACTAAAACACCACGCTGCATAGCAGAAGTTCTGTGTAAAATGGATTCTCTTGGATCTCTATAAAAGATCTATCTACCATGTTCATGTAAGTTAATTGATATTATATCTTGATTATTGTTGATAACTATGTTGTCCTGTATGTGTTCTATTAAGACTAATAAGTGTTGCTCATGGTACTGTGTTAAGTACATAAATCGAATTATGTATTATTCATGTTCAGTTGTTATAGTCGCTAACTTTGAGAAATGATTTATGATAATAGGTAAAGTGATACCTAACAATGATTTATCCTAATGTTGTACCTATGTAAAGATGTATTGACAAAATACTTTTAAAGATAAGTTTCTGTGGAGTTTCTTGTCCGTTCTTCTCCACAGACCTAGTTTTGGGAACGGACAATAGTTTTCTTAGATAAATATTTACTGACAAGCCTGATTGAAATAATAAATGCCTAGTCTTGTCTTTCTGTGCTTTTATTCAACAATCACTTTTCCTTACACACCATATTCATACTATGTTCAAACCTTAGGTTCAAACACAGAAAATAACTAATAACCACCCTGACATGCAAAGTCTATATATAAATAACTACTATGTGGATATCTATATTTTTAAAGTTAGTGTACAATCCACTTTCTAACACGCTCGTAACAAAGGAACTTTCCTTCGTCTATTTTTCTGCAGGGCTGGGAGAGCGATACTACTTTCGACCCTTTCGCAAGGATATGGGAATGTTTAGGAGTAATTAGGAATGATAGGTCAAGGTGGGAATTATACATAGGAAAAGGATGTAGGGTATAATAATTATAGACATCTAATTGGACTGTTGGTACCGACATAATAAAAGTTATTTGTTTGCCTTTTACATAAGCTTTGATGTCAATACAATGTTCAATATTAACTAAGTTTTCAATAGTAGCAGGAAATGCTAACTTATCTGTTTTCTCAATGTCTTTAAGAATATGAAATAGTTCAGTTGTATCTAATATCGACTGGTGTAATACATTAACTCTACTAAATGATACTGCTGTCTCCACTTCATCTAAGCGGGTTAATAATATTTGAAAGTTATGAGTTAACATGATATAAGTATTTAGGACGAGTTCCTTACTCCTTTGGAATTGAGTTTTATTTAAGATTTCTTCTATTTCCCTAATAGTTTTTTCTAGTACTATAAAGTTGTTTCTAGTTGAGTTAGTAATGTTAACAAATGTGTCAACTAGTTCGGATACTAAAGTTACTTTATTTAATATTACATCTTGTTGTGATTGCAGACTGTTTATCAAGTTATCATACCTAACTGCATCATCGTTATCTAAATTTCCAGTAATAGCTTTAATTAAGGATCCAGCAGGATTGATAAGTCCCCTTTTTATTCTAATGCTTGGAATTAACTGATTGTATCGTTCTATAGTAATGTTCATGATATATTGGGTTTGCAACTCAGCATCAACAAGACTACCATCTAAAATATACATGCCTAATTTATCTTTCATATAGCTAGAAATCTCGTAATACTTTCCTATATTGTAATCTAAATTCCTATGAACTAAATTTAAGTCTAGTATCTTAATTATGTGCCAATTATAGAGGCTTAGAGAAGCTTGTCCTTCTTTAACGGGAAGAATTCCCGGATTGTCTTCAATCCTTTGAAGTTGAAGGGCCAGGAGTAGTATATTATTGGGCATTCTATACCACTATCGGCAAGTCGCTCGGCGAGTGCGCCTCGCTGCCGACAGTGGTATAGAACGCCCAATAATAGATAATCTACTCGCCTCTGCACTCGACCGAGACAGTACATTGTACTGAGTACTTGATTAGGAACGATTAACTCGATCAAATCGATACTCGACTCGACTCTCAACTCGACTGATACACTCGAACGAGACAGTTCATTGTGTCGCGTACTGGATGAGCTTAACTCGACCAATGACTAGTAACTTACTCCTGACCACTGTCTTCCATACGTCTGACCAGTATGCCGCGTTTCGCAGAACGATGTACTATCAACCATCAACTCGACTCTCCGTTTACTTACTGCACTCGACCGATTACTCGAGTTTGCATTCGCTGTTAACAGAATGTCGAGCGAGAGTGATGGTGGCTGATGATTGTAACAAACCAAAGCTTGTGACTGAAGCGTTAACGGGTTGTTACTGTAAATAATATACAACTGTAACTTAGATACTTAGTTTAATTATCATAAAATGTTGGTTTGTCTGGAAACAAGACATCAGCCGCACGTACGAGCTCTTGTAATTTTCGCCACTGAGGTGAGTCCGCGTCGGTCTGGAACTTGATTCGGACGAGCGCTTTCTTCCACAGCTCGGCGGAGTCGGTCAGGCGAGCGTCGTCAGCCTTGTACACCTTGCAGTCGATGTAGTACTCTCCGTCGGTGCTCGTTGCTCGGCGCTCACAGCCGCTGGCTACGCGGTTCACAAAGAATGAAGTTAGGTGATCCGATGAATGTTCTTTGTGTGGGATGTCGCGGTTTTGACTGATGCCGAATATGTCGATGCCAGTATTGGTTTTTTTACTGAAACAATTACGAAAACTGTTATTACTTAATGTTTAAAAAAAAAAAAAATATATATATATACCACACCACTGTGTGTAAGCAACGCACACAATCGCATAATATATTATTATGAACGACAACTCGGATATTTCTATAGAAAATATTACAAGTGACTACCTAATAAACGAATGGAATACTTATGTAAATTGGACTATTATAGTTCAATTAGTAGAAACGTACTACTTTACTGTTTTAATTTAATCAAAGCTAGGAGATAATTAATTCAAAATATTATTCACCTGCTACGAGCTGCGGTTGTTGTTTGTGACTGCATCTTGCGTTTCCCATTGCGGTCTGCAGACGGTTTGCGGCATGACTTCACTTTGTGTCCAGTGATCGATGCTTGCGAGTAATCACACTCAGAGTCTGACCTGAAATAAAGATAGGGGAAATTTAGTCACACAAATATTATTAACTTTCTCAATGGAGTAATCTCCATTGCGCTGGGCATACTATAGAACACAAGTGTTCGGGCAAACACTGCTTCGCTAATATTTAAATGGGATAGCACTGAGACTGAGCTCGACATACTATGTACAGATCAGGTGATCTGTGAAGTAACGTGCTCACAAACAAACTTATGTAGTTATAAATGACAAGTGTGATCCATGAAACGAACAGAATATTTTATCAGACTTACATTTTTTTCAATCAGAAGTTCACTTGGTTGGCGATGACAGCAGCGGTTGGCTATCCACAATGCCGTCACTGATTTGTAGGCGACAGGGAGTGATTGTATGCTGAAGATAGCAGAGCACTTCGTTGTACTTGCAGACTGCGAATACTTTGTACCGAACGGGAATACTTGTAGCTTATAAGTTAAAATCGAATTATAAGTAACACATGTTTAAATCCCCTACAATCAATCTGGTGTTGCTGTGTTAAAGTAACTTTTTCTATAGTCGTATTATACACGTTGATAAAATGAAGACTAAGGAAAATGTTAGGGGAGATGTAGGCAATTGGAGTCAGTTGGCAATGGTGGTCACCCAATTTATATTCGCGAACACAATAAAAAAATCCAACGTTTTCTACGGGTGCACCGCAAATCAGATACAGAAAGGTGAATACACATGAGTTGTGCCAGGACGATGAAGACGATGATGCAGAAGACTGGTAACCATGCAGTGTCTTGTATGTGGTGAATTCGGGCGAGAGCCCGCAATTATATATGCAATATATGTTGACTACCATTGTCCACACGCTGATCACCATTGCCAACCGATGTTGACAATGGTGATCAAACCTGTTTTTTTTTTTTTTTTTTTTTTTTTTCTAATGATTATAGTTCCTAAAATAGTGAGCCAAAGTGATTAAAGGTGATCTCAATTGATAGTCAGATAAGCAAAGTTTGTTATACAGCTAAAGCAATAAATAGTTGATTTATAGATTTGCTTTTATTTCAATTCTCGCTTAAGTGACTCCCATTACCTACATCTCCCCTATACTGTATCGAATGTCGATGCAGCGAAATGAGCTAGGGCTGACCAAACGATAGCGTGTGCGGAAACGTCGCACCACATGGATTTTATTATTTTAAAGAAGTAAATAAATGTTTCTAAGGTAATCATTTCGTCATCTACATTTAGGTCTCGTGTAGAAAAAGTGAACTTACTGTCGTCTACCGCGTATTTTTCTAGACTTCCTAAAATAAAAAGATAATATAATTCCTATAACTATGCTAACAGCCATGAGGAAACCATGAAAGTTAATATCCATCGAAATACTATGATATATTTTAATCGTATTAGTGCATTGTGTAAAATTTGTATATTGAAATGCCTACCAAGTTATAACCAACCCTAACTAAAAAAGCTGATTATTGTGATTGTGAAATAAATAATTATGTTCAGCACACGTGTAACATTTAGACAATAACAACTTTTATGATGAAATATTTTTTCTGCTTTGTAGACAAAAAAGAAATACCCTAAAATATTATTTATCATTTCAAAAGTCTCTCGGAGTGAGCACCTTTCTAAACTGTTACAGTACAATCAAGTCAAATATTATAAATAAAAATAAATATTTTATTGATCACACACCAGTGGGCCTAAAATGGTCGCTTTAGTAGAATCATAATATGAATGACGTTAAACATTTAAAATGGTTAAAATGGACTTTATCGTTATGACAATAAAGTCCATTTTAACCATTTTAAATGTTTAACGTCATTCATATTATGATTATGCTAAAGCAGCCATTTTAGACCCCCAGAAAGTACATACGAAAAATTTCATCTCCTGGAGCAACTGTGTTCGATATATCGTTGGGAGCTGAAAATAACATAGTTGGATCACGCAGATACATATTCATATGTATAAATCATTTCATATTGTGCAGGTAATTATCAAATACCAGAAAACAATAATAATTATTGTTATTTTTCAACCTAGAATTTGCAACTATATGCATAATTCTTTATCGGTGCCTAATACAACAATTTTTTCAAAATTTCAGATACATTCTGCCTGAACATAATATTAATTACTGACTTGCCTGTGAAGAATTATTAAATTACCTGAAGTATACCTACATATTTGGACCACGCAGATACACAATCTCATGTATACCTAAATCATTTAACATTTTGCAGGTAAATTATTAAATATAATTTTGTTTTCAGAATATACCATTATCTTACCTAAGTAGATTATGTACCTAATGCATTCATTTTTTATCATTATTTCAGGTTCATCTTGCCTAAAATAATTACCGACTTGTCTGTGAAGAGTTATACAAGGATTTTGGAACGAACGTAAAATAGTCCTGATCAAGTTATTATAGTAATTATAATAAAATATTTTGTCTGGTATACCTAAGACCGTGAATATTAGTTGTAAGTATACTAATCTAATTTTATTGAAATAATTAGTTGAAGGTGTTCTTTGACTTCAACAATAACATAATGCCTCACTGCTCTGATTGCAAAGTATTTGTAGATAATCGTCGATGGTCTGGCCATTTACGTAGCAATGTACATAAAAACAATAGTTCTATCCCTATGTATGATAATGTTGCAATTATTAATTCTTCTTTTAAAAAACGAATCCAAAGTTACAAAATCACAGCGACAGGTGAACAAATACATAGTTTTCCCGAGATGTTTCTCAAAAGTATTAGTACACAAGTCAAACATCTAATAGATACTTCATTAAAGAAACACACCTCTGTCAAAATAAACTTTGAACTGTTTGCTTCTTTTCTTATGTATAAAAATGATCAACAAGAAATAAAATCATTCCGTACCAACAATTTTATTACACATTTTAATTACGATTTTGAATCTATTTATAAATTAACTGTTGATTTACTACTAAAAAAAATTGAAGAATTTGAAGAAAGAGATAGTGGTTGGACTTTTTTATGCAATTCACATTTAGAATTAAATATTAATAAATATCAACCACTCAGCGGATCTAAATTTTTAACTTTGCCGAAATTCATAAAAAGTAAAAGAGCTTGTTTGAATATTCGGAACAATGATGAGTATTGCTTTTTGTGGTGTGTTGTGGCGGCACTGTACCCCACAAATAGACATCCTGATAGGATTTCGTCTTATCCCCGCTTTCAGGATGTTTTGAATGTTAATGATTTGACATTTCCAATCACATTCTCAGACATAGCCATCTTTGAGAAAAATAATCCTTCTGTCAATATATTTGTATATGGTTTAAAAAATGAAAAGACAATTATTGGGCCATTGTATACAACGTTGAATAATAAGTCTAATAAAAGTATCCATCTACTGTTTATAGAAAACAATAATAACTCTCATTACTGTCTTATCAAAGATTTATCTCGTTTAGTTAGAAATCAGATGACCAGGCATCATGGTAAACTATATTTCTGTGAAACTTGTTTATTGTTTTTTCCAACGCTTAGTCAAATTGAATCCCACTTGTGTGGGGGGATCGTCACTGTTTTACCAGAGCCAGGGTCATTTTTAAAATTTAAAAATTATGATAGGAAACAAAATATTCCGTTCGTCATATACGCCGATTTCGAAACGTTACTAGAACCCATTTCCGGCGATGATTTCAACACCGCTAATACGTCATACTCAAAACGCCACGTGCCGGCGGCGTTCGCTTACAATGTCGTGTCATCAAATAAAAATGATACCGTTGAAGGCTATAGAAGTTATCGCGGTAATGATTGTGTTTCGAAATTTATACATTTTCTTACTGAGGATGTAAAACAAATACATAGAATTATATCCAAAAGTGAACCTATGATATTCACTGAGGAAAATTCTCTTGAGTTCAAACGCGCCATTAGGTGTCATATTTGCGACAATTTACTGTTGGCCGACAAAGTAAGAGATCATTGCCATATTACAGGCCTCTATCGAGGTGCAGCACATCGACACTGTAATTTGCAACACAAAGTACCAAAATTTATTCCAATATTTTTTCACAATTTATCCGGGTACGATTGTCATTTATTTATAAAAAAGTTAGGCGAAATTCCAGGCCCAATTAAAATAATCCCCAAGACTAAAGAAAAATATGTAGCATTTACCAAATTTATTCCTATTGCTGATAACGAGTTTATTTGTATAAGATTTTTAGACTCATTCAACTTTTTAGGGACAAGTTTAGACAAGCTCGCTAAAACTTTGCAAGTGGCAGATTTTGTTAACCTTCGATTTCATTTTTCTAAAGACAGACAGTTTAATTTATTGAAAAGAAAAGGTATATATCCATATGATTACATGACCAATTGGAAATGTTACGAACAAAAATCTTTGCCGTCTAAGGGTAATTTTTATAATTCTTTGACTAACGAAGACATTAGTGATGAAGATTATAATCACGCACAGACTGTTTGGGCTGAATTCAATATTAATAACCTCGGCGAGTATACGGATCTATACTTAAAAACGGATGTGCTTTTGTTGACAGACATATTTCAAAATTTCCGGAAAACTTGTAAACAGTATTACAGTCTTGACCCAGCGTTTTACATTACTGCACCAAGTTTATCTTTCGATGCAATGTTGCTAAAAACGGGCGTTCAGTTAGAACTCGTGTCGGACTTAGCTATCATCAGAATGATACAAAGCGGTATACGCGGTGGTTTGTGCATGTGTTCCCATCGGCACGCTAGAGCCAATCACAAATACATGCCTGAATATAATCCCTCACAACCTGAGAGTTTCATAGTATATTTAGATTGTAATAATCTTTACGGTTTTAGCATGTGTCAGTATTTACCATACTCTAGTTTCAGATTTTTAAGTGATAACGAATTAGCTAATTTTAATGTTACCACTATAGAGGATAACGCAAACTGGGGCTTCATATTAGAAGTCGATCTATTGTATCCCGAGCATTTACATAATCAGCATAATGACTTACCATTTTGTCCTGAAAAATGTATACCCCCGGGAGGTAAAACAAAGAAATTAATAGCAAATTTGTATAATAAGTACAATTACGTGATTCATTACGTTCATTTAAAAAAATGTTTGGAACATGGTTTAATATTACGTAAAATTCATAGAGCTATTACTTTTAGACAGAGTCCATATTTAAAACAGTACATAGAGTTAAATACTCAATTAAGACAAAAAGCAAAAAGTTCCTTCGAACAAGACTTTTTTAAGTTACTAAACAACAGTGTTTTTGGAAAAACATTAGAAAATACGGAAAATAGAGTAACCGTTCATTTAGTTAATCAATGGTCCGATCAGTCCAATCGAACTAAGAAATTCATATCCGCTGAGAAACTTATAGCCAACCCCTATTTCCACAGTGCATCTGTTTTATCAGAAAATTTAGTTGCAATACAAATGAAACCTGATCAAATTATTTTAGACAAGCCTATATACATAGGTTTCACTGTGTTAGAACTTTCAAAAGCACACATGTATTACTTTCATTACAATATTGTAAAGCCTTTTTATAAAGACCGAGTGCAGCTATGTTACACAGATACCGATTCCTTTGTCTATAAAATATACACTAACGATTTTTACCATGATTTGAAATATAATTTTTTGCAATATTTTGACAGCAGTAACTATGAAGTCACAAATGATTTTCAAATACCGCTAAAAAATAAAAAGGTTCCCGGTCTCTTTAAAGATGAAATGGGAGGAAAATATATATCTGATTTTGTTGGTTTGAGATCGAAACTTTACTCTATAAAAACCCCTAATAATATTATTAAAAAAGCAAAAGGAGTAAAATCATGCGTGGTCAGGGATTTAAACTTATCAGACTATGAAACCATTTTATTTAATGGTGGAGTAATTCGGAGAAAAAATAATATGTTTAAATCTATAAAACACGAAATATTTACTCGGACTGTCAACAAAGTTGCTTTATCTAGAAATGATGACAAACGATCGATATCTGTGGATCAAATATCGACCCGAGCCTGGGGTCATGCATTTATTTTTAAGAATGAATTACTTTGATAATAATTTAAGTTAAGTGTTACCTTCAGCTACTTCTGTATTGGTTTAGTTTTAGGAAATAATAAATGTTAAAGTTATACGATAGTGAAATAAAATGTGAATTATTATAACTATCGATTTGTTTCATTTATGAAATCCTATTTATTTTAAAATATCATTACACTCTGTTTTTAAATCGGTAAATAAAGTAAATACTGATTGCAGTTATTTCACTATGCACCTAGAGTACCATGCATCATAAGGTTGATTTTCGAATAACTAACGTTTTACGATTAAGTAACATGCTTACAAGGCGCTATTCTGCCGTGCTAACGATAAGAGCAGTAAGTATGTTTTGCATAGTTTTGAGTAATTGGCGCGCAAAGATTTTTTTGTTACAATTTTGTTATTCCGGACTTCTGTTTTTAAGTTATATTAGTTGGTTGAAACGTGTAGATTTTCAACCATTAACTTAAAAACAGAAGTCCGGAATAACAAAATTGTAACAAAAGCTTTGCGCGCCAATTACCTAAAACTATGCAAAACATACTTACTGCTCTTATCTTTAGCGCGGCAGTATTAGTCATTGTATAAGTATTACCTACGTTGCAGTTCATTGGCCTTAGCCTGGAGACACAAACGCTTAGTTGACAATATTAGTATGACATGTAATTATGTACAACAGTATTTAATTGTTTTGGCATCATTTACGAAAAATTATTCAGCGCGAACACCTGTTAAATATTTTTTTATAACTTCTATCAAAAGTCATCATGTCGGTGAGTAAAATATTTTTAATTCGATTTTTTATGATGTTTCGTAACTGACGATTGGTTTGGCAGAGGTGTATATAGACTTACATTTTTCCAGAGCCTATTGTCACAAATCTAAACCAAATCTAAACTTCAGGCTGCTTTTGAGAAATTCCTCGATGGAAAACCTAATTATAAAGCGTTCAAGCGCTTTACTACGGGATAGTGGTATAAATTGTGTTTATATTTTTGTTTCAGATTTCTGAATCCGAGATTGTGTTCAGCCAGTATGCTCAGGATCCCTACGAGGGATTCTCTGAGATGTTTCGCAGCGAGCCCGAGCACAGCAAACAAGTCACGAAAGATAAAAAACCAAAACAACGATGCAGGGAAAAGTCGAAAAAGCAAAAGCCAACAAAATCCTTCGTTATGAGTCGACTACAGCGAAGAGGGATTAAATTAATAAAAATTTCAGTCGTAGATCTGTGTAACAACAATTCTCAAACCATGGACAGTGATAGTGACAGTGAGAACGTTATTATAAACGCTCAATATATAGTTCAAGATGCTATCGACAGTGTTATGGACGAAACTGAGTCTTTAGTTAAGAAAATATCAAAATCTTTAATAGATACTGACTTTTAATAACCGGGTGTGTAAAATAGTAAATGTTTTTAATTTCGTATTAGATTGTGTTATTTGAAGACGTGTGGGGTATTTGTAAAAATAAAGGTAAATTTACTTTATTATGATTTTTATTTAAAAACCTTAAAACTAGTAATCTAAGTACATTACACTCATTATTACATACATTTTATGCCCATTCTAAATACTTCCTTAAACAAAGCACGTTTTTAAGTGCACGATGCTTTAAATGTTTACTACAATTAAAATTTGATCTTCCTTCACAGTATTTTTTATGCAAAGCAGAGAAACTAAGACATTGTTCTGTACCAAGGTCTGATACTTTACAATTCACACACAGATCCTTTACCCAATTCACCTTCTCCAAACCATTTACAATGATTTCCTTATTTTCTAGATATGGAACGATTATGCGTTGAAATTCTCTATAGTCAATATATCCTTCATTCCAATAAATACCTCTATTTCTTTCCAACCATTTAACTTGTCTCTTTTCGTCACTTGTTAAGTATTTAAACAAGTATGGTGGTTTTATTAAAAATGTTTGCGTATAATCACGACTAGCAAAAGCTAATTCTTTTATTATAAAATTATTGTTGAGGTCTTTAAACCCTTGAACATCTAATATGATAGTATTCGGATTCATGATATTTTTCTCACAGTATTACTCAACGGCTTATACTCAATGATACAGTCGTTCAATATAAGGCAGTATGCAGAAGTTTGATCTGGTATATCCGAATCACTCTCAATTTCCACCCTTACATCCACAATAGGACCGGTCTTTACATTATCAGCTTGTCTAGAGCAATCTATGACAAATAGCGGCGCCAAATCTTTGAATTGTTTCTCACTTAATAAGGGTTCCGAGCGACGTCCGTAATAAGACTGTTGAAATCTGATGTATTGCTCGTATAATAAAGCAATTCTGTTATTCGCGAAGCTGACATTTAGGTTTTCATACGGGAAGTATGTTGAATTTAGGTATACTCTAACATCACGAACATGACAGTGATCGAACTGGGACATATCAGAACTTGAATTGTTTTTTCTATTTGTTTGTAGGCCCATAATTATGTATCTTGGTTTCTCTATTTGTGAGGAAGTTTTGATAGACCAGGTATGTTTTGTAGATTTAGGTAAAGCTGGATATTCGTACAAATCCCAATTTCTAAATATCATCTGGAGTGGTCGATCTTTTTCTAACAGTTTTAGCAAACTTATTTTCTCTTTGTCAGACACTTTAACATGCGGTACGCGCCAGATGATTTTATTTATCTGAACGTCGTCTACAATTTCACCGGTGTTAAGTTTGACAGCATTCAGATTAGTATTACTTCGTAGCAATATCAGTTCATGCCTACTATTTATCACAACTTTCTTGAAATCTTCTGCGAAACCGATGATGTTACAGAGTGGTATAGAAGCGGAAAAGCTACCCCCATTAATATTTTTAATTCCATCGATATTCCAGCCCCATGCGTTGGCTATCTTTGATTCACTTTCACTCATTGATATTAACGATTTCATGGTGGTAGTTATGCCAGCATTTTTTATTCTATCAATTTCCACTCCATTCAGCTCATATCTTATATCTTGGAATAGGTAAAGTAGAGCATTATTCGTAAAATTAACACTAGTGGCTTTCTCTTTCATATCCTTTTTACTTACGACAACAGTTCCTTCCAAATACAAGGTACTAGCTGACGGAAGTATATACAAGTCCTGTTGGTTAATAGGTATGCGGATTTCATCGTTTCTATTGAAACTAGTTACGTAGGGCTTGTAAGAATGAAATTCGATTCCTTCTACAGTGTTGTCATAAGTCGGAGCGGATAAAACGTCTAAGATATTCATTTTAGCAAACCGATCGCCTTGAGGAATGCCTTGTTGTCTTTAGTTAATTTTATTTTCTTCTTAGGGCGAGCTCTTATTTGGTTGGAAGCTTGAGCGGAACTGATATTTTTGATTTGTGGATGCACATATTTATTGTAGTCAATCATTTTTTTCTTCGGAGATGCAAATACAGCTGCACTTCTTCACCACGCAAATTGATTAAGCGGTTATTTATATCTAACAGCCTGATATGTATGCAGCTAATGTTGTTTTGGTTAATTGGAAAATATATCGCGTTTTTCGGGATTTCTATAATCCTATATCCGGGAGGCACGTTGAGTGCAAATTCGTGGATAATGTGACTCGGTTCTCCGTTTGTGTACGAGCCGCTTACAATATCACATTCGATCCTGATCACTGTTGTAGGTAAAATGTTGACTGGAAACTGTGACTCGTGCCATTTATTTGCTTTCAAGATCTGCTTATTAAACCCTAATAAATTTCTAAAAGTACCTTCTTTATTAAAATTTATGTCTTTTGTACAATATACAGCAGCTTTTAAAGTATTGTTATTGCACTGTAGTTTGATTGATGCATCTTTCATTTCAGATTTTAAATAATCATTAATATCTTGCAATTCATAGGTGCCGTCTGGTATTTCAATAACTTCGTTAGAACCATAATAGAGCTTATTATTCGTTTTGTCAATATTTGGAATAGAATTAAATGTTGCGAAATGCAATAAGGCACACTCATACTGTTCATATAGTTGCAACGTGTTAGGATAGTAAGTAGATAAAGTTGACGAGTTTCCAGTTATCGATAATGTGAGTGACATCTTGCAAATGATTTAAATAAAAGAAAAGCATAAGTTTTATACGTTTATTCCCAAAAAGTCCACAGATATTCTAAACATAAGTGTCCACAATTTACAGTGTTGAATTTCTGATATCTTGTATAATTATAAAAAACATTACAATTCTTAAAATATCGCATTAATTCCATTGGAGGTTTCAAATCTCCAAAGCTATCAAAATATTCACAATAATTGCATATTTTTACATAAGCTACCCAATGCGAGCCTTCGTTCTTAGAATCATCCAAGTTAACGATACCACATTCAACTCGTTTTGGCGTCCTTGGTAACTGATCCTTCATGTATACTCCTCGAAAGTGAGGGATGTTGCGTGCAAACCTTTGAATGTCTATATTAGTGAGAGGACGATTAGGTAGCTTATTTTTCAGTTTTTTGAAGATTGTACGAATAAACCTTTACCATCTTTATGTGGCTTGATGTATAAACCCTGACCTAACTTTAAAGACTCCATAGCCTTATTATGTCGTTGTGTTTCTCGCAAATTTTGCTGCCCTGCTTTGTAATCGTTAACAGTTTTTGCAATTCCAGCCGCACCACCAGCTAAAGTTCCTAAAGCTGATAAGCCCGCAAAAATTGGGATTAAAGGTAGAATACCTCCAGTCTTTGGTAAGGGTATCACTCGCGGTACTCGAATTTTCTGAATCTTTGGAAATATTTTTTTTGCTGCTGAGTAAGCAACGTTAATTAAAGTTTTACTGTCCTTTGGATTCAGTTTCTTTATTTTTGCTTTTATTTTTGACACGAAACTTTTAAACGTTTTAATGCCGGAACCAGATTTCAGTTTGGCTTTCATAACTTTGCTCACTAACCATGAACTAAGTTTTTCACCTCTCCCAGCATCGCTAGATTTAAGTCTTTGTTTAGCCATATTTAGTAGTTGCAAATCAGCTTTGTGACGATTGGGTAAATCTGTATGGTTTGCATATGCAATGTCGTGATGCATACAAGCTTCGTCTAGCTTATTTACGCCTCTGTCACCTCGTAATAAACGTTTCTGGAGTTTTGTTCCGGGACCGCAATAATTGTAGCCGGGTAAATGAAGTTCGAACGGTAGATTATTAATTAAAGTATTAACAAGTTCACCTCCTTGCATTGTCTAAAGTGTAATGAAAGAAATAATGCAAGAGTAATAGTTATATAATTATATTAATTCACTATTGCAGTTTTGTCGATCCAACTATTTTCTTCTTCGTTTAGACCCAACCATTTCACAAACAGTTTTGTTCCTTTTCTTTTTAAAACCCTTTCTATCAAATAAATACCTGGATAGTTACATTTCTGAAGTTCTTGCTCGTAAAAGGTTCCCATTATGGATTGCTTTCGCTGATCTTGAATATGATATGTTACTGGTATAGTACGATTAATTTTTTTTATAGTAAATATTTCAGTTGACCAATTCGGTGTATAACCTTTCTCAAAATTGTGTTTGTGTTTACTGATACGAACAAAGTCACCTACTTTGAACTTAGGTTTTCTACGGACGGTTACATGATTTAAAGCTTTTTTAATATTTTCTTTTATAACTGACTCACTACATTTATTTACTTCAATTGGTTTAAATTTTGTGGTACGATGTTTTGTGTTGTTATATATCTTTAATGTAACTTCTAAAGGTATACCTAACCACGTATAGTTTCCATTCAGACTGAAATATTTATATAATTTATTTTTAAGAGTTTTAATCAGTCGCTCTACGATCGAAGCTTTTTTGGTAGAAAATGTAGAGTAATGGTTAATATTGTTTGTCTTCATAAGCGTTTGAAATGAGTGGTTATAAAATTCTGTTCCCATATCAGTTTGCAAATTAACCGGTTTACGATTGCTGTTAATCAGTATTCGTTTAAATGCATGAGTAACATCAAGTTTATTTTTTGATTTTAATGGCTCTGCCCAAGCGTACTTTGAGAAGCAGTCAATCACCACTAAAATGTAATTATGACCTTTATTATATTTTCTTAGGTTTTGCATGTCCATCAGATCAGCTTGCCACAAGTCATCGATCCCCTTTAGAATAACAGGACGTCTAACAAAATTTCTTCGTGCTGCTTTGTGTATTTCATTAACAATTTGCTGTTTTGTCATTACGGAGTTTTTTGTAGTAATTTATCTACCTCTGCTTTAGTATAAAACTTATCCTGCAACTGAGTTGAAACTTCAAGCATCTTTGCTTTTAAAGTAGCTTGAACTGTACCCTTCGCGTCTTTTATGATTTGAGAGCGCAATGAACCAATCATATTATTAAATTCTTTAAACATATTAGCATTCAATCGATCTACGTAATCCTTGTTCACGGTCAGATGATTTAATTCTTTTAACATGTTAGCATTCAATCGATCTACATAATCCTTGTTCACAGCTTCATCTGCTTCTACTGGAGATTGAATTCCTCTCAGTCTTGATGTTTTTAAATCAAAATCTCCGTTTTCTAATTTTAACAATGCGTTCTCATTAAACTCAAATAACTCTGATAAACGCATTCTTTTGTGAATGTAGTGTCCGAATTTGTCTACGTTCATGTTTAAGGTGTTTTGTATCAAGAAGCTGATGATAAAATAAACACATTTCAAAATATTTATTTATTTATAACTTTACTTTCACGCAATTCTTCAATGATAGATATAATTTCATTTTCTAATCCTGTGTTACCAGCATCTCGAGATGCAATTAATAATTTTAACCTATCCACCAGTTCATTTGGATCGTCCCAATATACAAAATCAACGTTTTTCTTCCACATTTTTGTTAAGGGTAGTCCTTTTCCCTTTGATTGGTGGTCCTGAATTGTACTTCGTAGCTGGAAGAGAGGCTTAATAATTTGCATATATTTTTGTCCTTTATTACTTTTTATTGGTTTACCAGGCTCATAGTCTCGTCGATGTGCGTTCGTATCAAGTAGCATCGACTTATAGTGTTTCATATCACTCTCTGTAACCAAACTTAAATCTACGTTCTTTTTCAACAGCAACTGTTTTAAACCAGAGGTATTTTGGTATTTGCGTCCAGCCACGATGATATACTCATCGCTGATCGTTATACGAGCAGAACCTAACATCAACTTTCCTGCCTCTACTCTGACACCAAACGGAATATCTGTCAGTGCTTCTGAGGACACTGACCAAGATGACGTATCATAACCTTGCTTGTTTTCAACTAATGATTTGTACGAAGAGTCACTTTCAATATCAGATTCATATTCGTCTTCATTGTCGTTATTATCATTGCTTCCTTTGCTAATTGGGGGATCTTTTTGAAAAGTTTCATCGATAAACGGAACTTTGGTTTCTTCATTTTCTGTATTATGTAAGAGAGAAGCCTGCTTACTGACATTAGCAATTTGATTAAGTGGATCTGTTAACGGCTTGAAAACTGATTCCAGTACTTGCTGATTGTTAATCTCAACATCTCTCATTTTTTGCACTTTCTTCTTAACAGCTTCTGCAGCTTCAACAATTTGTCTTTTCAATGATTTTTCCATAATAACAAAAATGCTCGTGATTGATTAAGCGTTGTCTGAAGAATAACAATATCGCAGGGATAACGCTCTTAAATATTAGTATTTAATCAAAGACAACAAAAGTGTCAAATTTATTTCTGTAACATCCTTTATTTTTGGAGCAATCCTTATTAATCACTACATAATTGAAGGGTTCACTCCATATTTTCGAACACATTTCACGAAATTCAATCCATGTCATATCAGTGTTGACATGTTCTTCATAAATATGTCGTAAATTAATTTCATCTTGTTTAAAAAGTATGATTAAATTCGCATTGTCTCTTACTAACTGCTTAGGAATTTTACTATATGTTTGGTTCAGATAAAAACAATCAATGCATTTGTGTCTTCCCATTGCAAAATAATCACGCATGTTATTTTGATTTTCACATGCAACATCATCAAAAATAATCACGGAATTGGGTTTTGCGTCCTGAACGCTCAGTACTTCCTCATTTCCCTGATATTTCTGGAGGGAAATACCGGGAACCCGTTGCAAAACTCTTTCTAAAAAAATGTACTTGGGTTGGTGCAGAGTTTTTGAATAAACATAAACATTTTCAAATCTTAATCCATTTTCATGTATAAGAAGACCGATTAATAAATTGGTTTTTCCACAATTAGACGGACCGCAAATGATACATCGTACTGAGTCAGGTAATAATTCACCATGACGAAAACTAGTCTTACGAATATCATCGCAGACTGTATTAACATGCAGCGATTGCGGTTGTTTTACAAATTTCATGATTACTGTCGGAAATGAACCGATTGGAAATGAGTGAATGTATATAGTACGTTAACATTTATAAAGTTACCACAACCTCTTTTGCGTTACTGGTCATTGATCGAGTCGATTGTTCATTATTAAGCGTTCTGTACCACCCTTCAGAGCGAACGTACTGTCTCGGTCGAGTGAAGAGGCGAGTCGATTATCAATTATTGGGCATTCTATACCACTGTCGGCAGCGAGGCGCACTCGCCGAGCGACTTGCCGATAGTGGTATAGAATGCCCAATAATATACTACTGCCAGGCTCAGGGCTGCTTGCATCGTTAGCACCAGGACGAACCTGTGAAGGACGCTTAATGTCTTTAACGGGTATTTTCTTAGTCTTACGGGCTTTACTTTGGATCGCTACCGTATTTCTATTAACTTCATCCATAACTGTCGCTTTTTGGTATCTAGGCTTATCTTTACTACGTCTAGTATTAACTCCTTTCATATAAATTTTATCACCTATTTTAATGTCAAATTGTTTTTCTCCACCCCCTTTTTCCTTTGTTTTTTCTTTGGATTCTAACATTTTGTTAGTTAAATAATTATATAGGTATTTAGTACGTCTAACATGATCATTTACTAACTGCTGGGTGTAGCTCTTATTAAAGTCAACTGCAAAGGTGCTTGATGCATCGGTATGTCCGAAGACTACTTCAAACGGTGTCAAGCCAGTAGCTGAATGAATAGACTGGTTGTATGACATGATAGAATATGTCATGACAGATGCGGCGTCGGTTATTTTCCTCTCATACTTCGCTAGTCTATAAATCTCTATAATAGTTGAATGGAATCTTTCTACTAATCCCATAGAGTTTGGGTTATGAGGCGTACCTATGTGTAGATCTATCTTGTGAAATGTTAACATTTCTTTTAATAGATTATTATTAAATTCTGACCCTGGATCTGCACTAATTCTTGATGGCACACCATATGTGGCGAAATACTTTAATAGTGCCCTAATAACTTCCGGTGTAGATCTATTTGGTACTTCAAATGCTTGCCCTAGCTTACTAAATGCGTCTATGATTGTAAGGAAATAGGTTCCTTCTATTGAGAATATATCTATGAAGATTTCTTGAAAAGGTTTTGTTTGAGTTTGAGTTAATTGTAGTTCAGGTTTTAATGGTTTTCTATCGTACTTCATTTGCTTACAAAGTTCGCATGAGTTAATTATACTAGCTACGGTTTGGCCTAAGTTATTCCAATAGTATGTCCTTTTTAAATGAGCTACGGTTTCTTTGATACCACGGTGGCATGTTTTTCCGACATGATATTTTAAGACTATTTCCCGCTGTTCATTTTCGTCTTCTACGTAAACCACTCTTTCGGTGCATTCATAGATGCTTATTGCATCTTTTTTAAATAGGTTTGTAATTACGTTTGAAAACTGTTTGCGATGGCGTTCGTCTTCAAAGTAGATGAAGTATTTTATTTTAGGGCGGATATATTCTTTTAAGTATTCTTTAATTAATTCGGGTTTATCTATTGGTAAATGCACTTCGAACACTTTTTGTCTATCCCTAGATAGATCCTTCACGCTGTATTCATTTCTATGCCAAGTGTATACAAGTATTTGGTTTGGCTTCGTATCTATGGCTTCCTTTAATATTGGAATATCAGATGAGTCTGTATTATCTTCTGAATGGACAGTTACTAATGAGGGAGAGTCTGCTCTTTCAGAGGCTGTGATTGTTTCGCTTCCTATTGACGGTATTAGATAAGGTGACTTAGGTCTATTTTTAGAATCGCTGGAAGAAATAGTAATATTGTCATCTGATGAGAGGATAATGGTCTTTGAACTATCGGTATTAACTAACATTGAAACATCATCTAAAGCGTTAATTTTTATCCTAGACAATGCATCTGCATTGCTGTTTTGTTTACCAGGTTTGTACTTAATTTCATAGTCATATTCAGAGAGTCTAAGTCTCCATCTAGTGAGTTTACTTCCTGGCTCTTTAATAGAGTTTAACCATACCAATGGTCTATGATCGCTGAGTATCGTAAACTTTTTACCATATAAGTAGGGTCTGAAATGTTTGCATGCCCAAACAACTGCTAATAGTTCCTTTTCTATAGCGCTATAGCGCGTTTCGGCGTCGTTAAGAGTTCTACTGGCAAAAGCTATCGGTTTATCGCTACCAATTAGACCTTGTGATAGGACTGCCCCTAACGCAAAGTTAGATGCATCCGTTGTTAATAGGAAGGGTTTGTCAAAATCTGGAAATTGTAATAATGGTGCATTGATAAGTAATTCTTTGCACTTTTCAAATGCATTTACAAATTCTTTGGTTATTATTACTTTATTTTTCTTTTTAAGGCAATTTGTTAGAGGTTGAGTTATCTTGGAAAAATCTTTAATGAATTTACGATAGTATCCTACTAAACCTAAGAAACTTTTTATTTCCGTTGGTGTTCTAGGCAAAGGAAACTGCAAAACAGCTTTAATTTTATCGTTGTTCGGTTTAAGACCGTTTTTAGTTATTGTGTGTCCCAAATATAACACTTCTTTCTTAAGAAATTCGCATTTATCTAGGGTGACTTTAAGGTTAGTTTGTCTAAGTCTATCAAATATCTTTCTAAGTTTATCTATGTGCTCTTGGAGGCTGGTTGAATATACAATAATGTCATCTAAATACACAAGACAATGTATGCCTTGCAGTCCACGGAGCACATTGTCCATTGCTCGTTGGAAAGTAGCTGGAGCTGTCTTTAGACCAAAGGGCATTCGAGTAAATTCGTAATGTCCTGACTGGGTAGTAAATGCGGTTTTCGGTTGATCCTCTTTTTCTACCTCTAGCTGATGATAGCCACTAGCTAGGTCTATCGTAGTAAAATAAGATGATTTTCCTAGCCTATCAAATAAGTCTGTGATGTTAGGTAGTGGGTATTTATCGTCTATCGTTATCTCGTTGAGTCTCCTATAATCTATGACCATTCGAAACTTCTGTTCACCTGAAGCATCCTTTTTCTTTGGGACCAGGTGTACAGGGGCACTCCAAGGTGAGTGTGATTCTGTAACTACTCTATTTTCTAGTAGTTTATCTATTTGTTTCTGTATTTCCTCGTTTTGGCTAACGGGCTGTCTATAAGGGCGTATGTAAATCGGATCTTCGTTCTTTGTACGAATTTTATGTTTGACTTGGTTGGTGAAAGACAGAGGTACGTATTCACAATGGAAGATATCTTTATATTCTGTACATAGGTTGGATATTAATGACTTTTCTTCTATGTTTAGGTGGTCAAGCCGTAATTTACCTAAGTTTTCATCTAATAATTTGTCTATGTCAGAGTTGTTGTTTAAATTATTTACTAGACAACTATCTATGAAATCTTGTTTTATTTTATAAACTGTAAATGGTTTTTTAAATGTTACAGTCATTTCAGTATCGGTAGTGTTCTGAATTATGGTTTGAGCTAATGAGTCTACGCAGTTAACTAGAGCGTCAGGCATACGGACGCCTGGGCAAAATTCTATGTGATTTAGAATTGCACTACCATTGTCCAACATTGTTGGTACCTTAACGCGTGTTTCTGATCTAGGTGGTATTATTATCTGATAAGAAGAATTATATAAAATAGGAATTTCTGTTGTGTTAGTTTTTAAGACCTGACTTTTCATGTCTATATTAGCTTCTAATTCTTTCAGTAAATCTGATCCTATAAGGCCGTTATAAGCGTTGTCTACGTTGTAAATATAAAACTTATGGTGAATATCTGTTTTAAAAGTCTCAGTTAAGGGAATGTATGCGACTTCGCTATGCTTGCTACGTCCATGGGTACTAATTACCTCAAATGGTTCTGAACTCTTATAATACTCGAAGTACTGGTCGGCCAATTCGGCGTTAATAAAAGAACGTGTACTGCCTGTATCTATTAGAAAAATTGCTTCCATTTCTGGTAAGTAGATGTGTGGTAGCTTAAGGCCACTATAATTTAAGTTTATTACTTCTGTTGATCTATCGAAGAGGCTTCTATCTGAAAATTTTCATGATCGTTTTCGCTTTGTACGTAATTTAATTGATTACTATCATCTACCAACTCTACGGAGTTCTCGTCGTCGTACGAGCATACTTGTTCGTAGTTATAGTCAAATTCAGCTGGTTCGTCTAGCATGTTATTGCGCATCGTTCGCATTGATGCGTCGGTGTTTTGCCTAGGCGGCTGATTATTTATACCGAAGCGGAATTGTTGGTTCGGATTGGCTTTAAAGAAACCTGATTGTTTATAATTATTATTCATCATACGCGGAGTCTGTTGAGGTTGATTAGTTGTAGGTATAGAACGAATCATATTCGTTCTATACCTACTAGTAAGCTGTTTTGGGAAATGTCAGAAATAAAGCACAAGCCACTTGTATCCAAATGTGTATAAATTGTAGTGTAACAGTTGGAGCACCAAACTTGTTTCTAAAGGAAGTGTAATTTTTTAAATAACAATTAAACGGTAAAATTAAATACAAAACTAAAACTAAACCTTAAAAATCTAACAAAAGTGGGTGTCCATGAGGCATGGTGTCAAGAACACTGGTTGCAGTTCCGCGTTGAATAGCAATAGCTATTCACTGTGCGAGAAATGAGCTAGCCCTCCTGTCACCAGCGGCGTCGACTAAACGAGGAAACAATTGGTTGTAAATTTTCATTTTTGTACTGAGCACCAAAGTTTCAAGCCAAGCGGTACAAAAATGCAGTCGCTAGAAAGCGTCACATATTTGCGTCGCTTGGCCTCTTCTGCGGCTTCCGCCGCGGCTCCGGCCCTAAGGGTGCGTTTCCACTGACGCGGAGCTAGGCGGAGCGGAGCGGAGACGTGGAAGAATCGCCCAATCAAAGACGAGACAAGAGACGCGATGAGAATTTCAATCATTATGATTGGTCGATTCCTGCACGTCTCCGCTCCACTACCGTCTCCGCTCCACTTAAGTGGCCCATCCTTTGATGCCACAAGTAAGTATCATAATCAGTCTTTGCTGACATTGCTTGCATTTCTTCATTTTTGTAGGATTTTAACTGATAAGTATCATTAATGAGATTTGCTTTTGCTACTAACTTATTATTTTGACTGTAAATTTCACAACCAACTTCATTAAACTGAATTTTACATCCATTTTCAATTATCTTGCTTACTGATAGCAAATTTGTTTACTACTTCCCCACTGCTCAACTAGATTGCTCAACTGCATAAAGTTGAGCAGTGGGTAATACCAATGGCTCAACTGGTAATTGCTCAACTATGAATAGTTGAGCAGTGGGTAATACCCGCTGATTAACTAAAACTACACAACTATATTAAAGACTAGAAATAAAAACTCCAAATCTCATAATTAATAATATACTTCACCAACTACTAAGAAATCTTAAAATTATTATTTTTTAACATTTACAGTTACAGTTACAGTTCAAGGGAAGTATAACTCGACTATGTGTCATTGCCACAGATAATAGAGCAGACGTCCATACTTTCATCAGGCGGAACCTCAAGAACAAAGCAATTTCTGAATGTTGAATCCTCGACCACATTAAACCGATATCACATAATCAGCCCATAACGTTCCCACTGCTGGGACACAGGCCTCCTCTCGGTGAGAGGGAGCGGGCCGTAATCCACCACGCGGGCCCAGTGCGTGTTGGTAGATGTCACATGTCTTCGAATTTTTGGTTCTAGGACATGCCGGTTTCCTCACGATGTTTTCCTTCACCGTTTTGAGAGCAGTGGTGATGAAATAATTTACACAAAGTAAAGCGCCTGTCTGGGTTCGAACCTACGACCTACAACTCGTAAGTCGCGGCAGTTACCGCTGGGCCACCACTGCTCACCGATATCAATCGCGGGCGTAACGAAGGATTCGAGGTTTACTCCCGAGCGTAGCGAGGGTGTTAAAAACTTAAATCACGAGCGAAGCGAGGTATTTAATTTTTGTTTGGTACATTTATTGTTGATGAGTTGATTTGAGTATTTCTCTGTTCTTGCGTCTGAGGAACTTGCGTTTCATTGTAGATAGTATACGTCGGAGATAGTGGTGGTGGTGCCTCGTGAGTTACGGACGAAGATAAGATGCCGGAAGTTGATGGTGGTGGCTCTGATGGATTAAGTTTTATATTTTTGTTTATTTGACTGCTTAATATGGTTTTATTTGCCATTGACCTTTCGATACGAGTATAACCCTCAGCTACTCTATCAGAGCTCCAACCACCGTGTCTTTTTATTGACGTAATATCCGCCCCTGAATCCGGCAAGAAAGTCGCCGAAGTTCTTCTAAAGCAGTGACCGGTGGTGGTTCAACATCTTTAAGTTTTAAATATTTAGCAATTTCCTTTGGCATATTGCTAATTTTATTTTTGCCGATGGCTTGTCGAGTACATTTTCCATCCCGATAGTTTATAAAAATATATTGTTTAAACTTAAGGCGAAATGCTATCGTGGTCACGTAGGTTTCGAGGGGGTGAAGCAGACGCGGTAGGGTAAGAGGCGCGCGGGGCCCCCCGCGCTATGCCGCACTCAGCCAGCTAGCTACTGTCAAACCGCTGTGAGCGCGTCCCTCGTGAACCAAAACACTTCTGCAGAGGTTCGCGCTTATGGCACGTTCGAACTATAGCAACAAGTAGCAGTTTTAGTTGGTACGCTATCTACAGATCAAGCTATACATTTCCAGTATAAGCTGATCTCGCATTCTATAGGATTTCCTTACAATGACATGTCAGTGTAAACTGGAAATGTATAGCTTGATGCGTGGCCGTGTGTACTAGTTGCACAGTAAATATTTGTAGAATTGTTTTTATTTTTTCAAAGTATGTACTAAATATTGTGCAATAAATAAATAAACCGTGCCCACAGGTAATAATTACCTATTTCATGTAATTTAAACATGTAATAAGTGGCATTCTTACATGTAGGTACGTTACAATAAATAATAAGTATAATTATTTTATCAGGACATCCCCGTCCATGACCATTTTTATAGTCATCAGTCTCCAAAGGCTAACCATGCTATATCATGATATTTCTTATAACACTAATAAGTACCTAAGAACTTAGGTATTTTTTTATTTGAATTCTTGTATTTGGGTGCATAACAAAATGGTAAAAAGGAAAATAACTACTTATGAGTTCCTCTAGCAATCCCAATTAGTTCGCTGTTTGAATGGGTACAGTATTAGAGAATCTTTTTGGATGTATACGATTTCCACTTTTTCATCTTCTCCTCCCCATATCCCGAAAATGCACCATTGCCCGTCACTCGTAACTGTCCTTGAGCCTGATAGTACCAGTTACTATTTTTATTTATTTTTTATTTTTTTTATTATCTTTATTTGGAAAAGGCTTTAATCGCTAAGCGATTATGACAGCCTCGTAATTTAACAATATACTTATAGATACAAACCAGGTAATTACTAAGATCTTAACTTAATTAATTTAACAATCAAGTAGTATAACTTAATGGCTAATTGGGATGTTGGATTAGACAAAATCAAATTACACATCCCTTAAACTAAGTCCCGCTTCTGATTCCAAAAATCTCCGTTCCGCCCCAACCCGAGCACACTCCACCAAAGCGTGGTAGGTGTCCTCCCTCATATTACATATCAGACAGTTTGTGGTATCAACCACCTTCATTAGATGCCCGAACGCATTCAATGGAATGTGCCCGGATCGCAGGCGCATGCTTGTTATTAACAATTTTCTGTTTATTTTAACTTCAGAGAACCAAGGAATTCTTGGTGGTTCAGACTGAATTGTCCTGTACCATATACCCTTCTCTTCAGATCTTTTATCAAAGTGTACTTTCCACATGTTATTGCAAATTATTTTAACGTCTCTTAATATATCTGTGAAGAAGGGTAGATGACTGACAGATATTCCTTCATATGTTCCTGTTTTTGCTAATTTATCTACTAGTTCGTTTCCCAACAGACTAACATGTGATGGAATCCATTGGAATTTAACAGTTTTACCACTTTGCCTCAACCTTTATTATATTTTAGAATTTGGACCTTGTTTTGTTTGGTAACATTTTCTATGACATTTTTAAAAGCAGCTACTGGGCATTTGACCTCAACGATGGTATTTTCTCCGACGATTCCGTCCGGTGTGGCACCAATGTATGGAAATTCTTCGTCCACAAAAAGTCCACAATCCTCAATCTGTAAATTTTCTTGGCTGCTCAGTTGTTGAAGCGCAAACTTTTCATTTTTGAGTCCATGGGCCACTGAAGCGACGGATGAAATATTTGATTTGTACAAAATGTTATTCACCAGAGCAGCAAATTTTTTTTGTCACTTTATTATTATTCCAAAGTTTGAAGCCGTTATCATCAATCTTCTGATTTGTAACCATTCAGTGCTTTCATGTTGCTGTGTGGTTCGTTTTTGTATACCCTCCCGGTCATTTACCAATGTCTTCAGATTTGTCATAAAATCTGTAGACGCTGCGCTGTACTCATCAGCAGACATGTCCGGCGCAGCTACTTTTTTACCATAATCATTTTGTTTCTCATATAGTTTAACCCTATATTTTTTTCTTTTCACAGCATTGGCTCGCCTTCCTTTTTGCTCTCTCCTTCCTTCTAGTTTTTTTTTAAGCTGCCCCTAGGGCTCTTTCCCAATATTTTTTTGTGAAGTGTATAAAGAGGTCTTTTGGTGTTGTAGGAAACAACAGCAGCCGAACATTTCGCTTGATATGACCGTCGTGAAGAAAAATTAATTCTTTTGCCTCCAACAAATTTGGCAACTACAGCATAGTTGCCAAATTTGTTGGAGGCAAAAGAATTAATTTTTCTTGTTGAATCTCTCAACAGCATTGGTGTCAACGTCTTCCAGAAGACTCCGAGATTTTGCTGCCACTGAATTTAAAATGACTTTTAGCCGAAACCAAAAAGTTGACTTTTCAAGCTCTGCCACAGTTGAAGACAAAATGTATTTATCTTTATTGCAGCAATAATCTTTGCAACATCTGTGGTCGCCGTACGCGTGGTTCAAAGAATTGGTAATGTCTTCGTGAATTTGTTTTATAGCAATATCCTTGGGATTATCTTTATTATGCTTTATCGAAGTCGTGTCGACTTTTCTCATGCTCATAATTTTTTCGTCGGTAATATCTGGAACTACCAGTCGGAAATGATTTTTTTTTTCAAAAACGAACGGCTACACATCAAGCTATACATTTCCAGTTTATACTGACCTCTCATCGTAAGGGAATCCTAAACAATGCGAGATCAGCTTATACTGGAATTGTATAGCTTGATCTGTAGCCGTGCGTACGTGAGTCAACGTTCGCATGGACGTAATATCGCAGCGATTTTGTTTCGCGCACTGGATTTTCAAACCTCTGCGCCGAGAATTGAAAATCCAACAGTGTGTTTTTCAACTCGCTAGAAAGCGCTCTGTTGTTATTAGGTTGGATTCTCAACCCTCGGCTCAACAACGAGAGTTGAAAATCCAGTGCGCGACAAAATCCCGCTGCGATATTTTTACGTCCGTGCGAACGTCGGCTAAGGGTCATATATCACATTACAAATTGGTATTTTTTGGTACACACGGCTACAAATCAAGCTATACATATCCAGTATAAGCTGATCTACCATTGTATAAGATTTCCGTACAATGAGAGGTCAGTGTAAACTGGAAATGTATGGCTTGATATGTAGCCGTGTGTATCCATACTAATATTATAAATTCGAAAGTAACTCTGTCTGTCTGTCTGTCTGTCTGTCTGTCTGTTACCTTTTCACGCCTAAACCACTGAACGGATTTCGATAAAATTTGGCAAGGCTATAAATGGTATCCTGGGGACGGACATAGGCTACTTTTTTTTTCAAAAATAATCCTACAGGGGGTGATATAGGGGATGAAAGTTTGTATGGGAAACTCAGTATTTCTTAAGTTAGGGATGTGAAAATTAAAATGTATGCTTTTGATACGAAATTAAGAAATATGCGGTTCAGCGTTTTTGAAAAATCATCCCCTAAGGGGGTAAAATATAGTAAATAGGGGTTGATTTTAAAATTTACAAAACTGCACGGATTTCGATAAAATTTGGCAAGGCTGAATATAGCATTCTGGGGAAGGACATAGCATACAATTTTTTTCAAAAATAATACTACAGGGGGTGATATAGGGGATGAAAGTTTGTATGGGAAACTCAGTATTTCTTCAGTTAGGGATGTGAAAATTAAAATGTATGCTTTTAGTAGGAAATAAAGAAATATGCGGTTCAGCGTTTTTGAAAAATCATCCCCTAAGGGGTTAAAATAGGGGTTGATTTTAAAATTTACAAAACTGCACGGATTTCGACAAAATTTGGCAAGGCTTTATATAGCATCCTGGGAAAGGACATAGGATACTTTCAATAACAATACTACAGGGGGTGATATAGGGGATGAAAGTTTGTAAGGGAAACCCAGTATTTCATAAGTTAGGGATAACAAATTTATGCTATTGGTAGGAAATTAAGAAATATGCGGTTCAGCGTTTTTGAAAAATTATCCCCTAAGGGGGTAAAATAGGGGTTGATTTTAAAATTTACAAAACTGCACGGATGTCGATAAAATTTGGCAAGGCTTTATACAGCATCCGGGGGAAGGACATAGACTACTTTTTGTCTTAAAAATAATCCTACAGGGGGTGATATAGGGGATGAAAATTGTATGGAAACTCAGTATTTCTTAAGTTAGAGATGTGACAATTAAAATGTACGCTTTTGATAGGAAACAAAGAAATATGCGGTTCAGCGTTTTTGAAAAATCATCCCCTAAGGAGGTAAAATAGGGGTTGATTTTAAAATTTACAAAACTGCACGGATTTCGACAAAATTTGGCAAGGCTTTATATAGCATCTTGGGAAAGGAAATAGACTACTTTTTGTCTTAAAAATAATCCTACAGGGGGTGATATAGGGGATGAAAATTGTATGGAAACTCAGTATTTCTTAAGTTAGAGATGTGACAATTAAAATGTACGCTTTTGATAGGAAACAAAGAAATATGCGGTTCAGCGTTTTTGAAAAATCATCCCCTAAGGAGGTAAAATAGGGGTTGATTTTAAAATTTACAAAACTGCACGGATTTCGACAAAATTTGGCAAGGCTTTATATAGCATCTTGGGAAAGGACACAGGATACTTTCAAAAATAATACTACAAGGGGAGATATAAGGGATGAAAGATGGGAAACCCAGCATTTCTTAAGTTAGGGATATGAAAATTCAAATTTATGCTTTTGGTAGGAAATAAAGAAATATGTGGTACAGCGTTTTTGAGGGGGTACAATAGGGGTTGACAAATGTTTGTGTAATTACCTCTTTTTAAGAGATTTAAGGGATTGGAAATGTAGTCATAGTTCGAATCTTGAGGTAACATTTAGTCTTTATTTCATTCGAAGTTTTTACGAGGAAATCATTTGAACGAGTGGACACTCGGACAAAAGTTATTTGTTATTAGAGCGTGACTGGCATAATAAATTTTAAGTAATTAACAAAGTCCCCCCGCCGCGTAAGTGTGTCTGTTTGAATGTGATAATGTCAAAAAGTATCGAACGGATTTTCATACGGTTTTCTCCAATGAACGGAATGATTCAGTGTAATTCATTACGGTTTTGTGTAAATTGGTTGAAATATGACGACGACTGTTGAAGATGTCGGAAAAAATCATGCCAATTGGTAGCTTTATGCCTACTATACACGGTAACGATATATCGTAGCGATTTGAGTTTGCACAGTTATATCGGGCGGCCCTATGTTTTCCACATGTACGTTCCCATGGGATATTTTCCGACATCCACGCGGGCGAAGCCGCGGGCAAAAGCTAGTCTATAATAAATAAAAAACTTACCTATCTATTCAGGTTCATCAATTTCAGCTTCTTGAGCTTCAGTCGTGAATATTTTTTCACTTTATTATGTTTATACCAAGGGTCGGATACCGGTATATTTTTCGAAACGTTTTCGTCTTAAATGCCTAAAGAACAATTTGTTTCGTCTATGTTCGAACGGAACGTTATAAATAACGTTTCTGAAGAACAAAAAAAATATACCGATTTCGTTTAATAAAACGTTTTTAACCGTTTTTATTGAATTTTTGTGTTGCTCGATGTTTCATGAGTCAATCAATCTGCCTAGCCTTTTCCCAACTATGTTGGGGTCGGCTTCCAGTCTAACCGGATGCAGCTGAATACCAGTATTTTACATGGAGCGACTGCCTATCTGACCTCCACAACCCAGTAACTGGGTAATACGATACCCCTTGGTAAGACTGGTTGTCAGACTTTCGGGCTTCTGACGACCCGTAACGACTGTCAAAGATCCACGAATAACAGCCGGGACCAACGGCTTAACGTGCTTTCCGAGGCACGGAGGAATCTCGATATGTAAAGATGGTCACCCATCCACTGACCAACCCCGGCAAGCGTAGCTTAACCTGACGGATCGACCCGTGCGGCTGTTATTACTTAGCCACGAGCTATTAGAGCTGTATTAAATTCAATTGGCATCTCACTGCCGCGCGGTTTAGTTTCGTCGTTCGTACCTATCTTACTAAGTTTCGTTTGCTAAATTTGTAAATTTGTTTGTTAAAGCTAAGCCTAGGGTACCTAGGTACTATTGTTATTAACCCGTGAGTATACCTACTCGTAGTTAGTAAACAGTGTATAGTACAGTAAGCATGGACAGTTCAGGTGAGTACCACTACCCTATTGTATGGAAATAAGTACAGATCTAGAACAATTAATCTTTAAGATTAATTGTTATTTCTAGATTATCAATTGTATAAACTGCTTTGCAAAAAAAACGGGCACCTTACAGTTATTGGCTTTTCTATGGATAATATTAATATTTTTAGTATGTCGTTAGCATAAATGACTAGAAATTTCTTATTATCATTGAGAATATAGTTTTTAACCCTTAAATCCTGGAATCGGTGTTTTAGTCAATGTAAACAGAAAGTCGTGTTAAAATGGAAATTTTTAGGGTATAATTAAATTAAGACTACGAGTATTTTTATGGTATTTTAATAAAAAAAGAAATTAAAAAATAAAAATTAATAACGAGTATGACCTCTCCTTGCAGCGATTACGGCATGTAATCGTCTTGGCATGCTTTCCACCAGGTTTTTGATGGTGTCCTGTGGAATGTGTTCCCACTCAGCCGAAATCACACCTGATGTTTTGTGGAAGGTCGTTGGACAGGTCGTACTCGCCGTTTTAGGAGGTCCCAGACGTGCTCAATGGGGTTAAGGTCGGGGCTCCGCGCTAGCCAATCCAGACGACGAATACCGACCTCTTGCATATAAGCATCTACGTCGCCAGAACGGTGGTCCCGAGCATTATCGTCCATGAAATGGCATCTTCACCAATTACAGTCGGTGCGGGCTGTGCATGTTGACAAATTATTCCTGTTATGTACCTTTGCGCATTTAGTGACCCATTTGCAATGAACACTATCTCGGTACGATAGCTGAAAGTTACGCCCGACCAAAACATAACGGACCTTCCACCATAAGGGGTGATTTCTTCAAAACACACGTCGGCATAGCGTTCCCCTGGTCTTCGTAACACTCGCCGACGTCGGTCCTCACCATTCAGGCAAATTCGAGCCTCATCGGAGAAGAGTACGCTACTCCAGTTACCTAGTGTCCAAGATAGACAATTTCTAGTGAACCTCGGTCGAGCAATCCGGTACTCACGGAGTAAATTGGGGGCCCGCGCTGGTCGCCGATTGCGTATATCAACCGCTAAAAGCCTCCTCCTCACTGTCCATAGGCTAACTTGTGCTCCTCGTACCTCTTCAAGGTTTCTTTTGAGGTCTATGTAACTGCATTTGCGATTACTCAATACCTGAGTCACTAAAAAGCGGTCGTCTCGTGGTTGTGTGCAACGTTTTCTCCCACAACCTTGCCTTCTTTGAACGGAACCTGTCTCTTGGTATCGAGTCCATGTTCTTTGGATGGTGGAACCACTCACGTTTAACGGCTGTGAACCGTAACATTGGCTACACCCCACTTCCAGCAGCACTATAATTTTACTAGCTCTTGTTGCTTTTTCTGCCATTATAATCGACACAAAGATATCTGTTATAAGTCACAATGAGGCGGGATTATGCGACAAACATAAATTATTCTAATAAAAATAACGAGAAGTTAGTTTTAGTTGCCTGATAACCATTTAACCGCAAACCCGCGAATAGTAAGTAAAAAGTCATAAACTGAAAAAAAAAATACAAACATCCGAATTGAGAACCTCCTCCTTTTTTAGAAGTCGGTTAAAAAGGGATTATTATTATTAAAAACAACAGTTCTGAATTTGAAATTAACTTTTTTTCATACCCAGACTCTTTATTGTGTGCCAGGAACATAGTTTGCCTATTAAAACCTCATGAGAACTAAATGATTACCAATAATGTAGAAAAATCCAAACTGCCCGTTTTTTTTGCAAAGGAGTGTATATATATATATTATATTCAAGGTTTGTAAAGTTAATTGCTACTTAAATAAAATATTTCAGATGAAGAGCCAAATACTGATTTACCAGACAGCCAACCATTTTTTACTGAAATAGAGACTGATGTTAATCCAATTACTGATTTACCAGACGGCAAACCATTTTTTATTGAAATAGAGGATTTCAACCCAAATATCAGTTTACCAGACAAACAAACCTCTCTTACTGAAAAAGAGGAGAATATAATAACTGGAAAAGGTATGTTAGTAGTTATACCGCCATGCTAAGCTAAAAAGGCCTCTAAGCGTTTAAGTGCTGACCGTGACCCTAAAAAACCTATAAGCATAATGCCTATAACCTATAAGCATAAGCATAAGTCTTTTTGGGTTAGCACGGCACTATAAATAGTAGTCGTGTGCAACTATAAAAAGAGAAATAATTTTAAACATCATTTATTTTTTAGAAATCAAAAGACATGCAACATTAAATGAGGAAGAATCGCAATCTCTATTAGCACCGAAAAGACGTACAACAGGTAGGTATTCTTGTCAAGACTAAACGAAGATATTTTTCCTTACGGTCAGTTTTCAAGAACGATCTTTAAAGTTCATGCTCTATTAACTGTATTCAGTATTCTAGAAGTAAAAAAAGACGGCGATAACTTTAATGAAGCATTAACTTTAAATATCGTTCTAGCAGCTGACTGTTTATGTATTAGATTAAATTAACAATAATAATCACATTGCATCCAACTCTTAGCTGATCCGAAGCATAAATATTATTATGTTCATAATATAGGTAACCCTATTCGCCAAAATATATAAATCGGCGGTAGCCCATATGCTCGCGTGATGAAACATGATAATTTTAAGAAACATCTTGGTTGCACTTCGCAGCACCAAACTGTGATTGACTGAACATCGATTAAAATTGTACAATGACTACAAACTTTAACAAAATACAAATCAACCTAACTTAACAAATTAAACGTTTAAATAATTAATTTGATTTATATTGCAGGAATACAAATGAGTCTAATTACTGTTCCGCAAAGCAAGGATACCCAGAAGCCTCAGGAGGAACCTGTTTTACCAAGTCAAAATTCAAAGCAACAAAATGAAAAATACCAGTGTGTACTGTGCAACAGTGCAACATAACCAACAATCAGAAAGATATCAGAAATGAATATTATGGAAAACTTATTTCGTCAGAGTTAGATTTTGTCGAGCCATGCATGCGGACTCATGTATATGTGGAAATATTAAAGCTAATACACAGGAATAAGCACGGGCACATGCCGCACGATGATATTGAAACAAAAAAGGAACCTGATAGAGATGGGTCGTCGACGTATTTAGCGTTAACGAAACTAGACCGTTTATTGTTGGTCGTCAACTAGTCGATCAACTAGTTGATTTCGTCGACTAGTTGACATGTTTAACTCTATAGACTGACGGTTTATAGAAGACGTTCATCGCGACTAGTGAACGGGCTAGTTAAATCAAGCGTCGAAGGTACGATTTACGAATACCTAGTTAGTTGCTTTGCTTTAAATAAATTTCGCGAATTGTAATAGTGTGCCATCTTATTTTTTTTACGAAATTGTCGATTATATTACACTTTATTACTACCTAATAAATTCACTATTTACAATCTGTGTTGTGATTAGTGTATTAAAGTTTGTGTATTTAGTTTTTAACACTAATCAGATCTCAGATATTTATTAGGTAAGTATTTTTTATTAACCTTGCGCACAATTACGTATAATAGCCATCAAATCAAAACAAAATTATTTACGCAACTGCAAGTGCAGGTGCACGCCGCGCCGCACGTCGCTATTTCTTTCGCACTCGTTAAATTATCATATTGGCATCCTTCTACCAAAATAAAGCTGATTTCTCGTAACTCGTTATTGTGCTCATTCAAATATGAACGCTCTGTCGTAGTATTTAAAGTTCAAATTAGTTTAAACGACGACTTCAACGAGTCGCCTCGTTGAAGGAAACGAACGGTCGACGAGTTGTATAAGACGACTAAGTTTATGAGTCGTCGACGCGTTGTGCGTTGGTATGAACTATGAGCGTTTCTTGTTTAGCCGTCTACGAAATCAACTAGTCCATCGAAGTATGGTGAACCGTTGAACCGTCGACGCTCCGTCGACGGTTGATTTAACTAGTCCGTTCATTCAACGCCCATCTCTAGAACCTGACTTTTAATTTTAAATAACGAACGAATGTATTTACTTACAATAGGGAATATGCATGTATTTTTTTATATTTTTATTCGATTAGTCATCGCTATAAAATACTAAAAAAAATCAACACCTATAAAGTAATTTAAAGTATTTAAAAAAGAAGTTAAAAATAGCCAACCCACATGGGCACTTTAAACGCCCGCATTTTGGCGTGTGCACTGTGACGTCAAAGTGACGACACAAACAAAGAAGTGAAGAGGTTTTGGTTGAAACATCGATGCTGACAAATTCGATAACTATACTCGTGACGTAAATTTCGTTTTGACAAATGGTGATGCGTTTCATAAATTTGAATTACGCGTGCTTTTTTTGCACTTTTTAATTAATATTTTATGCAATTATAAACAATCTAAATAAGAAAATAATGGTTGAGATATAATATCAGGACTATAAAGGTTCAAGGAAAAAAAATCAAGTAAATTTAAATCACATGCATATTCCCAATTACATAATACTAGCTTATTGAACCTGAGACTGATAAACTTATTAGGTATCTACATAATCATGTAAATTAACATAAAGATAATGTCATAGAAAATAATATTAAATTAATCTGATTTCTCATAGATGCTGTTGTTTCTTACTAACAAGATATCATCAATTATGGAGCTTTTAATGACATTCTTAGATTATTTAAAATAAATTTCAGCGACGAAAACAACCTTTCAACACTAACCTGTGTTGGTGGAGTAGCCAAGGCTATAGTGGATAAAGAATAAAGTTGTGGATCAGTAAACTTTTTTTCGTACCAATATTTCAAAATGTTCTCATGCGTTGGCAAAAGTGGCGAATTTAAAAAATCAATCAAAGAGTTTTTTAATTGATTGCAAGCTTCTGTTGGTCGTTCTCTCTGACGTTCTCTATATCGCCTTTCAAAGAAACCATCTATATTACTTCGTGATGTGTGCGGGACATTATCTTGATTAAGATCATTTTCATCTGTTGGTCGATCCTGAGTTTGCAATTGCAAATTAATATATCTTTGGTGTGTATGCATTAAATGAATCCGAGCTCGTTCGTTGTGTTCTTCGGAAAGTATAGAATTTACTCTCGGATCCATATAAACAGCAGATAAAAATGTGTCGTTGGTCAGAAGATTGCCCTCTCTCGCTTTCATACATATAACCAAATATAATGCAATAGGAGTATTCATTTGTTCTAACTCTTTAATACATTTTATCCAATAAATGTAAAAATCACCGAATGTTAATTGTTCTTCTTGCAACCGTTTGGATAGTACTCTGCACGGTTTGAGAGCCTGCAAGCTCTCTTCAATTTTTGACCATGTTTCATCTCCAATTAAGTCTGAGTAATGTTCTTTACAAAAGTCTTTTAGGTTAACTAGCCTGTCCAACATATCGGCGGTAGAGTCCCATCGAGTTGGACAATCCAGAATAGCCTGAAGCAATTGGTTACGCTTTAATTCCAGTGCCACGTTAGGTGTCCGAAGAGTTCTTACTGCACGACGACACAATTCGAAAACGGGTTCAAGTTCTTTGCAGGCATCTCTCACAGCAAGCTGCAATGTATGCGCGGCACAACGTACAGCTGTCACGATAGGTTGGGCTATATTTTCCCTTTCGAACTCCAAACTTTCCACCAAATCAAGCATTTCCTGACCATCTGCTGGTGAATATATAATATCAGATTCCTCAACCTGTTCTTCAGTGTTATTCAAATCTTCAAGAGAATCCTGTATTTCTTCTTCAATTTGACGAGACATTGCAAGCATATTAGCGCCGTTGTCTGAGGTGATGGAGTATAGCTGCTGAGGCTCGATTCCGTAGCGGCTTAAAACCATCAACACTGTGTCTTTCAAGAATGCTGCAGTATTTCGTTCATGAAGCTCAACTACACACAAATTACGAAGCTGCAGCTTCTTATCTAAAATGAACTGCAAATTTATTCCGAGGAATCTTCTTGATTTTACAGAAGCTACATCAATTTTTAAACATACCAGTTTATTTTTTAATTCCTCATAGATCTTCTTTCGGACATCGTAGGCTTTATTCTCAATACATGTTCTTATGTTTCTAATATTGGGTTTTAACCCAGGATTAGGTATCATTGTAATTAAATTTTGGAATGCCTCATCTTCTAGCAAAGACAACGGCCTGCCGTGGATTGCAACTAAATTTATGCAGCATTCAAGAACTTTATTGTATTCTGTTAGAGAATTTACATCTTTATCAGAAAAAGTCCTTTCTTGAATCTTGTCATATTCAGCACGATGCTGCGTAAAAAAATGTCGTACTAAATTTCCGGCGTGATGTCCCTGGAACAATATTTTTTACAATCGTATCATATAATTTTTGATCCTTCACAGTCCGTACTAAATTCATTCACAATCTTCACTAAAATAATATCAATAAACAGTATAAATAAAAACTGTATAACAGAATTAATAAAGGTATTATGAACAACTTCTACTATGAGACCAATTTCGAAATCGCAAAAATTAAATACAGCTGTTTCAATACATGTTGCTTGTTCATCATAAGTAGTTTTTGATGATTTTTATGAAACAGCAGATATTTTTTTCGTGATTTCGATGTTAGTCCTAATTCCTATAGAAAAAATTGTTCATATAGGTACAAATCATGTTGTATAAACTAGTCTTAAGGACTTACAGTATACTACAAGAACCTCAAGATTGAATAATTATATAGGTACTTACTCGTATTTCTTTCTGGCATCCTTCCATTTGACATTTTGATTTGTTAGTTTCGTTATTGTAAGTGTAATACGAGTAAATTGGGTTTTTTCTTTTACGTCCCATTTAAGCAATGAATAAGCACCACTAACTATAATAGATAGGTAACTATTTACCACTCCCGAAGTCCCAATAACAACAGTAAACACAACCTCAGTAAGCAAGCGCATCGGAATAATTGATCTATAGTTACAATGAAGCCGCGCGGCAGCATAAACAAACAGTCCATACTTGTCGTCGCACGACCCTCGCTGCACCGTCTTGCGGATTAAACCGGTTTTTGAAAATGTTCCCATTTCGTTTTCGTTCCGAACGCAATGCAACGAACACAATACGAAGAACTGTTAGAAACGTTTAAAAAACGTTATTTTAAATAACGTTTCCGACCCTTGGTTTAGACACCATTTTTGTGAGTTAGGTATCACTTTCCAGTTCAATATTCACGTGAGTACTCGGCGACAGCGGGCGCAATAAAGAACATCGGCCAAATTTCTATAGAAGCTGGACCTGAGTTTTATTTTCAGTGTACAGAAACAAATTATAGTGAGATTTGATTGTTTTTATGTAGTAACACCATCCCTTTCGAAAATAACATCTAAATAGCCAAGATATTTCAATAATGCGAAAAATACTTTTGAGGTTATCGGTGTCCGGAAATCAAAAGCACAGAATAATTGTCACAAGCGGTATGTACCTAGTTATCAGTCTGTAAAACAATGCCAAAGTCAAACAACAGAAGGAAATCCAAAACAGTACAGTACGTATCTTAATATTTACACTAACAACAACAACAACACAACAATGCGAGATCGCCGGGTGCAAAGACTACAGATACGTAGTATCCCTAAGTAGTCTATGGACTACAGTATATTAGTGTCAAATTGACACCCGTGTGCGGTGTGATTGACAATATTGACACTGTCAATCCATGGCGCGCGTCGGTGACATATTATGACGTTCAGTTGTAAACAATTGAACAAAATGCTGATACTTACTATAAACCCACATAATTATTTTTATGACAAGAATCCAATACATAATAAAAACAGCACTAGTTTGTTTGATACACAAGTATATAGAATTGAATTACATCTAATAACTATTCAGATAAAAGTGAATAATTATAATCTTTGAGTACTAAATCATTTCTTAGGCAAAGTTAATCGTCAAAGGTGCGTTCTGAACATGTTATCTATATATACAGGGTGTAAGGGACAGCCCTCCGCAAACTGATAGGGTGAATTCAGTATGTACTAAGATGACTGGTACATGAAATTTTTTCAGGAACGTTAAGGGAATCCAATGAACCTGCTTTGTTTGTGTTTTTGTGCACAAATTGGAGCGTCTATTACTGGTTGGGAGGGGTAGGTAATAGGTATGCGGTGAGTTCGATGAACTCTGTAGCTAGACATAAAGTGAACAGCTGATTTCACGCGTCGTTGGTTAGAGTATTTCAACATCCATTGTTGGTTTTTTTTTTTTTTTTTGCAGTTTTTTTTTACATAAATGGAGTGTTGCGAACACACAATGTAATTTTACATTGAAATAATGAAAATATAACTGAAAAAAAAAATTGAAAAAAGGAAAATTTCCGGTGGAATATGATTCAAAATGAGGAGCTGAATGCACCCTGTGAGTTTGCGGAGGGCTGTCCCTTACACCCTGTATAAAAGAAAGTCGTGTTAGTTACACTATTTATAACTCAAGAACGGCTGAACCGATTTGGCTGAAAATTGGTGGGGAGGTAGCTTAAAACCAGGAAAAGGACATAGGATACTTTGAAAAAAACGGATAACACGTGGTATAACAACGGCTGGACCGATTTGGATGAATTTTTTTGTGTATATTTGAATGGGTTCCTGGATGGTTTGAAAATACAATTGGACCCGGTAGGTGGCGCTATAATCGGGTTCTAGGATCGTTCAGACAGGACAACGTCTGTCAGGGCCGCTAGTTCTAAATAATTTGCAAATTATGCTATTAAGGCTGCAGTCTTGCAAAATTCACTCGCGGCGAATTATTTGCGCAACTTTGTATTTTTTTTTAAACAAAAGTAATGAAATAAAATGAAATATTATTATAATACGTGAATAACTATTATATAAGTAATAGCTGTTAATTTTTTTTAAGTTCATCTGGGTGGATTATGTTAGGTAAATCAAGCGTTAAATACAGCTCTTTCGAGCCAGCAACGATTCGAGTTATGTTTGTGCACTTGCATTGGGCAATACAAATTTTATTTAGAAAATCTGTTCAGCGCATAATTGTTTCCATATTCTTGTCTTCAAAATGCGCTCATTACTTTTTTCTAATTACCTTTCATTTTCTTAATTCAGATGTCACAATGTCATCGAAATTCTCTGTTTTTAGCTTTTAATAAACGGTTTGTTTCATAATAACAATACATCGTATGCATGTAAAAGTTAGTTAATTTAATGCCAAGAGTTCAATAAAGCAAGTACTAAAAAAAATTGCACCTAAATCACCTTACTCTAACAATAATAATAATCTCAAAATACCTCCAAAACAGAGTTTACGAACAAGAATTGCGAGTGAAATTTCTTAGTGGGTCGGAGCGTTTTGGAGGTCTTTTGAGATTATTATTATTGTTAGACTAAGGTGATTTAGATGCAATTTTTTTTAGTATTTGCTTTATTGAACTCTTGGCATTAAACCAACCAAATCTTACATGCGTACGATGCTTTGTTATTATGAAACAAACCGTTTATTAAGAGATAAAAACAGAGAATTTCGATGACATTGTGACATCCGAATTAAGAAAATGAAAGATAATTAGAAAAAAGTAATCAGCGCATTTTGAAGACAAGAATATGGAAACAATTATGCGCTGAACAGATTTTCTAAATAAAATTTGTATTGCCCAATGCAAGTGCACAAACATAACTCGAATCGTTGTTGGCGCGAAAGAGCTGTATTTAACGCTTGATTTACCTAACATAATCCACCCAGATGAACCTAAAAAAAATAACCAGCTATTACTTATATTATGGTTATTCACGTTCAATAATAATATTTCATGTTATTTCATTACTTTTGTTTAAAAAAAAACACAAAGTTGCGCAAATAATTCGCCGCGAGTGAATTTTGCAAGACTGCAGCCTTAACAAAAAAATTTGTATACCTTTTTTTTCTGGCGATTTAAATATCTATTTCTTATGTTTTTTAAGACCTTAAAAAATACTAGATTTTTCATATATATGGCATATCTGTACACCACCGCCTCGTCGTCAGGTACGATTTGGCCGTCCTTCTTTGTACATGGGTGCTCTCTAAGACGCGCTGCGGACGACTAACGGGGGTGCGGGAGCGGTGATATCAGGTGTTATGGCCGGACCGCGCGTTATATTATTGCACGCTTTTTATAAATAATTCTTTATAAAATTATATTTGCTCTGTTATATTAAAGTAAAGCCATAATCCCCTAATGCATTTAATGGTGAACGTGTAGACGAAATTTTATTGAAATTGCTCTAATTACAATCAAATAAAACTGTTTTTTCTCATAAAGGACGTATATAAAAATGCTAATTTTGAGGAAACTTTGCGATTTTTTTGTATCGAGCCAAATTGTGTCAATCGTGTTTTGGCCCTCATAATTTACTAAAGAAAATCTTCAACTTAATATATAATCATGAAAAAAAAAATGCTAATTTGTAGTTTTTGAAGACAAAAATTGATTTTGCGTGAAGTCGAAATGCGTCAAAATACCTTCTTTGGGACGCATTTCACCTTAACGTTTATGTATTTGGAGAAAACAAAAACGCGGCAAATTCCTAGACTAATATTTTTTTGTCGGAAAAGCAAAGGCATCAAGCTCATACGGCCTCGTCGGTTTTCGTCGTAATTTTATTTAATAATCATAACTGCATAATAAATGTGTATTCCTTTTTCAAAAAGATCTATAATCTATATATTATAAAATTCAAAGTCCTGACTGACTGATTGACTGACTGATATATCAAAGCACAGCCCAAACCGCTGGACCTAGAGACTTGAAATTTTGCACATAGGTACCTTATACAGTGTAGGCATCCACTAAGGATTTTTGGAAATTCCATCCATAAGGGGTGCAAATAGGGGATGAAAGTTTGTATGAAACATCTTATTCCTTGAGTTAATAGACTTGAAACTTGGCATGAATATTTATCTAAGTAAATTATAAAGTTTGTCATTTTTAGTTTTCCTAAACTACCCCGTCGGGAGGGATTGGGGGGTGTCAAAGTTTGTATGGAGGAATTTTAACGCGCGTTTCTATAACTCTCGATTAACTCGAAACTCAGTATATAAACTTGAGATCAAAAATAAAGAATAATGTGTATCAGGGTTTTTCGAAAATCTACCCCTAAAGGCGTGAAAAGGAATAGTAAATTTTAGTGGGCAGGTTTTACTGCGGGGCATTTACTCGAAAATTGATGTAAAATCAAGTTACGAAAATGTCTCAAACGATTTTTTAAAATTCCATCCCTGTGGGTGTGAAAACAGGGAATATAGTTTATATGAAAAATCTTATTCATTTGGTTAAAAAATTAACTTGAAATTTGGCACAAATACTTGCCTAAGCAAGTAATAAACTTTGTCAGTAATATTTTTTCACCCGAGGGAAAGGGGGAGGGGAGGGATGTGAGGAGATAATAATCAAAGGCCTCCTTTTGGAATGGGTGTAATTCATTCAATACGCGGGCCCAGTTATAAATATTAATCAAGTACGTGTTTTTAAATCGGCAGAATGACTATGAGTGATATTAAAGAAAAGTAAATAAACAAAATAATAATGAGCACTTTCTTACTTTCTTGGTCATACATTGTGATCAAGTTTGTCATGCTAATTGGAAGGCTGTTACCAGAAATATTTACAGGCAAGCAGTTGGTGATATTAACATACCACCCTGGAGTGCAGAAATAAGAAGACAGAGGATTTGACCTTAATATTAGGTCAAAACAATAATCTGGTTGGGGCCAGAATCAAATCACGACATATGAGCAGCAGGACTTGACAGTGTACATAACAGTGTACATAATTATTGATGGGCAAGTCCTTTAGAGAGCATCATTGCCTATTATTGCAATTCCGTGGGAAAGCATTCAGTAGGGCGCTCATAACATGACCATGTTTATATGTTATGAAAATGAAGCTGGGACCAGGGATAAAATGTTTTTACTGTTCATTGTTGTTTTATTTTTTTTTAAAGTAAACCTTTCTATAGAGTACTGAAAATGCTCTGCCAAAGCCTATATTCATCTTTAATGACACTCGCTGGTAGATAGAGCACAGCACACTTACAATCTCTAGCGAGAGAAGGAGGTAGTGAGGCTAAGGGACCTCACTACCTCATTCTCATGAACTTATGCTCATCATCATCATCATCATCTTCCTGCCCTTATGCATGTTACTTGGGGTCGACGCAACACGTTTTCTTCTTCCATTCTCCCCTGTCAATCATCACGCTATCATTCATGAACTTATCCTCTTAATAAATATTTACTACAGTAACAATTAAGATTGTAAATGGCGATTATACTCAAATAGGTTTGACAGACTCTGATATTCATTTTTATAACCTCAATATCTGAAAAAATAAGATTTCTCGTAAACCTGGGTAGAAAAATGAAAATTGTTTGCAGAACATGAAAAGAAATTTTATTACTTACAAAATAAAATAGAAACCACCGTGACACGACAATCTTCTAGAGGGGGCCAAATCTCTTAACAAAATGGGCATTCTCTTTTAAATCAAATGTAGCGATTTCATGAAATCATGAGGGTTGAGGTAAATGCTAACTTATGGAGTTGTATTGCTGATTCTAATGATTATAATTCTGTAAAGCCATATTAGCTACAGCCGCGAATCATGTTTTAATCAACATACAAGCTCACACTGACCTACAAATTGCAAAAAACGTAAGAAATTTTGAATTTCGCGGGCTACCCTGGCGCATCAACCTTAAGTTTTATATTTTTGTTAATTTGACTGCTTAATATGGTTTTATTTGCCATTGAGCTTTCGATACGAGTATAACCCTCAGCTACTCTATCAGAGCTCCAACCACCGTGTCTTTTTATTGACGTAATATCCGCCCCTGAATCCGCCAAGAAAGTCGCCGAAGTTCTTCTAAAGCAGTGACCGGTTTAGAGTTCAACATCTTTAAGTTTTAAATATTTAGCAATTTCTTTGGCATATTGCTAATTTTATTTTTGCCGATGGCTTGTCGAGTACATTTCCCATTCCGATAGTTTATAAAAATCATTTAACCTATGGAGATGGCATAGCTGAGCGAAACCCTCTGCCAAAGTCAATTGGTCATACGACCATGCACGTTATATAAAACTATTTCATTCGCCGACTGCTGTCATTGTGTATCGTATTGTGTCGCAAGAAAGTGCTCCCAAAAAATGGTTAATTGTGCAGTATCCTCGTGCAAAAAGCGATCTGCCACTTCAAATTTGCGAAACCATGGTGTTTCTTACCACATGTAAGTATAAATTATACATTCAAATAGTTTTATTTAAGTATAATGTCGAAATAATCGTTGTTGACATTACGATAGAAAAATACAGTGGTACGTTGGTAGCTCAAACGTAGTACACGGTAATACAAGTAGGAATTTGCATAGTGCAGGGACAACGTGAATGAATGATTGATAAAATAAATGATTTTTTCAGTCAGTATGTTCAGTAACCAGTTTTGTTTTATAATGTATCTGGATAAGTCAGGTTGAAAGAAAAAAAAAAATATATTATAAAATATTAATTTCAGTTTTTTGTGAGTCTATTTAAATTCTTTTCTTTTGTAGTTTTAGGCTAATAAAAAATAACAGTTTGTTCGTTTCGAATGTGAGTTTTTGCAACTCATGCAATTTGAAAAAAAATAATCCGCAGTGGAATAATTTAATAACTATTCCACCGCGGACCGTAGGCAGTAGGTACTTACTAGTAGGTTTTTTCAAGGCTATTATGAAAACGTAGTACGTACACAATCAAATTAATAGACATGATTTTCTTTTGATTCTGTTGGCACTTATTTAAACTGATTACTTTTATTCTATATTTTTCTTCAACAGATTTCCAAAAGATCCTGTACTATGACAAAAATGGAGGATATTTTGCGGTAATACAGAAACTTGGGGACCCACGCGTACTAGTGCAATCTGTTCAGAACATTTTATGTCGTGTAATTTTAAACAACTTGCAAATAATAGAAGGAAACTAATTGAGGGTACGATACCCACTTTAAAAACATTCTTGGCATGGGAGAACCGCCTGCAAAATTAAAGATTTTAGTAGGACCGTTTTATTATTGGCAACACTTCTGAAATGTCAGAATTCCGTCGAATTAAAAATCAGACTGTAGTCGTCATTATTCAGACATATGAATATGAACTAATGATGGCTTTGGCTATGAAGCCACACCCGCATGTTTTCCTACTAAAAGATCAAACACATCATTTAGTTTCTTTAATTAGTTAGCTAGGAAACACCGAACTCAAATAGTTCTAAAAAAAACAAAAAATGGACGTGTAAAAGTGTTATTTTTAACAAAATAATAAAATTGGCTGTGTTATTTTATTATTTATATTCTACCCTTCCCACTTTTTGACACGTATACCTACGTTAAGCCTGCATTATAAAACGGGGCTCAAGTATGTATCCCGAATTGCGGCTCCACTGTACTATCACACCCGCGCGTCCGAAACTTCACATTGGTGAATCACTTGGGTTAGGTTAGAATAGTAACCATTACCTCTATTGCTTGAGAATAATTTTGGTTAGGTTGAGTTAGGTTAGAACAGTGACCCTTAACGCGTAGCTAGTATATAAAATCGCCGGGTGCGTTTGTACAGTGGTTCCCGAATTTCTAAATGCAGAATGATAGGGAAGGTCCTGCAATATCAATAATGTTATTTGAAAAAATATTTGATTAAAAAAATAAATACAATCGTTCTTTTTCTAAAGCACTATTAATTGTTTTGTCATTACTGGCTACCTACGTAGTTTCGCAGGCATTAGGGCCCTCGCCCACGGCGACTTTTTGTAGCGATGCTGTCGCGCGTTTACGAAATGCGCGACTGCATCGCTACTAACGCGCGTTAGTCGCATTTGCAACGCGCTACAGAAGCGATGCCAACGCGCTACAGTATCGCAACTGTATCGATGCAAACGCGCGACCGTGTCGGACGACATCGGGGAGAGAACAGAGGGAGGGTGGCGCGTGAGTGGAGAACCGAGCTTTCGTTGCCTACGCTTCGGCTGCTTACGTAAAAGCAGCGCCAAAGACAGCGTGACTAATGTTGCCTCAACGGAGTCCATCTTGCAACTGTAGCGATCGCAGGTATTTTTGTGCCGTTACTGAATCGCGTTTCCATCGCGACAGAAGCGCGCCAGTATCGCGTTTGCATCGCGACTGAATCTGGGCCCGTTGGCGAGGGCACACAGCTAGCGACCGCTTTGCGACTGTATCGATGCGGACGCGCGACAGCATCGCTACAAAAAGTCGCCGTGGGCGAGGGCCCTTAATCATATTGCGTATTTTTGTGTATAGACGCCAGCACGTCAAGCTACTACAATCTTTATAAATCTAAAGTATTAGATTCAAGGTTGATTGGGAAAATTTGACAGTTTCGGGTGGCTTGACCTGTACATACAAGAAAATAAAACGAATGAATATTTTATTTATTCATTCATTCATGTAATGAAATAGCAGGTTAAGCTACGCTTGCCGGGGTTGGTCAGTGAATGAGTGACCATCTTTACATACCGAGACTCCTCCGTGCCTCAGAAAGCACGTTAAGCCGTTGGTCGCGGCTGTCATTCGTGGTTCTTTGACAGTCGTTACGGGTCATCAGAAGCCCGAAAGTCTGACAACCAGTCTTACCAATGGGTATTGTATTACCAAGTAACTGGGTTGTGGAGGTCAGATAGGCAGTCGCTCCATGTAAAATACTGGTATTCAGCTGCATCCGGTTGGACTGGTAGCCGACCCCAACATAGTTGAGAAAAGGCTAGGCAGATTGATTTTTGATTCATGTAATCAAATACCACTGATTGTTTGTGTCCCATCACTAGCACTTTGTGTTTGTTGTCATAGGACAGTTGCGTAGATACGCACAAATTTGTCAATGTGTATGTGTTTTTTAATTGTGTGGCTATTATTCTTTCGTGTGCGTTCGTAGCAATACGAAGCATGTATCTGTGTGTGGTTGTCAATTTTTTTTTTTTTTTTTTTTTTACTTCAAGCACAAATGTTCAGAGGCGGACTTAATGCCATAGGCATTTTCTACCAGTCAACCTTTGGGTGATGCAGAGACAAGCAGTGGCAGGTGCAATTTCGAAAAATTCAGGAATAAATATTTATTTAAATATAAAGATACACATAATACCTATTACAAACTATAAATATAATAATATATACCTAATTATATATAAATATAAGCACAAATAAATATACATAAATATACTAATACAAATAATACCAACAATGGGGAAACATTACCTTTGTGATGACACTGCCAGCTTCTTGCGAATGTGTTCACGAACTTTAACTTTAAAGGATAATCGGTTGGTTGCCATCCTGATTTCCGGGGGGAGCGCATTCCACAGAGAGATAGACTGAATGAAGAAGGAAGAGTGAATGAAGTCTGTACGGTGAGTGGGACATAGAAGAAGACGATTGTGAGATGAACGTAAATTTCTATTGTGGTTGGCGCAAATGTACTGAAAGTGGGGGGCTAGATAACTAGGGGAAGAGGGAGAGTCAAGAAATGAAAACAAGGTGGTCAGAGCCCTTTGCTCTCTGCGCTGGCGTATGGGCAACCACTTTAGAAGCGACCGATGCGCAGAGACATGGTCATATTTACGCAAATTGAAAACGAATCGAATGCAGTTATTAAGAAGACGGTCAAGTTTGTTGAGGAGATCTGCATTCAGGTCATAGTAGCACACATCACCATAATCGATGATAGGGAAAATTAAGGACTGCACAAGCATTGTCTTGGTACTGGATGGTAGTAAATTTTTCAGCCGGTACAAAGCCCGCAGCGTTCCAGTAACCTTCTGACTGACCCTAGCGACTTGAGTACGCCAGTTCAGGGTGCAATCGATGTGCAGGCCTAGGTCCTTCACGTCAGTGCTAAACGGGACGATCGTACCATTGAAGAGAACAGGTGGCAATAATGTATTATCCACCTTACTAATATTAGGCGAACTCCCAATTATGATTGCCTGACACTTATTTGGGTTTACTGCAACACCAAATCTATCTGACCAGGTTTTTATCGCTGACAAGTCCCTATTTAACCTATCGATAGCGTCAGGTATTTCATCAACCCTCCCTTGACAGTACAACTGCAAGTCATCTGCATACAGATGATACGCACACTGAAGCTCGGAAGTTATTAGATTAATAAAAATAGAAAACAGAAGAGGAGAAAGAATACCGCCCTGAGGAACGCCACTTTCCAAATCACACCAGCATGATGAAGAATCCCCAACGTGAATGGACTGCTGACGTTCCCGAAGGTAAGAGGAAAACCATTCCAGTGCTTCGGGAGAGACCATAACATAGGACAGAATAGCTAACAGGATCTCGTGACTGACGGTATTAAAGGCATTTGAGAAATCAACCAACACTAGTACAGTAACTTTGGTGTCTTCCAGTCCTGCCCTTATATCGCCAGTCACCTTAAGGAGGACGGAAACAGTGCTGTGCCCCGGCCTGAACCCAGATTGAAGAGGGCTAATTAGCGAGTTACAATGAACAAAATTGGAGAGTTGTTTGTGGACACAGGCCTCGAGCACTTTGGATAGGAAGGGAAGAATAGAAATAGGACGAAAGTCAGTAGGAAGAGAGGGATTAGAAACCTTAGGTAGTGGCCGAACAAAGGCTTTGCGCCACAGGGAAGGGAATACTCCGGTGTATAGGGAAAAATTTACAATGTGGGTAATCGCGGGTAGGAGATGATCCAGAATAGTTATGATCATACCACGGGTGATACTGTCACATCCCACCGCTTTCGATTTGATGGAGAGAATGATCTTTCTGATCTCTCCCGGTTCAACTGGAATGAAACTGAAAGGACTAATTTGAGGACGCGGTAGACCAGAGATAAGAGACAGAGTTTGTTGCTTGGTTAGACGATCCATGGTAGAAACAGTGGAGAAATGACGGTTGAGATCGTCTAAGTCAATTGAATTGGGAAGGTCTAAATGTCGCGGTTTGCCGATACCAAGAGTTCCAAGAAATTTCCAAATATCGGCAGAAGAGGAGGAGTTGATAGTGTCCAGAATGTGGCGGCGTTTAGCATTGCGTATCATCTGATTGCACCTATTCCTTGCAGCCTTGAATAATGTCCAGTTCTCATCAGTGCGATCCCTTTTAAACTTACGGAACGCGCGGTCCCTACGTCGCATTGCCATCTGTATTCCCCTTGTCATCCATGGTGCAGGTGGGCGTTTTAATTTTACTTTTTTGACAGGAGCATGGATGTTATAAAGGTTGACTACAACATCATTGAAGATGGCAACCTTATCGTCAACTGAAGTGGAATCCATCATAGGCTTCCAATCGACCACAGATGCATCTTCTTTAAGCTTCTCAACGTTCATCCGCGCAAAACAACGCCTGTACAAGACCTTGGGTTTAGGTTTGGGAGGTTTCAGGATATAAGAAAGGAAAATCATGTCGTGATGAGAAAAGCCAGGGGCGTCATGTTGGCCATGGGAGGAAACGAGGGAGGGATTAGAGGTGAGGATTAGATCGAGCCAGGTGTCATCTCCAACAGTGTTGTGATGAGTAGGATGGAGCGGCATTACGTGCAGACTAGCTGACTCGATAAGATGGAGGAGTTTACGGGATCGAGGGGAGTTGCGATCAAGGAGGTTTGTGTCGAAATCACCCATGATGATGTGATGGGCATACTCTGAACCCAAAGATTCAAGTACCGATTCGAATTCAGTGAAGTAATCAACAGAAGGAGGACAATAGACAACACCAATAATGGTTTTGGCTCCATTGACACAGACTTCAAGAAAAATAAACTCGGCAGAAGCAGAATAATGTGAAGAGGAAGTAGCAACTATTTTATAAGGAAAGTCACTGCGAAGGTATATGGCCACACCACCCCCTCCTTTATCAACCCGATCATTCCGTATAAGAACAAAACCAGTAAGAGGGTAAGTGGTGGACAGGAGATGTGGCTTTAGCCAAGTTTCTGAGATCAGGATAGCGTGAACATTGCTGTTATTAAATGCGTCGTACAACTCGCTGTAGTGGCTTGGAACACTAAGCATTAATGTGACACACATTTACCAACCGATTAGACTTATCATTGAAATTTTGTTGCAAAAAGTCACCAAGAGTGTTGGTGAAAGAACTAAAGCTTTCATCGCTTGAAGAGGCAGTAGAATCGTTGGCAGAAAAATAAGACTCATTGTCTGACATAAATATAAGTAAGTGGTTATTAAGTTGATATTAAAATAAATAAGTAATATATAAATATAATAAATTATGGTTATATTAGGTGCAAAACACCACCACCCGCCAGCTAACACCAACACTATAAGCAAAAACAAACAAAATTTAATTGTTCAACACTTAGTACTTGAAAAAAAAAAAACAACAAAACCCGAGTTTACATTTTTACCTACTCTACTGGAAGCAAAGCAAAAACCATAGTTACTTTCTAATAAATAGAGGAAAAAAAATGAAATAATAAAAAATAAAAAATACAGAAAATAATCATTATATGTCACACCCAACTACAGACGTAAATGAACCACAACGTGGAATGAAACGTTGGCAAAAGTACTGTACATTGCCCGATATCAGAACGTTACTTCGAATGTCAACGTCATATAATATTAATAACATCAATTTGACAATCTGATCTGACATTCACTACAACATGATTTTCATTGAAGGTATTTATATAATTAAAAATAAACATTGTTGTGAATGTTGTGGGTATCAAAAAACCGGTCAGTGGGCCGTCTTAGGGGCGGAGTCAATTGATTATTATACCTAACATAGACAGTACACTTGGGACGCAAAACAGAAGAAAGATAACTATTTGACAGGACAAAACGGTGAGTAAAAAACACAATTACGAAACTATGAAACTAAGTACATAAATTACAACGAACAACTGCAGGACATCAAAGCAAATGTTCACATAATATACCTAATTAAGAATTGTGTTTTCAGGTTCCTGGTAGCATCGACAATTCTTCATCTCGCTGACGGAGTCGCACCCGGCGCCTTCGGGTACTTGGCTATCAAGGGCTTCAGCTCGTCGATGGAAGTAACCTTGTGCCGACTTCCATCAGAGGCCTTTATGAAGATAACGCCGTCTTGAGTCCAACACGACCGCATACTAAAATGCTCGCGCGCCTTTCCGAAGACAGATTGCCTGGCCCTGGTCAAGAACTCCTTCACTGAAATTTTGGAGCCTTTCAAGCCAGTCTTTGCCTTCCAAACTGAGGCCTTAATGTCCATGCTGGCGAACCTAACGAGGATAGGCCTGTGATGCTCCTTGCTGACGGCTCCAAGCCTGTGACAGACTTTAATTGAGGACGCTGACATATTCTTGAGGGCAAGCTTAGTATTGAGAACATCTAAAATTACTGCTGTGCTGTCTTCGTTCTCCGCTTCAGTAAGGCCTTGGAAAACCAACGCTTTCCGGCGATGCCTGGTCTCCAATCCATCAATTTGTTTGGCACACTCACTGATCTGGCTTCGGAGCAGACCAAGCATAGAAAATATGAGCTCACGGAAGCTGCGGAACTCTTCAGCTATTTTAGCCACTGTGTCCTTGGCAGGACCAGCACACTGGATTTGTGCTTCCAGCTCACCCATCTTCTTTAAAAAGTTGTCCTCAAGGGTTTTCTGTGCAGCAAGGATTTCAGCAAGTTGAGACATTGTGATGTGAAGTGCTGACAAATGTGTGATCTAAGTGCAGTTGATCAGCTGGCAGGTGGTGTTTATAAAAGTGATGGTCTATGTCACATAAATGTGCCACAAACGTGAGTACTTGATATTTATCTAATGTAGACTAAGTACTGATGTAAACTTAATCAGTATTTTCAATTAATTATATTTTAAATAAAATTCCAAATTCAAAAAACGTCTATGCTTTTTTAACACCTACCCCCGAAAGTCTGCTGAAAATTTTCGTAGTGTGCTGTATGTGTTTTCCTCGCCTCCCGCATAAAGTGGCAGAAAATGTTGTTCTCCATAGGTTAAATGCTCTAAGGACGTAATGCTTGGTATTTATGAATGATTTTAGTATATTGTCCTTGTACAATGAATGACCGATTTTTGTTTGTCTTAGTTTCCTTTACATTAATCAGCAGTAACTCATTGGAATGATTTTCAACGTCCTCCACCTTTAAGTTTACAAGCTCACATCCACGGCAAGCACCATTAAGTCCAAAAATTAAGGCCACCTATAACAAAGATAAAAAACAGGTAAATATATAGAATAATTACCATTACTAAGATACGAAATATTCATAGTTAAATCATGTATACTTACTTTTGTGGCCAGAAAAATTTCGTCAGGAGCTTCATTGAGAAATTTTGCCACATTTTGAGTCGTAAAAATTTTAGACTTTTTTGCGCAATGCCCTTCTGATTTTCTTTTTAAAAAAGCCAGTAATTTCGTGAATCTATTTATTTCAATGCTATGTTTGATGCTTATTGTAGCTTTCAGTTTTGAGTATATGCACCAAAGTGTATTTTCTTTGTCTTGGATAAATAATCAAAATAGACAAGAAGTACTGATTCTGAAATTGATAGGCCTTTCGCACTTCTCCACGTTGAAAATTCTTCATAAGTTTTTAAATAATTTTCCTTGGATTTTGTTGGAAGCAAATTGTTTATGATTGCGGCAGCATTTGCACTCATGGAATCCGACAATTCACTGTCACTGTCGCTTTGATTTAACATCGTAACGTATTTTTAGAACATTAACTTTTTTATAAAAATAAATTAAAATAAACTTAACGTTTATGTGTTTGAAGAAAACAAAAACGCGGCAAATTCCTAGACTATGTGATAGAAGTTTATGTAAAGATTACAGGAAAAATAAAAAGATGTCTCTAAATAGCATAGTTTTTCAGAAATCATCTACAAAAATTACATATAAATGATGGTACGGAACCCTCGGTGCGCTAGTCCGACTCGCTCTTGACCGTTTTTTTTTTGTTTTCTGTAGCTGCTTTTCGTTATTCTCGTTTTGAAACAAAGTAAACTCTTCGGAGTGCATTGATTTTAGACGATTTTTTAGCGAAGATGTAGTTCTAGACTAAGAGGTCACAGGATTTTTCATAACGATCATGGATACGGTTAGATTTACTTCGATGGGTTGTAGAGTAGTCCCCTAATGTGAATGACGTCGGTCTGCCTGCTCTGAGTGGTTGCAACTTCGAGTTATAGCGCTTACAAGAGGCGTCATTGTTGCGAAAAAAAAAACGATCAGGGAAATGGTCAGTTTTGGTACACATTCAAAGTATGGCGTCTCCGCAGATGAAAAAAGTTGGTCTGCCGGCTCTCACTGGTTGTATTTCAGAGCTATGATGCGCGCACATTGTTGCAAAAAAAAAACCATAAGAGAAATGGTCAGTTTTAGTACCCATTCGAAGTATGCTGTCTCCACAGGTGAAACGAGTTGGTCTGCCGGCTCTCACTGGTTGTATTTCAGAGCAATCGTTGTGTATGCAAGACGCTTATTTTTGGAGAAAGAGTATAAAATACATCGAGAAACGGGACAACAGGCGAATTTTTCAAGTGCCCGCCGGCTGGTGTCGTACTCCCACCCTACACCTGCGCCGAGAACCACCCGCTGCGCGACCGTCCCCCCTGTAAAGGAATAGGGAAAAAGCTAGAGGTGTCAAGAGGTGTCAATAAGAGAAATGGTCAGTTTTAGTACCTATCCTAAGTATGGTGTCTCCACAGGTGAAAAGAGTTGGTCTGCCGGCTCTTAGTGGTTGTATTTCAGAGCTTTGTTATACGCAAGGCGCTTAGTTATAGAAAAATTCAACTTAACGGTAATCAATAAAATAAAGAATGAAATCGAACAAATCCAATTTTTAATGATTCAACTTATTACTTTGGGTAAATCACAGATTAATCATTTTGTAGAATATAGCTAATGAAACAACTCAAAACATAAGACTGTTAGAAGTAAGTAAATATTTAACTCTAAGTCTTAGCTATATTCTACAAAATTATTTATCTGTGATTTACCCAAAGCAATAAGCTGAATTATTAAAAATTGGATTTGTTCGATTTCATTCTTTATTTTACTGATTACCGTTAAGTTGAATTTTTCTATAACTGAGCGCCTTGCATATAACAATGGTCTGAAATACAACGACTAAGAGCCGGCAGACCAACTCGTTTCACCTGTGGAGACACCATACTTTGAATAGGAACTAAAACTGACCATTTCTCTTATTGACACCGCTTGACACCTCTAGCTTTTTCCCTATTCCTTTACAGGGGGAACGGTCACGCAGCGGGCGCAGGTGTAGGGTGGGGGTACGACACCAGCCGGCGGGCACTTGAAAAATTCGCCTGTTGTCCCGTTTCTCGATGTATTTTATACTCTTTCTCCAAAAATAAGCGTCTTGCATACACAACGATTGCTCTGAAATACTACCACTGAGAGCTGGCAGACCAACTCGTTTCACCTGTGGAGACACCATACTTCGAATGGGTACTAAAACTGACCATTTCTCTTATCGTTTTATTTTTGCAACAATGTTGCGCGCATCATAGCTCTGAAATGCAACCAGTGAGAGCCGGCAGACCAACTTTTTTCATCTGCGGAGACGCCATACTTTGAATGTGTACCAAAACTGACCATTTCCCTGATCGTTTTTTTTTCGCAACAATGACGCCTCTTGTAAGCGCTATAACTCGAAGTTGCAACCACTCAGAGCAGGCAGACCGACGTCATTCACATTAGGGGACTACTCTACAACCCATCGAAGTAAATCTAACCGTATCCATGATCGTTACGAAAAATCCTGTCACCTCTCGTTCTATTCGACCCTTCCGAGAATATGTTTTACTACATATTTTACACTGAGATTTATCCCGGTCATTTTCAACAGGTTTGAAATAGGTCCAAATTTCACTTTGCGTAGGTGGTGGCATAGTTCACAATATGTCCAATAAGTAGGTTAACAAAAGTCAATTTGAATTAAAAAAGCAGCACTCACTTTACTTAACGTAATACGTAGTACTTACGTACTTACTTAAACAATACAGTTACATGTATGCGATGACACTTTAACAAAAAGCACAATAAAAAAGTAATAAACTTGTGATTGACTATTTACGACAAAACAATAGCGAGGCGCGTTACCGTCACCGATTCACCGAAGTCCAAAACAAAATTATTGCTTTCTTATTACAGCACGCGCGGTCGATACGTGCCACTCGCCGGGCCCCCCCTTTCTTTCTTGTCGCGACCTGCTACACATCCGCATCAGGGGGTCTACTCCCTAACTCCGTCCGTCCTTCCGTCCGTCCGTCAGTCCGTCCGTCTGACATTACGATCCATCAAAACAAGTGTAAAAGTTATTTTTTTCGAACGGGCAATAACACATCGGGATTATAGACAACTGTCAAATCATGTTGTCATTCATACTTCGTTCGGGCCCTGAACCAATCATCCATCCGTAGGTGATACGGAGTAGGAAACGCCCGTAACGAAGGCCGAAACTACGGGCTTCGTGCTTGGGGAGTAGACCCCCAGCTCCGCATTGATTTATGCGGATGCAGATGCGGATGCCTAAATCAATGCGGATGCGGATGCGAATATTCGCAACATCCCTGATACATATGTACAGTGGGCTGCATCAATTGGGTACCCCAGTAGTATTAAAAGTAACGCTACAACTTTGCAATTCAAACAATAAATCCAATAAATACAAAAAGTATTTCATATGCCCGGACGAGACTCGAACCATCGCAATTGAATAACTATTATTCAATGATAACCGCGAGCTCTTATCAACTTCGGAGGTTTTTTCCGATAGGAAGCCTATAGGCACTATAGATAAATGCTCTATTATCTTCGGACCTTATTAAAAGCTTGTGCAGGCTAGGCATATGATACCATGGGTACGATTGCACAAAAGGTTCTGCAGTGTTACATCAGTCTCTCCGACTTTTTTTGTATTTATTTCTCTCCCGAAGAAACACAATGCAAAATCACAGCAATTCTCCTTATCAAAAAAATAATATCTAACCTTGTAATTTGGGCAGTCTTCTCAAGGTTGGAAAAAAAACCGCCTTGCTGCTTTGCTACAATTGGTATTGCCACTCCCCTGATTAACTACATCCAGCAGTAAACCGGTTTCTCTTCTGAAGGTTTCTTTAATCATTTCTTTTCGTTCTTTCTTTCACTTTTCTCTTCATTTCTTCGCCTTTAGCCTGCCATGATTTAATCTCAATTTTATTGAGATGTGCAGTAAATACTCCATGGACGTAATCCACGCATGCAATGAACTAAGGCCATGCTTATATGAACCCCCACAATCAGTTGGAGATACGTCAGCCATCTCACGCTTGACATTCAATTCAGTCTCATTCATAAATTTAAAAAGGATTGGGCGGCAGTATCCTGCTGCAGATGGTCGCTCAATCTCCCATATGACGTTTCCATCTGCAGCGACAAGCCGCAGATGTACACAGGCCAAAGGAGTTAAGTAACCAAACACGCACACTACAAAACTATATCGCTACTGTACGTACTGCTCGCAATGACAGCCACGCACACATCCCATTCATAGAGTGAGTGCGCTAACGTCTTTTAAATGATAGTATAACATAATTTCGCAACGTAGGATAGTTGCTCTCGTGGCGCAACAGGTAACCATTCAACCTACAGTGACATAATGATCTGAGTTCGAGCCACGAGTTTACTGAAATATTATTTTTGAGATTTTGTAATTAAAAATTAATACACTAACTGAATAAAGTGATATTCTGAACAGTTTGAGAATCTACCACAAGTTTCTCGCCTACTTAAAATTATTTCCCAGTTTAGAAGCCAACTACCCGCTTTAAAAATATATTCCTGCCTTTAATTGTGAACTTATGTAGTCAGTCTGCATTAGTAACTACACATATACTCTCTCTTTTGAACTTGAAGTTTGTGATTGTGATATATTGATTAATTTAGACCATGCATCATTTAACAATATTTCAAAAAGCTCAGATTATTGTTTTGCATTAGCAAACCATTATTTCTATTAGTGAAATCGCAAGGCGCCCAATGCTATCGGTGAGTGAAATTATTATTAATAATAATGTATTAATTTATTATGTCACCCAGTAATTTTATTAAGATTGTCTGTTGTATCTCATTTAACGAATTGTGGATTTGAATAGTTGAATCTAATATAATGAGTGGCTATGCAGTTAACAAATAAATACATTTGTCAACTGCATAGCCACTCATTATATCGATAATTATTTAATCATTTCCACTGTCGGTTTACACAGTATTATAATAATACTATAGTTTTTTTGTCTGTGTTTTGTAATAAAATGTTCAAAAATATAATGAATATGTTTGTAAATAATTAGGAGATAATAATAAAACACAATTTTGAAAAGATTTCTTTTTTTTTCTAAAATATTCAAAAATGTAAATTGCATGTATGGTAATTAAACAAAGGATTTATATTCTAAATAAAGTATAATAATATTGTTTAATACTTTTTAGAGAAAAAATAAAAATTACATTTTATATATGCATTAATGAATAAAGTAAAATAATAAGTGTCATTATTATATTATATTTTTTTTTTATTAGTATGATATTATGTATTACCAAGGTCACTCGCCCTGCCTTTTTATTTCTATTTAATCTTATTATAATTTTCATTAATACTGACCACTAGCCTTATAATTACATCAATTGTATTTAAGTATATAAATATATATTCTCTGCATTGTATTTATACTGTGTAATTTTTATTTCTTAATTTATAACTTCGGAGGTGTATGTTTAGACCTAATATTTTCCCTTTTTTTTTTGTAGAGAAAAACCGTTCGACTGTGGGTGCATTGTTACGCTGAGACAGGCGAAATAAACCGTCGCCTGCCTTTTTTTTTTTTTTTTTTTTTTTTTTTTTTTTTTTTTTTTTTTTTTTTTTTTTTTTTTTGAGGGTGGGAAATCATCAAATAACTTCTCCCGCTCTGGGTGGAGCGGGAGGGCGTGTCAGACTTTTACTGACTAAAACCCACCCGTGTTCCTTCAGTTGCCTATGCCAGGGCCGCGATAACCCTTTCAGACAACCCGCGACCCCAGCGGCGTCGGCCCTATTGGGCCCCGTCACTTGCTGACATCTCTTTGAGGCGCGCGTGGAACACGACGCGCCGTCGACTCGGGCCTGGTCCTTACCGGACGGCGAGCTACCCGCTGCTCACCGTCCGCAGGCCCGCGCCTACGGTGGCCGGAAATCGCCCCGCGATTCCCGCCGCCCAGGGCGTCTCCTGCGGCGACTGAGGGCGTGAGGCTGCCTCTCCCTCACGCGTTCCGCCTCCTCCTTCGCGAGCATCACTGCTTCGCAGAAGGAGGTGACGGCCTCCCATGCACTCTCGCTCCGCACCATGGCCTGGACCAGGCTCGGACGCGAGAGATCGCCGCCGCCGATCGCCTCCGTGAGAACACGGCGGTGCTCTGCCCAAGCCGGGCAGACCTCCACTGTATGCTCCACCGTGTCCTCCGGGCGATCTACACAATGGAAACACCCGGGCGTTTCCTCCCGCCTTATGCGAAACAGGAACCTCCCGAAACAACCGTGTCCGGTGAGGACCTGCGTCAGGCGGAAGGTGAGGACGCCGTGGCGCCTCTCTAACCACTCCTCAAAGAGGGGACTTATCGCCGCTATTGTGGCGTGCCCAGCGCTGGGTTGCGACAGTCGCGCTCTCCATGCCGCCATGAGATCCCGCCGGAGCTCTGTCCGCTGTACCGTGATTTCTCGCGGCAGCGGAGTTACGCCCCGGCGCTTCGCCTCCTCGCGCCACTCCCACACGTGCGCGAGGACCTTTGCCTCCAGATCCCACGGCAAACCGTCGCCTGCCTGGACCGACACCATTGGCTTACACAAATGTTTCGCCTCGGCACCGTGCGTGAGATTGTTGCCACCCATACATCAGATCCATTCGCTTAGACCAGCATAACAGCAGCAGTACACAACGTCGCTATGCAAACTATACGGAACCACCTGCAAGCGAACGGTTTGACATGTTGCAGACCGGCGCGTAAAATTTTATTATCTACCGTGCACCGTCAAAATCACGAAATATCGGCACTTCGATTGACAAAACAATGTCGTCATAATTACTGATGAAAAATGTCTTCTTGTCATCTTGAGAAAGTGTAATATCGAAAATCACCACCGACTTATCTTACTTATCTTCTTCTTATTTTCCTAGAAATAATTAATAATGGTTGGTAATAATTAAAATACTGTTCCCGATACCGGTGGTAAATGTATCTTACTTATCTTCTTCTTATTTTCCTAGAAATAATTAATAATGGTTGGTAATAATTAAAATACTGTTCCCGATACCGGTGGTAAATGTTTTTATTTTAATTTTAATTTTCTAAAAGTAATTCACATGTATAGATATAACTGAAGTAGTAGTTTAGAAGAACAACGCGGCCATACAGACAGACACGAAAAGCGACTTTATTTTATTATTTTATTTTATTTTTACAATTTTAAGAAAGCTTACAGACTAATACACATAAATGGTTACAAAAATAACAACTGACAATCGCTAATTACAAGCTTCCACATTTAGATTACAATGTTTTATTAAGAAGATCAGATCAAAAAAGAAAAAAGAAAAAAAAAAGAAAAAAGAATTTTAATAAAATAGATAAACGAAATAACACTTAATACTCTCACAGCTTATTTAGCCATAATAAATTAAGTTTGCGGTACTGTGTAGGTAGGAGTGTGTGAGTGATGTTATTGTTACTGTATCAGATTACTTATATTTGTTATTAAAGTGACATGAATTTTAGTGTTCAAGCCGCCATTACCATCTTTATCGACCCAAACACGCTTACGGCTGTGATTCTGGTTCACCCAAGTCTCGTCTAAGTAAATTCTTGGGCGAACATCTACACTATCTTTTAATGCCTTGAGCTTTCTCAAAAACTGAAGGCGAGCACAAACGATGTCTCTTCTTTCCATCAATTGCTTAGGTCCATCCGGAGCCACTTTATACTTGTATCCAAGTTCTAAAAGTATATTGCGCATTGACGAAACAGAACATTGAAACCCGTCAATCCTCTCCTTTGCTCTACACAATACTCTAGCCGTAGAGGGGTATTCGCCAGCTGAGTAAAACGATGTCACGATTTGTTTGATCACACTTTTGTCAAAGTCATCTAATGCAGTTACTGGCGAAGGCTTGCAGATTGATTCTCGCGGAACGCTTGGCACTCCATTTTTGCACTCTTGCTTAATAGTGTCTACTCATTAGTTACCCTGCATACTTAATGAATGCAGTATATTTACGTGATAACCTTAATGATTCTGTTATCGATAAGGGCCTTGAGCGCGCGCAACTAGCGCACATCCCTACTCCGATTATGATTTATGACCAAGTCTGCAGCGAGATTTTAACTATACTATAGTTGCGGTTCCGTTTGTTCTTGCGGTTCTGCTTGTTCTTGCGGCTCTGGCTCGGGTTGAGGTTGTGGTTATAGTTGAGATTTAGTCGCATTTTCGGCTCTTTGCCAGCATCGGTAACTTACTCTCCGAGTGTCATCAAATACGGCCTGAATATCGTAAGGAAAATAAACAATTAAAACATACCTAGAAAGCACAGACATCGGATAATAAACAACATGGGTTACCAAAAAATACCAAACAAGGCATCCATACAAACAAAGGGGTCTAAGGCATCCCTCCCTTAGGCCCCTAGCGCACATGCGGGCGCAGCGAGGTCATTGTAAAATGATAGTTATTTTTATTACGTGATTTTTGCAATGACACACTGCTGCGGCAAGTTTGTCGTTCTTCGTAATTTTCTTTCCTAGTAAGACCTAGTAAGAGTAACATAGAATTTTAGATAAGACTGACTGAATGACTTTAGATTGATTTACATTAGTAAATTATGCATAACGTTATAACGGTGATGATACTTGTCTCTTGAGGTAACTGTAGGGTGTACTTGTATCAAAGTCCCACTTCTCCTCCTTAGGTGCCTCGTTCACCTCTGTTCGGTTTATTTAATTAGCAGCATTATTGAATATAACAATAATAATTACCACAAAAGTATAAACTGTTAATCCGCCTGCCCAGCATGTGCAATGTTATTTCAGTATTATTAAATAGTACCTTCTTTGGAAGTTGAGACTCTTCAGTGATATAGTCATCAGTCACTACTTCTATGATGTCCTTCTCTGGCTTTTTTGCAAGCTGTCAATAGAATAATAAAATAGATTCTACAAGAACTACATGAAGGTAAATAGTAGGTAATTGGGTCAAAACCAAAATTTGGAGCCATTTCATTTGTGTTATTTTTATGTCACAATAACATAAAAGTAACATAAAGGAAAATAAGGGCTGTGTGCATGATGTAAGAGAAAAACAGTCAAGTATTTTATAATTATTTTTATTCATGATAAAAATGTAACAATCTGAAAGATTGACATAACAAAACTCTCACTTCGACGCTTAAAAGAATAACTACAATGCCGTTAAAAAAGCATTTAAGTTTTTCACCACATTGCACTGCGATCCGTACGTAGCGCGCGGTGCAGTTTGAAACTATAACAAAGCGCAATACGACATACTCATAGGTACCAGCAGCCTTATTGCATTCGGCAAGGCAAAGGGCAAAGAGTAAAAAATCGACCAATCGCATGCGAGATGAAAGACGCGATGTGGATTTCCGTCCGTGTGATTGGTCGATTGTTAATGCTCTTTGCCCTTTGCTTTGCTGAATTAACTTACACAACAAGGCTGCTGGATGTTCTGTTAACATTAGCAGATTGGTGACGCGGACCCATTTATAAGGTTTTCGTCACTTAAGGGAGATGCGAAACGCAAGAAAATTTGAATTTCGCGGGCTACTACAAGCCCGCGAAATTCAAATTTTCTTGCGTTTTATGCAATTTGCAGGTCCGTGTCAGGTTGTAACTTGATCAAAATATGTTACGCGACAACAAAACATATATATTTACATAATTTTAATCATAAAAATCATCAATACATCTCTCTTAAGTTAGATTTCGTGCAGATTCGTTAGACTTTGTTTGTTCGACGAATCTGCACGAAATGTAACTTAGACAGATGTATGTATGTGAAGTGTTACGGGGTATGACAAATAAAACTGATCTGTTATGCTAACTACTTGTATTTCTGCCTACTTCGGCACTTCTTCACTTTACAGATACAGAACAGATATTTTTCCAAGAATTTAAATGTAATATTCAATGCTATAGGATAGCCAACAATGATGAAGTGAAAAATTGAACGTTGCAACCTACGCAAGGTCCTTGAACTCTGTCAAGGGCAAACTATTTTGCACGGTCATTGATTCTAATTTCGTTTGGATATATCAACGTTAAATTTCCCTTACATATTGCGTACAGTATTATATTGGTGTTGAGTGTAAATAATTGTTAGTATTGTTAATTATGTATACAGGGTGTTCGGCGCATGGACCGACACAATTTTTTGGGGGATTGGGGGGGTCATTTGCTAGGTTTCACCTAAAGACCTCCATGTCCTAAGTGTGACGGTAATTGAGATATGTTTTTTTTTGGTTCTTTCTTTGAATTACCCAAAATCTCGCCTTTGAATCGATATATTTTTTTTGTTTATGGTTGTAAAAGAATAAAATAATTTTTATTATAGTCTACAATGTATTATTATTCGAAATAAAATAAAAAAATATAATAACCGTAATAAATCTTTTCTTAAAACACTCCATAACTGACTCTCTAACTAGTATTTTGACTACATTTGAATTGTTTTTCATAGCGTGTAGCATACCCTTAGAAAGGGTACAAGCTAAAGAACTTTTTGAGATAAAAATAAGGTCAAAACGGCTTCATTCAAAAAAAAAAAAATGAATTTAAAAGTAGTAATTTTTCATACATTTAAACATTTTTAAGACTTTGGAAGCACATAAGTCATTTTCTACTGATCAATTACATCAAATAATAATTTATTTAGAATAAAAATACATTGTAGACTATTATAAAATTTATTTTGTTCTATTGCAACCATAAACAAAAAAAATATATCGATTCAAAGGCGAGATTTTGGGTAATTCTAAGAAAGAACAAAAAAAAACATATCTCAATTACCGTCACACTTAGGACATGGAGGTCTTTAGGTGAAACCTAGCAAATGACCCCCCCAATCCCCCAAAAAATTGTGTCGGTCCATGCGCCGAACACCCTGTATAGAAATTGTGTGTGTTGTAAATAAAGTAAATAAATAAATGTTTCGTTTTTGTTAGTCATTAAATAGTTAGAAATAGATAATGCTATTTTTTATTTTCCCGCTTGTTATCTGTGACGAACGAAACGTCTCAGTGACAGCTGACACGTCCTGTCAACAAGCGAGAAAGGAATGTGAGGTTATGTAATGTGTTCTGTGATTTTGTCTACATTGTGTAGTGTTTAACAATTCCTTTGTTGAAAACAAACATTATGAGTTGATATGAAGCTGCGACCGCTACACTACTCACCCCCTGAGACCGTAGTTACTAAATTACGGGCGATAGTAGTCTGGAAAACGTACAGTGCGTCCACTTCGGGTTTTTTTCTCGGCGATGGTGTCATGAGGTAGTGGCGTTGCGCTGGCCCCCGTTGATGTTGTCGTTGGGCTTTGAGTGTTGCTTTCGCTATTGAGGTAAGCGGGCTTTAGTCTGTCAATAGTCACTGTTGTTTGTCTCCCCTTCACCTCTATTTTGAATGTTTTATCGCCCCTTTGCAGCACCTTGCACTGCCCGGTGTATGGTGGATCGAGTGGGCGGCGCACGGCGTCATGGCGCAGGAATACATGTGTTGATGACGCCAAGCTGCGGGGCACGTAGAATGGCTTCTCGCCGTGTCGACTCGCTGGTTGTGGCGCCAGTTTCGCCATTTGATGCCGGAGTCGCGCTGGGAAGTCGGTGTAGTCTACGGTGCCGGTGAGTGACGGGTTCATAAACTCTCCCGGGAGTCTTAGGGGCTCTCCGTAGACTAACTCGGCTGCTGACCCATTTATCTCCTCTTTCCAGGCACTGCGGATGCCCAGCAGCACCAGGGGAAGGGCCTCGGACCAGTTGGTGTCGGTGTGGCATCTGATGGCCGCCTTCAGCTGGCGGTGCAGGCGTTCGACCATGCCGTTGTAGGCTGGGTGGTATGCTGTGGTTGGCCGATGCTGGCTGCCGAGAAGCGCTGCGATGGAGTGAAACAGCTTGCTCTCAAACTGCTTGGCTGCTTGATTGATGATTTTTTTCTTCATCTTTTCATTTTCTTTGGTTAATTTTCTGTATTTCTTCTGATATTTTCTTTGGTATTTTTTTCGAGACTTTTCTACTTCTTGCTTGTTGTCAGTCTTTTTTTTTTTAATTCCTCCAGTACTTTCGTCTGGTCTCCTTCTCTTTGTCTGATAGCTCTCTTATATTTTTGTAGAATTTTTTTGCTCTGGTCAAATTTTTCTCCTGCATTCGATTCCATTTTTCGGGATTGTTATTTTTAAGCCGCTCACGATACCTTTTCTGCCTTTCTGCAGCTGATAAAGGCATATTATATTATCTGTGAACCAAACACAAAATCCGTTTGAGTTTAGCAGGTTTCGATAAATCCGATATTTATGATAAACTAGCTGACCCGACGAACAAGACATCCAATCGGTCCAGCGGTTCTTAAGTTATAAATTGTGTAACTGAACCGAAATTGTTTTATATACTTACAATGTGTTTGGTTAACGGTTACCGATACTAAAAGGGCATATTATATACAAATTTTTATCGATAAATCTAATTTGATAAAAAATCCTAACCCAAGCTAATGGTGGCCATTTTAAACGGCTGCATTAGGGCATGTGCAATTAAATGCTAATATCTTTGAATCTAAAAAACCTACAGACGCACACAGGCAAAATACCGCAAAAAGTTGGCAAAAATCTTGCAGTTTTTTGAACTGATTTGTAGTTCTTTATTACTAAATTGTGTAGTAAAACTAAAACTAATTCCTACCCAAACGTCCAAATGACTTAATTGTAAAGGTAGACGTTGAGGCTATGGTAAACCTAAATGAATTTTCCAAAATAAAATAAAAAAAGAGCCAAAAACATACAAAAACACGTACCTTTACATAAAAAAAAACTTTTTTTTTACATTTTTTTACTTTTTGGCAAAAACAACCCTTGAATTTTGCATGTGAAATTATGTTTAATCAAAAGTATTTGAGTCAGTCTACAAAATGAATCAAAATAATGACACAAAGCAATTATTGATAACATAAGTAATATAAGTCTTTATATAAAAATCTAATTCTACTTAATTAACTGATTTCATGCAGATTCCTTGAACGAACGGAATCTAAAGAACAGCATTCTCAGATGCCTTTGCTCGGTCCTTTTCAAGGATGGCCTCGATCAACGAATGATAATGATAATTTTATCTTTGTTATATGTACGAACCTATTTGATTTTTAAACCTTATGTTTTTACGTTTGCAAGCTATATAATATATATTTGAGTTTATCTTCTTCCCTAAATACTTAGTTTCCTCTTCACTATTTCGTGAGACTCTAAACATCTACAAGTTAATCATAGTGTAATCTCGAAGGGCGAATCACTGAAGTTTAATAGAAAGTCAAACGAACTTACCTGTAAGTGACGTTCGATGACTATTATACGATGTGATTCGCCCGAGAGATTAATTACACTCCCTCCCTGACCCTGATCAAGATACTTCTAAATCCTCCCCTGACTTGCACGAAATAGTGGCTAACGATGGCAAAAGGGGAAAACGTGTATGAGATACCTACCCACATTAGGGCACATAAAATAGTTTTTGAATTGTTGCTCTAAAATAGTGTAAGATGGCAGCACATGTCCGTGCTACTACAAGTTGATCATAGTGTAACCTCGAAGGGCGAATCACTGAAGTTTAATGCATACCAGCGTTTACTCGACCATGGATCATACCGCTCACCGGCTCATAGCCAAGGACGTTTTTTGTGGAGTGAAGAGTGTACATTAGTGAGCCAACAAGTGTAGAACAATTAAAACAGCGCATATTGGACGTATTTGACGAAGTGAAAAGTGAGCGAAGAATACTTTTATCGTTAAAAACCAATTTAATGAAACGTGCCCGTCTTTGTATTGATAATGGTGGTGGACATTTCGAAGGACAGTTAAAATACGTGTAAGTTTTTTTGTACATACGTATTATTGTAAATATCAGCTGATTCAAACTTTTTAAATACGCCAAAATTACTTTTTTTTACAAGCTTTGAAGCTTTAATTTAATTTCATTTCTTTTTACTTTAGTTACCTAATTGTTTTCTTAATAATTAATTTTAAAAAGTTGGTAATTTTGTTGGTCCTAAGCACATTAAATTAAAGTACGAAGGAGAAGTTTGAATTGAATACGTGCCTATTATTTTTCCGTTAACCTTTTATTTTGCTTTTTCTTAGTTTTCAATCATAAAGCATAAAGATGCGTTTTAGTTACCTACAATTACGATAACAGCTGTTGGAGGCGGGGCAAGTTCGAGCGAAAGCACGCGAACGCGAGAGCGAGAGATATGATTAATGAATTGAATACTACTACGAATAGCCTGTACAATATTTAGTATTTCCATAAATTGAGTGACATTTTGGGATTGAAACAAACGCTAACGCTTTACTGTTTATGAATATTATTTATTGAGACTTTACATATATAATAACAAGACCTTCTTTAATAAGCCCTTTAAGTATTTGTATTAATTAAAAATTAGTGGTGTATACTAAACTGATGATATGAATACTTTACAACAAATCAGATACTTATACAACTCAAGATTTTAGATTTCAGCTTAGTCAGAGAATGAAAGTGGAAATCGATTAGATCGCTACAACTATTCAAAACCCTATAGAACCTAGCGCATGGAGAGTTAGATCCCAACACCGTTCCTCTCTGTGGAGAACGAAGTTAGTTAATTTTCACTAAGTTTTCATTAGTTGCCAGAGGTTTTCTTAAAATAAATGTTGTTAGTATCGGTAACAGGTAACCAAACATATTGTAAAGACAAAAATATTTGTTAACCGTTCTTATAAAAAGTACATGCCTGTGTTTGTGAACACACCTTAATGCAATTTTTATTACTTTATTAATTTTTTACATAAAAATTGCATTAAGGTGATGCAATTTTTATGTAACGTAACATAAAAATGTAACATAACTGAAACATGGACGATGTTTTTGAAGTGTTTCATTTCAATTCAAGACACACTATTCACTTAATGATTACAGCTCGTAAGCGACTGAATAGCACAAACAAAATAGTTTTCCGATAATAAGATTAAGATCAACCATACAAGTTATTTTTTTATGAATTTTGAAGAAAAACCACTAAAGGTTTATTTGTCACTCCACACGCACAACACCTTTCGACTTTCTTGACACAAGACTATGGCTGCTGCGCAGAGATTGGTGGTGTTAATGGCGTGACATTTCCGTCAATGTTGCCAGTAGTAACTTTAAAAAACCGGTCAAGAGCGAGTCGGACTCGCGCACCTAGGGTTCCGTCCCGATTTCTGAAAAAGTGTGCTATTTAGAGACATCGTTTTATTTTTCCTGTAATCTTTACATAAACTTCTATCACATAGAATAATTTCAGATTTTTATCTTTGCAAACTTCGGAGTTAAGGGAACGGTCTTTTTTTTTTACATTTTTCATCAAGTCGAAAACTATGGGCCTAAAAAAATAAAAAAATGTTTGAAAATGTGCAAACAGCGCCCTTTCATATAATACCCCCAATTCCCTAGTAGCCCCACTTTGAATTTTGAAGACCCCTTTTCAGTCCCTGTTACAAAACAAATATAAATATTTTTACTTCTTTCTTACTTGCAAAATTGTTGGGTAAACGTCTAAAATTGTTCCAAATTTCAAGTTGATAGCATTAGTAGTTCTTGAGATATCCAGCTGTGACAGACAGACAGACAGACAGACTGAGTCACACCATAAGGGTTCCTTTTTTACCATTTTGGTACGGAACCGTAAAAAAGTATGTTATTGGAAAATAACGCGTTACTTATACATTCCAACTGTAAATGTAAGTTTGTATTCACAATATTGAGACATTTACCATGTTATTTTAAGACCACAGACTTCCTATAGGTTTTTCTGTAATCTACAGGTAAAGAACTATTTTCTGTATTTTTTTCAAAATTTTAGGCCTAATTTTAGGGTTTTGGGCAGTTTCGGAGATAAGGGGGAATAGTAAATTTTCGTCTATTTTCTTAAATAACTTTAAAACAATGTATTTTAAAATTATACAATAAACATATTTGAGATCCTCATTATAAGCTCTTTCATTTGATATGTCACATGGTACAGTTTGCAAATAATTTTTTTATTATTTTTTATTGGATAATATTTTTGTGTTCACCAAAAATATTATCCGTATTTTGATGTACGGATAATATTTTTGGTGAACACAAAAATATTATCCGTACATCAAAATACTGATCGTGCACCAAATATTCCTGAATGTTACACAAAACACCCGCGCGTTCGAAACTTCACATTGGTGAATCATTTGGGTTAGAATCATTTGGGTTAGGTTAGGTTAGGTTAGAACAGTGACCCTTAACGCGCGACGGCGAGCGAGCGAAGCGAGCGGTGCCGCGGCAGCGGCCGCCGAGCGCCATATCCAATAGATTCTCGTTATGACATATTTTAATGAACATATTTTGGTGCACATTCAGTATATTTGGTGGAACACAGGCAAAATTAGTTAAATGAAATGGGAATAAATTGAAGTACTTTTAAATACCATCCTTTTTTATTTGCCTCCCAAAAGTGACCCCTCATATTCAGAATTTATTTATTTATTTTACCCGTCCGTGTTTGGGTCACAAAAATTCAGAAGTGTACTAAATTTCAACTTAATCAGTCCATTAGATTCGGAGAAAATTGGCTGTGACAGACGGATAGACATACATACGAGTGATCTTTTGAGGGTTCCGTTTTTTCCTTTTGAGGTACGGAACCCAGAAAAACAATGTACTTAAACATTATCGAAAAAACATTTATTGGTTTTCTATGTCTAATAAAATGTTTTCTAATGATAGCGCAGGGTGTTGATCCTTTGTAGCACGTTCCCCCAGTGTGGTTTGCGACAACCTGTACGCCGCTGTCTGTTCCGCACCCACAAGCGCCTTTGACTGCGTGACGCCGCTCCTGGGTGCTCCGCCCCGACGCGGTCACCGCCGTTTGAGTCGACGTTACCACCGCCAAGCAGTCAGTCACAGTGCTCGCCTTATCTGTGGACTTCATGTTGCCCTTGATAACAGCTTCATTTCTCTCGGCTGCTCCCTCATAGCCATACTGAATGTTTTTGAAAAGTCTAGCTTTTCTTCAGCTAATAATCGTTGTCGAATTACTTCACTGCTTATACCGAATACGAATTGATCCCGAATACTCTCTTCCAGCCACGAACCAAACTCACATGATTTTGTCATTTTCTTGAGAGTTGCTATGTATTCGGCTATGCTTTCACCTGCGTTTTGTTTCCTGTGGTGTTTGTATTTGTTTTGGCTTAGGTTGTTGATGCTTCTCCATGATGGTGGTTATGTAGGTGCTCGAAGGTTTTTGTGCCCGGCTGGTCCGATGTTCACAAATTGACCAATAGATCGTAGCTTTCCCACCCCCATCAATGTGATTAACATCGGTACCTTTATTTCCTTTTTTATTCCGCTGACCACGAAATAATTTTCCAGGCGTTCCACATATAATAAATGAAATCATCGTTTTCGCTTTTAATTATTCGCATTCCATGCTTATGTAACCATTTGAAAACTTCTTCTAAGTGTAGTCGGTGTTGAGTTGTATCAGCAGAAACCAGAAGAACATAGTTGACGAATGGGAACACGAAGTCAAGGTCATTCAGTATATTATTCATGTGTCGTTGAAATGTTTGACCTACGTGACGTAATCCGAAGCACATTCGAGGGAATTTAAACAGGCCGAATGGTGTAATTAGTGCTGTCTTCTCTATATGTTCTTGTCGAATACGCAATTGAACCACTAGAGAGCTTATAGCCCGATTCTTCTAAGCACACGTCTACCGCGGACCGGGGACGCGCGGCTGCAATTGGTCAGGTCAAGGTTAAGTAGAGCAGCCCTAAGGCTGCTCTACTTAATTAAGGGAAAGTAGGCGATATCGATAAAATGGATGGATGGAATGGAACCTAACCTAGGACAGGTTTGATATTCTCCGGTCCGTCGAAAAAAAAACCCAACCAACCTAAGTACCTAATTGAACGCAATTTTTTCCTGCCGCGAATTTTCTACTATTATTTATCCGTGTTGTGTGGTCAAGTTTAGGTACCTACCACCACCCACCACCCTACCACCCCATCGTGTGGTGTTCGTTACAGACCACGGACGCACGTAAAAATTCGCGGCAGGAAAAAATTGCGTTCAATTAGGTACTTAGGTTGGTTGGGTTTTTTTCGACGGACCGGAGAATTAGAACTCCCGCCTGTTATTCGTGGATCTTTGACAGTCGTTACGGGTCGTCAGAAGCCCGAAATTCTGACAACCAGTCTTACCAAGGGGTATCGTATTACCCCGTAACTGGGTTGTGGAGGTCAGATAGGCAGTAGCTCCATGTAAAATACTGGTATTCAGCTGCATCCGGTTAGACTGGAAGCCGACCCCAACATAGTTGGGAAAAGGCTAGGCAGATTGAAATGTACTGAACAGCTGTTTTTTTTTCGCGATTTCAGGTTTGGTCCCACAGTAAAAGTTGTTCATAATGATGAGTGCAATGACCCCTTAAGAGGTTTTGCGCATTTAATGTATGTATATTCCACTGTACACAAAATCTTCAAACAAAAACGTTCGTAAAAATTGGTTATCTTCGGTACCTAGTAGCGCTAATTACTTAGTTGCAAAGATATTCATAACTATACATACATCCATTCGAACGAGGTGTTTTTAGGGTTCCGTACCTCAAAAGGAAAAAACGGAACCCTTATAGGATCACTCGTGTGTCTGTCTGTTTGTCCGTCTGTCACAGCCAATTTGCTCCGAATCTAATGGACCGATTAAGTTAAAATTTGGTACACATATGGATTTCTGTGACCCAAACACGTACAGCTAAAGTAAATACACTTGCGTGCAAAAAAATTGGCCCACCCCATGCTCTCTATTTGAGAGACGATAGCTCAAAGATATTAATGTATTTATTTTAATTATTTTATACTGTGTGAAGGTAGGTAAGATAAAGTTTATTGACACATACACATATACTTTGATAAAAGCAATATTCTTGACAAGATCGACTCGATTCTTCTGATGTTCTCATCAATCACTTTTGTTTGAAAAAACTGCGTGACTTGTTTTTGTCAGTGAAGTTGACATAAGCTTAATTTTGTTTATTACTGTTCGTTTATTGATCATTTGACTTGAATTTTTAACCAACTTGAAAAAGAGGAGGTTTTTCATTCGATCGGTATGTTTTTAAATTCGCGTTTTTCTCAAAAAGTAATGAATCAGTTTTGATATTTTTTTCACTTACGTAATCTACATACAGTCAGGAAGGTTTTAGTACACAATATATTAGGTTATTGTTAATTAAACTTGTTAAATTTTCACGTTTCATATCGAAGAGAATGGGGTGGATCGATTTTATTGCACGCAAGTGTATATGAATTTTGAATATGAGAGTCACTTTTAGGGGGAAAATAAGAAAATATAAAAAAAAAGTTTTGTAAACTGTACCGTGTGACATATCAAATGAAAGGGTTTACTATGAGGGTCTCAAATATTTTTTTTTATAATTTTAAAATATATTGTTTTAAAGTTATTTAAGAAAATAGACGAAAATTGACCATTCCCCCCCATTATCTCCGAAACTACTGAGCCTAAAATTTTGACTCCGAAACTACTGAGCCTAAAATTTTGAAAAAAATATAGAAAATAGTTCTATACCTGTAGATTACAGGAAAACCTATAAGAAGTCTGTGGTCTTAAAATAACATGGTAAATCTATATACAGGGTGTCCGGTAAAGAATGGATAACCTTGGAATAGCATATTACAGACATGATGGCCGTTCTTAAAAAAATACAAAAAAAAATATCCCCACTAGTAGGTACACACGGCTACACATCAAGCTATACATTTCTAGTTTAGACTGACCTCTCATTGTAAGGAAATCCTATACAATGCGAGATCAGCTTATACTGAAAATTTGATCTGTTGTCGTATTTTTTGGAATGTCCAAAAAATATATTTTTTTTAAATATTTCTTTTTAAATATTTTTTTTTTGTATTTTTTTAAGAACGGCCATCATGTCTGTAATATGCTATTCCAAGGTTATCCATTCTTTACCGGACACCCTGTATATAAAAAAATCAAAGTCCTGACTGAGTCACTGACTAATATATCAACGCATAGCCCAAACCAATGGACCTAGATACTTGAAATTTGAAATTTTGCACATAGATACCTTATATAGTGTAAACATCCACTAAGGAAGGATTTTTGGAAATTCTATCCCTAAGGGTGTAAAATAGGGGATGAAGGTTTGTATGAAAAATCCTATCCCTTGAGTTAATAGACTATTAAACTTAGCACGAATATTCATCTAAGTAAATTATAAAGTTTATCATTTTGAGTTTTCCTAAACTACCCCCTAAAGAGGGATTGGGCGTGTCAAAGTTTGTATGGAGGAATTTTAACACGCGGTCCGATTAACTCAAAACTCAGTTTTTATACTTGAGACCAAAAATTAAGACTAACGTGTATCAGGGGTTTTCCAAAAATCTACCCCTAAGGGGTGAAAAGTTAATTTTATAGCGGAGGATTTTATTGGGGGCTTGATTAACTCTAAAATTGGTGTAAATAATGTTTGAGTCAAGTTATGGAAACATACCAGACGATTTTTGAAATTCTGTATCTGTGTTCGTGAAAACAGATATACAGTTTATATGAAAAATCTTATTAATTTGGTTAATGAACTTGAAACTTGGCACGAGGAGCTCGTGGCTAAGTAATAACAGCCGCACGGGTCGATCCATGAGGTTAAGCTACGCTTGCCGGGGTTGGTCAGTGGATGGGTGACCATCTTTACATACCGAGACTCCTCCGTGCCTCGGAAAGCACGTTAAGCCGTTGGTCCCGGTTGTCATTCGTGGATCTTTGACAGTCGTTACGGGTTGTCAGAAGCCCGAAAGTCTGACAACCAGTCTTACCAAGGGGTATCGTATTACCCAGTTACTGGGTTGTGGAGGTCAGACAGGCAGTCGCTCCATGTAAAATACTGGTATTCAGCTGCATCCGGTTAGACTGGAAGCCGACCCCAACATAGTTGGGAAAAGGCTAGGCAGATTGATTGAACTTGAAACTTGGCACAAATACTTGCATAAGTAAGTAATAATGTTTGTCATTATTAGTTTTTCAAAACTACGCCTCAAATGAGGTTTAGGGATGTTAAAGTTTGTATAGAAGAATTTTAAAGCGCAATCGATAAAAAAAATGGTACTTGCCAAACGAATTTTCACCGATTTTGACGGTATATAGCTGATGTTTTAAGGAGTAACTAAGGCTATTTTTATTTTAGAAAAATAATTAGGGTTCCGCGCAAGAAAATTAAAATCCATGAAATCAGACAACCACGTACAGTTCAGTACAAACTTACTAAGCCTCCGCTGTCTATTACGGCTATAACAACAAATAATAAAAATAAAGCAAAGTTAAAAATTTAAGGGGTCAGTCCCCATACAATAAACTTTTCATTTTGAAAAAAAAAAAATCTAGCATGTGGGGTGTCATCGTCTAGAACTCATTGAGTAGAGTACAAACACATTTTTTTTTCCTTCTAAAATTAAGAAATTTTAGACCATTTTTGTACGAGCTCTAGCGCAACAATTCAACAAATTAGGAATTTGAAACTTCTTTATACCATGTAGATACCATAAATACTGTATTTAAGCAACAGTACTGAAAATGGCGATTCATAAGGTATTTTGTTTAAACATGGGTGATTTTCTGCAACTGCAAAAAATAACCTTGTAATTCACAGTATCATTATAAAATAAGTAAAAGTTATCTTTGCGATTGTTAAACATATAATATGGTACGGAACCCTTCGTGCGCGAGTCCGACTCGCACTTGACCGGTTTTTTTTCTATGAATCCTTATCGCTGTGGAATGCGCTTCTATTGTTCAAGCGGCCAGATGTTTTTAGCTCCGTAGTTTCCGCGTTCGGCTCGAATACGACCATATGATGATGACTGTAAAGTACACTAACTTGTTCGAGATTTGAATAAAGGAAAGACGTGTATTCGACGACAAGAACGTGCGTGTGTGGGCTGGTGTGAAAGGTGTTGCGACGCGATAATAACGCGACGCGTCCGTCGCGACGCGATATCGCCTCTGTCTGTAATAGCCTTGATGCGATAACTTTGCGATATTATCGCCACGCGATATCGCGGCGATAAAGGTGTAACAAAGCACACAATTAGACCTCGGGGGTCTGTCTTAGCATGCCATGGCCTGAGATTGATCAACGCGCTGTTAACAGCTGTTTAACAGCACTACATCGACTCGGCTACAACCCAACTAGTTAAGTTATAATCGAGTCGATGCAATGTTCTTTCAGCTTACGCTTTACGTTTTTAATATTCATTGAGTCTCTGATGTCTACAGGTATTTGGTTTAGTAAATTGGGTATTAAGAAGGATGCGGTACGCCTGCCATAAAAGTTATTTTTGCGTGGCACTTGAATAGATTTTGATTTGGCTTGTCGTGTATTCACGTCATACTTAACTGGAATCTGAATATCACTGTTATCAAAATGTTCTATGAGGAATAGATATCTGCGCGCGCTAGAACAGGTAATACTTTGCAATGTTTAAATAGCCCTGTGTAGTTGTCTTGGTATTTATTTTTTATATAGTTTGGTACTACAAGTTTCAACAAACGTGTTTGCAAATTATGTATTTTATCCAGGTAAGTTTTAAATGTACGTCCATAACTGGTGAGTCCATAAGAGATTATGGACTCGGCAAGAGCTGTGTACATTTGAAGGAAGGTTCTGTACGGTATATTGCGCTTTATAATGGAAAATTTGGTGGTATCGCACGTAACTTGCCGCAGACAGATTCCACCTGGTAATTCCAGTTGAATCGGTTATCAATTATTAATCCCAAATAGGTATGATATGGGACTTGCTCTATAGGCGAACAGTGGCAGTCTGGTACGTTTTTATGCAGACAATCATGACTATGAGCTATGATTTGGAAGGGATAGGAGGTATTTATGTGACTTGAATGTACGTGTATAACTTTAGTTTTTTGCGGATTCAGAACAAGTCCCATATCATGGGCCCACTTAGTCATAGAAGTAAAATCCTTTTGCAGACATTCTTTGGCCACATTTAGGTTTTTGTTAGCAGAGAGTATACAGGTGTCATCAGCGTATTGATAGAGGGAACAGTGTGTTATAATATTTTCTATGTCATTAACGTAAGACAGATAGTGGAGTGGACCAGACACTGAACCTTGGGCTGTGCCTTTCGTCACGTTCACAGGTCTGCTAAGGCTAGTACCAACTTTGACGCGATAACTTCGGCCACGAAGGTATTCTTTGCACCAGTCGAGTAATTTCCCTCTTATATCCGAGTTTTCGAGTGTTTTTAATAGAGTACTGTGCCCAAGTGTGTCAAAAACCTTGCTGAAATCAATGAATATGAGTATCACATGCTGCTTGCCATCTAGGTAGTTGTTAACTTCATCAGTAAAATTGGAAAGTAACTAAGTAACTGAGCTGTAGATTTCTTACTTTGGAAGCCATACTGTGCTTTGGAAATTACGTCATTGTCCCGATAAAAGTTGTGTATTTGGTCGCATATAAATTTTTCAACTATTTTATTTATGGCAGGCAATATCGTTATGGGTCTATAATTTGCCTGGTCATTGAATTTCCCTTTTTTATGAATGGGCCTGACTATACCTGTTTTCAATTCTGACGGATATTTGTCTTCTTGTATACTCGCATTAATTAACTTTACTATTGCATTCACAATTTTATCTCCTATCATTTTGATGTCCATGATTCTTATTGAGTCATATCCAGCTGATTTATTAGTATTTAAGTTTTTTTATAATTTTAATAATTTCAAGAGGAGTAGCTTTTTTTAAAAATATTGATTTATCCTGTGATTTCATAAATTCGCATTCATCCAACAAGGGTCTGTCACACCCGGGCACAATAGCAGACACACTGGTTTCAAATTCCATTGCAAAGTCATTAGCAATAGTGAACTCATTATTCGATTCATTTAAAAAAGCGTTCATAATCACCTCATTTACAGACTTCACTATTTTACCGGTAAGTTTATTTAATATTTCCCACAGTTTTTTTGGATTATTTTTGTTTGCTGTTATTTCTTCTCTGTAATAACTATTTCTAGTGTTCAGTATAATTTTATTAACTTTATTTCTAGTTTTATTGTATTCTAACTTAAGTGTTTTATTATCTGGGTCATTTTTCCATTTTATAAATAGTTTGTCTCTTTTGGTACAGCTTATCCTTATATTATTGTTAACCCATTTTTCACAATTTCTTTTACTAGAGTTATTTATCTTTTTAGTGTATTTACATTCATTGTAGCACTTTATAAAGTTTTCTTTTATGTACTTATAAATATCATTGGCGCAATTTAACTCATCTATCATTTCCCAGTCGGTGCAAGCTAAGTGTGCTTTTATTTGTTTATTATCAATAGACTCAATGAACTTTGGATCCCTTCCTTATTGACGCAAGTGTGACAATCGTCATGCGATGGTCCGCCAAGACAGTCCCCCGAACTGCTGAGTAAAGGTCAACAAGGCGAGATCTCACGAAAATGTGGTCAATACAGGTTTTAGTGACTACCCTTGGTTTCAACTCGCGTGAAGTCTGAGATCGCACATTCAAGTCCGCACTCAGCAAGTTTACACTGATAAAAACTGTTTACATTATTGGAAGTTTTGAGGTCCATATTTATATCTCCTAACAAAATAAGATCGCTATTCTTTACATAATCAACATTAATCATACTGGACAGTTCATTAACAAACAGGTGCTTGCTTTCATTTGGTGGTCTATACACTGCACATATATCAATATTATGATTTTGCTGCGTTGTTAATTTACCTAGTATACATTCACAATATTTAGTTTGAGTCATTATCGGTTGAAACTTAATTAACATAGATAATAATTCCACCACCTTTTCTGCTTTTACGCAAGATTGGATGGATTTACAGTGTAAATCCATGCAATTGATACATAGATACAATTTGTTCCGATATCCCCACCTCAGTGAGAACTACAATGTCAATTCGTGATTTAACCGGGAATAAACAGTTCATAAGATTAGCGGAATTTTTTATCAGCGATCGGATGTTAACATGCACTACATTTAGGTTATTTGTGTTTTTTGGTAGTTTACTAACGTAGGTAGGTAAATCAATGCAATCAAATATTTCCGTAATATTACTAAATACAGCCATGATACTTATTTTTAAGAAGATTTTGTATGTCGTCTTCACATCTAATGTTAAATGTTTTGTCCTTTCCAGAACTGTCGATCTCACCTTTCTTCACCGGTACTTTTCCATTTTGGAACCATATATATTTAAAATCCTGTCGCCGTTGTTGTTTAGCCATCCACTCTCGCTGGGAAAAATGCATTACGCATACCCACCCATCGGGGGACGGATGGGGTATGTGGGACTCCCCGGTAAAACCCGGTATACCCACTAAACGACCCAGCGGCATTCCCGCATCGTCTGAGTGGAGGAGGACTGGGAAACCGGCAGAGCCTTTCATCCAGCCCCCCGCCGACGACCGCCCGCCTTTACAGCGGCCACGGCACGCCCCTCCCGTCGGGGAGGGGCCCAGGAATGACTGACGTGGGTGGTGAAACGTGCAATGCAGGAGAAGGCGCCCCCGCGCCTGTCTCCCGCAGTTCACCACCTGGAGGCGGATGACGACGATCATACAACCGCCGTCTCACGCCCCGTCTTCGCCTGCGGAGCGGCGCCGCGAGAGGGTCGTCCTCCCGCACGCGCTCCGCCGCCTCTTTCTGTGACATTACTTCTTCGCAGAAGGAGGCGACCGCTGTCCAGGCCCCCTCGCTTTCCAGCATCGAGTTGACGACGCCGGGAAGCGAGAGGTCCCGCCCCACCGCTGCGACCATTGAACAGCGCAGCTCGGACCAGGCTGGGCACACCTCGAGGGTGTGCTGCGCCGTGTCCTCCGCCGCGCCACAGTCGTGGCACGACGGGGTCTCTTCCCTTTGGATCCGGTGCAGGTGCGATCCGAGGCACCCATGGCCGGACAACACCTGCACCAGACTGCCAAGCCTGCCAAGACCTGCTCAAGCCAATCCTTGAGGACTGGCCCGAGCGCGTCCAGTGTTCGGCGGCCAAATGCGGCAGTGGCGAGGTCCTCCGTCCAATGATGGACGATTGCGTCCTTCGCCTCTTGCCGCACGGCCTCCCGCTCTTCTGCGGCGGGGAGCTCCCCGAGCGCCTTATGCCGCGCCGTCCATTCGTACACTGGTCAGCACCCATGCCTCGAGCTCCCAAGGAGGGTGCCGGCCAGAGCGCACGCCGCAGAAAAGCCCACGGAGCGGTAGGCCCTCGCCACCCGCTGTGCAATGGCCTTTTGGGGCCTGCGGATGGCAGTCGCGTTCCGCCCAGATTGGGGCCCCGTAAGGGGCCATGCTCCTAAGGATACAAGCGTACAAGCGCCGGCATCGCACCTTCGGACCCCCAGGTTCGGGAGGAGCCACGACAGGGCGTTCGCGGCCTTCAGCAGGCGCGTCGACAGCCCGCTGAAGTGTGGGCCGAAGCGCCACCTGCTGTCGAGTACAAGGCCCAAGTACTTCATCTGGGCCTTGACCTCGATCCTGACGCCCTCCACGACAATGTGGCCGTCAGGAGGGATGCGCTGCCGTGGCCCGTGGAAATACACGGCCTCGGTCTTGTGGAGCGCCACCTTCAACCCTAGGCGGCGGATCCTTCCTGCCACTAAGGATCCGCCAGCAGAGGCCAGACTGGCCGCCTCCCTGAAGTCCCTCCCCCGGGCAATGAGGAGGGTATCATCCGCGTAACAGATGAAGCTCGTGCCACGGAGGAGAGTTCCCCGCAGGAGCCAGTCGAATCCAATTTCCACAGCGGTGGTCCTAGGACCGACCCCTGTGGAACACCGGACTCTGCGCCATATCGCCTCACTCTGGCCGTCTTGTCTTCAAGGAGGACTACTCGGTCCTCCAAGTAGCTGGCCAAGAGTTGGCGCAAGTACTGAGGCACACCGTGGTACCGGAGTGCCTCCAAGATTGTCGAGTGGGGGACAGAGTTGAAGGCGTTGGCTATGTCGAATGACACCGCCAACACTCCGTCCCCCGCCTCCACGGCCTCCCTCACCTGGCCCTTCAGTAAAGCCAACGCGACGACCGTCGAACGACCCCGACGGAAACCGAATTGGTCGTCGGACAGGTCCGGCCCCACCGTCCCCAGCAGGCTATTGAGCCGGTCGGCGATTATCCTCTCGAACAACTTACGGACCTCATCGAGCAAAACGATGGGCCGGTGAGCCGAGGGGGAGTCCGCCGGGCGTCCCTCCTTTCGGAGCAGGTAAAGCCGCCCCTCCTTCCAAGGTTTCGGGAATCTCCTAGTCGTAAAACACGCGCTAAAGAGGTCCCGAAACCTCTCCTCCATCTGTGAGGCGGCGATGGCCACCACCCATACGGGAACGCCGTCCGGCCCTGGGGCTGTGTTCTTCGCGCGGAGGCGTGTAGTTCCACCGCCGTAATCGGGGGGACCTCCTCCTCCGGCGGAACCGCCTCCCGCGGGGGGTCCATCACTGGCGGGGTGAAGTCGGTCCTGGACGGAAACAGGGACCGGACCACCCCGTCCAGCAATGCCGGCTCGAGGGTCTCCGTCAGTGGAGGACCACAGGGGCGCAGTTTACTCCGCGCCGCCTTGTATGGCCTGCCATACGGGTCCCTGTCGAGACCCTCCAGCATCTCGGCTCTCGCCGAGTCTTCGGCCACATTGCCGACTTGAGGACCGTCTTTGCGGCGACGTACGGGGCCTCCTCGTTGGCGGGGTCTCGAGGCCTGCGCCTTCGACTCCGCGTGTAGGCCCTCCTGGCCGCCACGCAGACGGTTCGGAGCCGCGCTCGGTCGGAGAAACTGCCTCCGACCACCAATAGACGGCGCGGCGGGGAGGTGGGCGGCGAGACTGGGGCATGCTGGAGTTGCACACCTCGGTCAGGGACCTCTTCAGCTGGACCGCTGCGGCGTCCACGTCCAGGACCTCGACCGGAGGCGTAGGCCAGTCCTGGACGAACGCCGCCTCTTCCGCTGCCTCTCGGTCCAGGCGGGTGAGAGCCCACCGTGGGAACGCAGATTGGCCCGAGCGCGCCATTCCCTGGGAGCTCTGGGTGGAGATATCGAACCGCACATATCGGTGGTCCGACAAAGTCTCCACCATCTCCACCCGCCAGTTCACGACGTGGGCGGCTAGCACGGGGGTGGCAAACGAGACGTCGACCACCGATCCTCCCCGTTGCCGCACACACGTGTGGGCAGTCCCTCTGTTCAGGAGGGACACGCCGCACGACGCCGCCCAAAATTCGACGGCACGTCCCCGGACGTTGCAGGGAGCGGCCGGGTTGCCCCAGGCCGTCGACTTGGCGTTCAGGTCACCCAATATGGCGACCTGGCGTGGCGCCGCCCTCCCAACCACCGCGGTGAGGATTTCGAGAAAGTTCGGTAGTTGACCCAATTCGAACGGGCGCGTTTTTTTTGTGCTCGTGGAATTAATAATTCGTTTTAATACGAAAATGGAAAGTAAATCGCTTGAACTGGTGATTCGCGAACTGCAAAAATCAGTACAGTTATTAGTGAGCAAAATCAGTGCATTGGAGTGCCAAGTTTGTAACCAAAATGAAGTTATAGTGAACCAAAGCAAAATATTAGCCGATCTTGGGATACAAAAACATGACAGTGAAAAAACTCAACCTACCCGAAAATCTGTCGTAAACGGACCTAATGAAATTGCCCCTCAACAGCGATTAAAGCGCTTGGCCCACGTAAACGCAGCGGCCGCATTAAAATCTGTCCAAAATAAACGAAGCGCTGTATCCGCTGGAGGCACGTTGAGCACGCCGCCGTCGACTAATTTGACGAAAACTCCCGAGGTTAGCCGATCTAGCCCGATGCAAATCACAGCTGTTCCAAGCGCTGCGGCCACTAAAACCGCGATTCGTAACGATAAACAAAAGGACTCCATTATAACGTTGAATCATGGTAAAAAATCTAAAGGGACGCAAGAAGACACTAACACTGGAAAATTATATTGATGATAATAAAGACAATGACTGGCAGACAGTAAATTCGAAGAAACAACGTAAAAGACGCAAAATTATAATAGGAGCGGGGGAAGCGGATGACGAACTACAAACCGTTGAGAAAATGAAATATATTCAAGCATGGTCTTTCAAACCCGAAACTACAGTCGAAAACATTAGCAAATTTCTTGGTAAAATTGCCAAGTCGGAATCTTTTTATGTTGAGAAACGGGAAATTAAAACAAATAGGCATGCATCTTTTGTGATTGGCGTTCCAGAATCGCTGTATGATTGTATATGCACTCCGACTGTGTGGCCATCCGGAGTTCGGTTTGCCGAGTGGTTTCTCACGTGGCCCCGCGTGTAGTGGGGCGCACACGCAGTCGCGCTACGGTCAAGACAGCGGTGGTACAACAACACGGCATCACGACGTATCGACGAGTAAAGACATCGAGCGCTCACTTATTGTATGCCACCAGAATGTGCAATCACTTAATAACAAGACGAGGCAACTTGAAGTTCTGCTTACGAGTGAACTCGAGTGTGATGTGTTGGCCCTGACAGAGCATTGGTTGAAAGAGCAAGAACTAAAAGTTGTAAACATTAGTAACTATGTGCTAGGATCATGTTTTTGTCGACATAGCATAGCTCACGGCGGTTCGTGTATTTATGTCAAGAGTAATATTAGTTTCGAGGACTGTCCTAAACTTACCGAACTGTCAGTACAGCAGGTGTGTGAGATTTCAGGAATTAAATTAATGGACTTTAATTTACTTATAATTTGTATTTATAGATCAAACTTGACGAATGTAAATGACTTCTTAGATTGTTTTGGAAAACTTCTTGACGAACTTAACAACTATGACGAACAAACCATAATTTTAGGTGATATAAATATTGACCTTATGTGTTCAGTCAATTCTAGCCAAAATAGATTGAAAGATACGCTATCGGCCCATGCCTATTCTATTGAAATTAACTTTCCTACTAGGGTACAAGGGACTTCTTCTACTTGTCTAGACCACTTGTATACTAATATGTCACCAGGGTCGATTGCGACCTCATGTTTGAATACACTCATTAGTGATCACTTTGCAATTCGCGGTGAAATATTATGTACGATTGAGTCACAAAAACCTATAACACATATGGCGCGGAACTATAGCAAAATGAATAAGGACAACTTCGCCGCATCGCTGGCCAGCGTCGACTGGGCAGCGGCGGCGGCGCGCTGCCAGAGTGCTGACGACTTAGCTCGCTCGGTCATCATAACAATACAGAATAAGGTAGATGTTTGTTTTCCTATGAGACGCGTAGGACAAAAAAAGACTGAGAGTTCGTGGGTTGATGAAGATATATTAAACGCTAAGTATTTGCTTTTTAATGTTATAGGAATGATACGTAAATACCCATATTTTCCATATTTAAACGAGATTGCCTATCAACTCCAAGAAAAGTACTCCAAAATGCTTAGAAATAGGAGGTCTAAGTATTATATACATCAGATAAAACGGGAGATAACCCTAATAAAAGTATGTGGCGCGTAGTAAACGTAGAATCGGGTAAGAATAATCAGCCAAGATCGGACTACACTGACAGTATGAAGCAGGCAGATGGTAAGTCTTTTCCCACAAAAAAGGAATTGGTAAATATGGTCAATGCCAAATTCATCCACGCGGCTACATCATGTGGCGCTCCTCAAGCAGACCCGAACGCAGCCCTAGCTACGCTGCTGGAAGGGCGACCCCCCGCCAGTCAGTGTGTCTGGCTACATCCTTTCTCTCCGAATGAGGTATACCGAATCATTACTAAGCGGATCGCGCGCAAACCAACAAAAGACTATTATGACACGTCAGAGTCTACTGAATATAGCGGCTGCATCGCTTGCGAATGTTCTGGCGGCGTTGTTCAATAGGTGTCTGCGTAGTGGATGCTATCCGAGTGTGTTTAAAAAAATCAAGGTGTCTCCGCTGTATAAGGGTAAAGGCAAGAAGAGTGATGTAAACAATTATCGACCGGTGTCTATCATTCCAGCAGTCGCCAAGGTTTTTGAGAACGGACTATGTGACCGATTACTTGGCTTTCTCGAAAAGACTAACTGCCTCACCGACCGACAATATGCCTACAGGAGGGGGCGATCAACAACTTCCCTTGCACACGTGGTCATCCGCCATGTAATGAAAGCGCGGGAGGAAAAACAGCAGGTAGCAGTGCTCTTCTGCGACCTCTCAAAAGCTTTTGACGTCGCGGACCATGGTGTGCTAGCACTGAAGATGAGGCATCTTGGTGTAGAGGGAAAAGCGTTAGAGTTGCTGCTTGACTTCCTAAAAGACAGATCACAGGTGGTGATAGGCGACGGCGGAAAGGTTAGGTCAGACCCCCTTAACATCACTAAGGGTGTTCCACAAGGATCCTCCCTCTGTAACATCATGTTCAGTCTATTGCTTAATGATCTGCCTGGAGCAATAAGCGAGGCTGATGTCTTTGTGTATGCGGACGATGTGGCTGCGGTGGTGTGCGCTCAGTCGATGGGACAACTACAGGAACGGCTGGACTTTGTTGTAAATAAGATTAACAACTGGTTCAGAATAAACGGTCTGATTCTTAATACAACAAAGACCCATTACATGCACGTCAATCTGTCCGGTCGAACGTGTACACCACTGTCACTGCGAGTAGGGAGCAGTGTAGTCGAGCAGGTGCAAGTCACCACATTTCTCGGCTTCGAACTGGACAGCTCGCTCACTTGGGGGCCGCATATCGACAAAATGTGCGGCAAACTCGGACGAGCATGCTTCGCACTGGAACGGTTAGCGCAAACGCTCCCACGTAAAATGATGAGAGGGTGTTATTTCGCGTTGGTACACTCGGTTCTTCAGTATGGCGTTGAGTTTTGGGGCCGAGCTGCCGATTGGGAGCGAGCCTTCAGGATGCAGAAGCGTGCCGTGAGGGCCATTACAAAATCACAGTGGGATGCAACCGCGAGACCACTTTTTAAAGCGTTAAAAATTTTGACTGTTCCCGCAATGGTAATATTACAGGTGGCGGTATATGTTAGACAGAATTTAAAGGAATACAATAGACGCGGGGATAGGCATAACTACTGTACTCGTGGTAGAGACAAATTAGCTGGCTATTCACACACCCTATCTAAATCTGGAAGGTTAATTCACATAATGGGTCCGTCGGTATACAATCGGCTACCAGATGTAATTGTAAACGCAAATTCTGACAATGCTTTCAAAGCTAAACTTAAAGGCTGGCTAACCGACCAGGTATTATATGACCTAAAATAATGGTTTTAGGTATTTAATTGTTTTAATTATTATTTTTTATTTATTTTTTTATTTTTTTACGAATAATTATTATATTGTTTTGTTGGAATTCTCTCAATTAATCTTATTATGACAACTTGTATGATTATGCTCTATTTTGTAACTTATAATGACTATTGACATGTAATTTTTTTTATAATTATTAATAAATAAAACTAAACTAAAACTAAACTTCTCGAAATCCGAGAGAGGGCGGTTTGGGGAGAAATAGACGCCCACAAGGGCTAATTCTCCCCACGCGGCGGCCACGTATCCCGGTCCCCTCTCTAAGAGCGAGAGGGGAGGGGAGTCTGTGGAAGACCGCGTCACCAATGCCACCACCGTCTCGATCACCCAGCCAACGGCCAGGGACTGAGTACGGCTCGGCAACCGCCGCCACGTCTACCAACCACTCAGCCATGGTCTGCATAAGCAGATCCTGGGCCGCTCTGCAGTGGTTGGTATTCGCCTGAAGGATGCGATGCTTGACCCTATCCATCAACAGACATCGCACCCTCCTCCACAGCCGCCGATGTCCCAGCCTCAGGGAGGGCGGTGGCAGCGACAGGCCGGATCGGCGCCTGCACTCTGCCCTTCTTAGGGGGACGATTGCACTTCCTCCCCATCGTCACATGGCCCGCCGGGCAGCCACTGGCGGCACACACCGCGCAATGCGGCGTGGCGGCCTCGCAGGAGGCGGACTTGTGCCCGTCCTTGCCACAGCGGAAGCAATTGTCCGCCCTGTCGACCTCGGACGGACAAAGGCCCCGAGTGTGTCCGACTCCGAGACACAAGTGCCCGGACTACACCCGAGATGAACCCGACGGTCAGCCGTCCCTTGGCGAGGACGGCTATAGCTGCGGCGACTGGGCACTCAAGGCGAATGGTGCCCATGCCGCCGCGGTCGGGTCTGATGGCCCGACATTGCACCGCTGTGACGCCACAGCCCCCCATCGCTGCGACCGCCGCCACCACCTCCTCTTTGGTGACTGAGTCGTCGAGGTCGGTCACCTCCAAGGCCACACACTTCACGGGCCTAGTGACCTTTGCCGCGTCGGCGATGACCTCTTGCAACTTCGTTGCGAAGAGGTCCGCGTTGGCGCCGCCCTGAGCCCCCGGGAACTCGAACATTCGAGCCCCGGCCTGGGTCCTGCGGCACGAGACTGAGCCGATCCCCAGCTGGGTAGGGTCGGCGTTGGTACGCGCCCGCATCATTATTGACGCGTACGTCTCCCCCGCTCCGCAGCCTCAGCGGTGAGCGTCACCACTACGGCTGCGGTCTTGGGAGGAACCAGTTTCCTCTTCGGCCTGGCGGGGGCCCCATTAGCTGCAGGAGCAGCAGCGGTAGCAACGGCGGTGGCCTTGGGGGCCGACATCTTCCCCTTTCCCTTGCCTGTTGTTTGGGACGGGCCGGGAGGGTTGGTGGCGGGTGCGGCAGAGACAGCCACCGTCTTCGCCTTCTTCTTTTTGGCCTTCCCCTTTCCGGCCACCTTTGTCCACCCTTGCTGGTTGGATGGGAACTTCAGATGAAGCTGGCTGACCTCTGACTGCATGCGATCAACTTTCGCCTGCAGTTGCCGCGTTTCGTCGGTCGCCTTGCGCTGCACCAGCTCCCCGACGATGCCGCGCATGCTCGCGGCCCTACATTTAAGGGACTTTTGACAAGTCCCTTTCAAATTGGAGGACTTAGAGGCGACTGCTACTATCTCCTCTTCGTCCTCCTCAGCCATCAGCTCCAGCTCCGCCAGGGAGTGGTCCGCATAGTGAACGCGGGACGCGCCGTACCCGGACTTGGCCCGGGCAGCGCGCGTCCGTTGCTCCTTGGCCGCAACCCGCTCCTCCAGGTCTTGCTAGAGCTGCGCCCGCCGAGACAGGTCCAAGTGGTGTTGGGCCTCCGCCAGACCCACGTCGTGGGTGTCCAAGACCGGCTTCTTGGCCTTCGGTTGTGATGCCGTGTCCGAAGAACTCCTGGACCCATTTCTCTGATGAGTCCGCCGGCGACCAATCGCCGAACCTGCGTTCGACTCAATCAAAATGGGCTCGTTGTCGGAGTCCAGCAACTCGCCCGCCAAGCTATAGACGCTAGCCGCAGACGGCGCGCGGCTAGCCTCCGACGCCGAGGCGCCCTCGGATTGGCCCTGATAAGGGCCGTTTGATTGGCCCTGAGGAAGGCCTTTTGGTTGGCCCTGAGAAGGGCCTTTTGGTTGGCCCTCAGAAGGGTCTTTTGGTTGGCCCTGAGAAGGGCCTTTTTTAGAACGCCCGGAGGCGGCCCGCGCGAGTTTTGGCATAGCCTCCGCAGGTGTCGTAGGTTCCGACGTTAAAATAAAATTGGATAAAATATATAAAATACGCTACGACTGCACAGTGCACTTTAGCCGAACACCGGTCTGCCACTCCGTTACGGTGGTCAGACCGGGTCGTTGCCCAGGGGACGCGACGTGGACGCAAGCACTGTGGGGGGGTACCCCAACTAACCTAACCTTTTTTTTTTTTTTTTTTGACGCTGAGAAATGCGTTATGCATCTCCGCTCGTGGGGGACGAGACGGGATATGTGGGACTCCTGTCGGAATGACAGTATACCCACTAAAACTCAGCGGTGTTCCCACATCGCCGTGATGGGAGGGCCATGGGAAACCGGCTCAACCTTTACTTCCACAACCCTCCCGGCGCATGCCCGCCTAGCTGGCGGGCCCCGCATGCCCCCCAGGTTAGGGGGCTATGGGAATGGCCGGGAACACCTGGCCATTCCCGTCCGACACTGGTGGAGGCCTGTGCAATACAGGCAAGGGTACCCCCACACCTGTTGCCTGCTGGCCTCCACCTGGGAGGAGTCGGAGATGAGTATCATACTGACGTCTTCTTCGACCCCTCCTCCGCCTTCGGAGCGGTGCCGCGTGAGGATCGTCCTCCCGCGCGCGCTCCGCCGCCTCCTTCTGGGACATGACGTGCTCGCAGAAGGAGGCGACTGCTGCCCATGACCTCTCATCCCCCAGCATGGCGTTAACCAAGCCGGGAAGTGAGAGGTCCGGTCCGATCACAGCCATGAGACTGCGTCGCGCCTCAAACCACGACGGGCACACCTCCAGGGTGTGCTGCGCCCCGCGCCACACTCGTGACACGACGGCGTCTCCTCCCGTCCGATCCGGTGCAGGTACGATCCGAAACAACCGTGTCCGGACAGCACCTGCACCAGACGGAAAGAGAGGAACCCATGCGACCGCTCGAGCCAGTCTCGCAGGACTGGCCCAATCGCGTCGAGGGTTCGGCGACCGAAGGCTGCGGTGGCGAGGTCCCCCGTCCAATGGACGACGATGGCGTCCCTCGCCTCCCGCCGGACTGCCTCCCGCTCTTCCGGTGCTGGGCGTTCTCCTCTCGCCCTCCGCCCCGCCGTCCATTCATATACTCTGGCGAGCACCCACGCCTCGAGTTCCCAAGGGGGGGTGCCGGCCAGAATACATGAGGCCGCAAAGGCCACCGTGCGGTAGGCCCGCGCCACACGCTGCGCTATGGCCCTTTGGGGTGCCCGCAACGCGGCGGCGTTCTCCCTCCTGTGGAGTCCTCCCAGATAGCAGCCCCGTAAAGGGCCATGCTCCTCAAGATGCCGGCGTAAAGTTGCCGGCATCGCGCGCTGGGCCCCCCCGAGTTGGGAAGCAGCCACGAGAGGGCACCCGCGGTCTTCAGCAGGCGCGACGACAGCCTGCCAAAATGCGGACCGAAGCGCCACCTGCTGTCGAGTACAAGGACCAGATATTTCATCTGGGCCTTCACCTCAATTCTGACGCCCTCCACGAAGATGTGGGCGTCAGGTGGGGGGCGCTGCCGAGGTCCATGGAAGAACACGGCCTCGGTCTTGTGCAGCGCCACCGTTAGACCTAGGCGGCGGATCCTCCCTGCGACCAAGGATCCGCCCGCCGAGGCCAAATTGGCCGCCTTCCTGAAGTTCCCCCCCCGGGCGGTGAGGAGAGTGTCATCCGCATAGCAGATGACACTCGTGCCTCGGAGGAGAGTCCCCCGCAAGAGCCAATCATAGCCGATGTTCCACAGGAGAGGTCCTACGACAGATCCCTGCGGAACACCGGCTTCAACGGCGTACCGCCGGACTTGGCCAGTCCTATTTACCAGGACGATTGCCCTATCCTCCAGGTAGCTGGCCAGCAGTCTGCGCATATATCGAGGCACTCCGTGGAATCGGAGCGCCTCTAGGATGGTGGAGTGGGGAACGGAGTTGAAGGCATTAGCTATGTCGAATGACACAGCCAACTAACCTAACCTAACCTAACCTAGGACAGGTTCGATTCCCCGGTCCGTCGACATTTAAACCCAACCAAACCCACGGGCCACGTAAACTTGACCGCACGAGCACAAACGGCGAAACTGACAAAGTCGGACGTGAAGTGACTTAGGTAAGTGTCATTAAGTTTGTTTTACGGACTTCTTAGTTTCCAATTATGTGATTTCATAAAAGTAACTTTGTTCATAAAGTTTACTTTCGGCTGCAACTCATTTTTATGGCTTTGTTAGAGGGCGACGGCAGATCAGCGGCGTGTTTGCTGAGCGTGAGGTCCTAATGATGGGTTCTTCATCAGATGACGAAGATCTTTTGTTATTAGCAGTAGCTATTGATGAAGATATAAGACAAGAACGTAGTCGCAATAAACGCAGGTAAGCTAGTTGCAACATTATAATTATCTATTTTTGTGACCGTGCCACGCGTTGTTGCTCGTTTTGTAAACTGGAAATGTATAGCTTGATGTGTAGAAAAGCTGCAACGCTGTGTCCAAAATAATGTACACACGGCTACAAATCAAGCTATACATTTCCAGTTTACACTGACCTCTCATTGTAAGGAAATCCTATACAATGCGAGTTCAGCTTATACTGGAAATTTGTAGCTTGATCTGTAGCCGTGCGTACCAATACTCCATCGGTTTATGTTACTAAATAAAGGTAAACAAAAAAACCCACGTGTTTGGTTAACCGTCTCGGTAAGTCCCGCTATGCTCGACTCGTAAAATAAAAAAGTTTCGCTATATGCACGAAATTCTTCGATTCTACGTAAACAATGGAAGGTACAGTTGGAAAGAAAAGTGTTTGAATTCAAATTAATTATTATAGACCGCTATTCGTAAGCGTCTGTAAGTTAAATAAAATATTACACTGTAACAGTTTTCTTCATGACTGCCCGCGAATGTGATTTCGTGCATAGCGAAACTTTTTAGTAGGTATTTTACGAGTCGAGCATAGTGGGACTAACCGAACTGTCTAAACGTAATACCTGTCACTTCAGTTGTCATTGCTACGACACAGTTGTACCTACTCTACAATTTAGCAACTTTGTAGATAGAATACTCTATTGATGTACTTAGTTGTAAGTATGCATATTCACCTATGTAACTTTATTTAATTACCTAAACCGATGGAGTATTAATAAGTAATGAATTTATGGTAAGAAGTTGCGCGTCGATGTCCCTTCCACACTTCCACTTTGTATAGGCACAGTTGATCGCACGTAGTAAAAAAAAACCTTGATAATTTCAACTGTCTAACTATCACGGTTCATGAGATACAGCCTGGTGACAGACGGACGGACAGACAGACAGGTAGCCAGAAAGACATTCAGACTGACATACATACAGACAGACAGACAAACATACAGACAGACATACAGACAGACAGACAGACGGACAGCGGAGCCTTAGTAATAGGGATGTGCATAACTCCAGCTTCCTCATAGGTGATAGAATATTTCTACCTATGCCAATATTTAAAGCATAATAGCTGCCATCGAAGTACCCAGTCTTAATTTAGCTGCCGCAAAAACTTCGTCAATATGAGTCGTTTAGTGTGTGTTAGCTAGAGTGACGTCACCCCAGCTTCCTCATTCAGAACAGCCAAACCAGTGAGGTTAGAGTTTTGGAGTAAAGTCAGAAAATTAAAGCATAATTGCTGCCATCGGCAGCAAAATTTTCAAATCTCTGGTCATAATACTCTATAAGTTATTAAACTTTTAAACATGTGTAAGCTGAAGTGACGTCACCCCAGCTGCTCAGTCATATCTTCCGAACGAAAGAAGATATGATTATGTATTATAGCTCAAAAATTAAAGCATAATAGCTGCCGAAGGCAGCAAAATTTTCAAATCTCTGGTCAAAATACTCTATGAGTTATTAAACTTATAAACATGTGTTAGCTGACGTGACGCCACCCCTGCTGCTCAGTCATATCTTCCGAACGAAAGAAGAACGCTAGAGCATTATAGCTGCCGTAGGCAGCAAAATTTTCAAATCTCTAGGTCTCGTAGTTTCTACGTAGTAACCAAAAATAGTTTCCGCGCCAAAAAATTCAAATTATTGCCTCGGAGCAGGTAAGGAGCGGCGTTGCCGTTCCGTGCGCTACGTTATCAGTTTGTTGTAGTTTGAACTAGATTATAGACTGGGAGCCGACTACACACTTTAATATTGTACTATGTACGGACGCCGGTACAATTTAAGATTTTTCCGTCACGACCCTTGTCTAATATTAAAACATGTAACATGTATAAAATGAATTACTTATAGGAAATAATAATAATAACATGGACCTGTCATTTTAATGGTTTTTGAGTTCAAGATGGCGGATCCAAACTAACAGTTTAAAATTTTTCGTCATGGACACCCCTTATTCGTCATGCGTGTCATTTTCATAGTTCTTGAGGTCGCTGAAAACGATGATGAGGTCAAAATAAAAATCCAAAATGGCGGCAGCGAAAACTTTCAAAATTTTCGACATGGGTGTCATTTTCATGGTATTTGAGGTCGCTGAAAACGACAGTGGGGTCAAAATAAAAATCCAAGATGGCGGCTGCGAAAACATTCAAATTTTTCGTCATGGGTGTCATTTTCATGATTTTTGAGGTCGCTGAAAACGATAATGAGGTCAGAATGAAAATCCAAGATGGCGGCTGCGAAAATTTTAAAATTTTTCGTCATGGGTGTCATTTTCATGGTGTTTGAGGTCGGTGAAGACGATAGTTGGGTCAAAATGAAAATCTAAGATGGCGGCTGCAAACATTTTGGAATATTTGGACAGGTGTGTCATTTTCATGGTTTTTGAGGTCAGTTAAAACGATAGTGGGGTCAAAATCAGTCGGTCGTTGACCTCGGTTACATACGGCTGTGTTTGGTTAAAATTACCGTCGATTTTAAAAAGAAAAGTTTTTGTTTTGTTCCGCTTGTTATTTGGAAATTACCATACCATTAATATGGATTCAAACAAGTGCGGTGTCTGCAGTGACGCGTTGTCCGATGGTGCACACTGCAAATCATGTAACCTCATGATGCATTTTCACTGTGGGGGCGTCACTGAATCCGGCTACCGAAAGCTAGGAGATCGTAAGCTCATGTGGCGTTGCAGTAAATGCAGAATTGCAGGCAATACCCTGCAACCTGTCTTGCCAGTGTCACCCACCCCAGTGATGGAAGCTGAGTCGGTTGTCCTGCAGGAAATTCGAGCGTTGTCTTTGAAATTTGCCACCCTGGAGAATATGAAAGAAGAAATCGTTGCATTGAGGAATGAATTTGCCGAGTTCAAAACAACCTTGTCCAACCAGTATAGCGAGGTAATGAAAGAAGTCTCTGGAAAACTGAATGATATGGAGTTACGTATTGTGAAAGTTGAGAAAGTCCAGGACCAAGTCGAACAACTGCAAGCCCGTTTGGATAAGTTAGAAGAAGACAATAATAATAAAGATCAATGGTCGCGTATGAATAATATTGAAGTTAAGAGTGTGCCTCAGACAGGTAACGAGAACTTGTTTGAAATAATAGCCAAAATTAGCGCTAAAGTCAATTACCCTGTCACTAAAAATCAAATTAACTTCATTACACGAGTACCTACTAGCGAGAAAGACCGTATAAAACCTATCGTTGTCTGTTTCTGCCAACGTTACGCAAAGGAGGATTTCATAGCAGCTGCCAGGCATGAACTAAAGACCTCACCCCTGACGCCAGATAAAATTGGATTGAGTGGCAACCATAAAATCTTCATAAATGATCACCTTACTATAAGAAACAAAATGTTGTTGTCTAAAACTAAGAAAACCTCAGCAGAAATGGACTTCAAGTACGTTTGGGTCAAACATGCGAAGATACACGTAAAAAAAAACGATACATCGCCATCGCTGGTTGTCAAATCGGAGAAAGATCTGCAGAAAATTGTTTAAATTACTCGCGATGTCATATTACAACCGCTATTAGAATACTATATTTATATAAGTCTGTGTTTTTTAGGTGCGAAACAAAGTTGTTTGAGAATCTTATTCATAAATGTGCTAGTTGCGTTTTCCTATTAGTTTTGTGTCATTACACGGTGTGCCCAGGTAAGTCTATTGAATATTATTTTTGCACTGTCACTTTTTGTTACGCTAATTTAAACCATTTCTGTCGTGTATTAAGGTACAATTTCCTTTATGGACCGTCCCCAGTTATGACAATTCACTCCGAGGTACTCTTATCTCTGTACTGGTCGTCGTCTTTTGTTTCTTTTTGTAGGAACCGTTTTTATAATGTTATTTCTACTGCTCGCTGTGTATTGCTGTGTCTATTATTTTTTTGGACTCCTACCCGCATTAAGCATTATAAAGGCCCAGATAATGACCGGCACTTTTTTATAACAGTAATATTGACAATTTTGTATCTATTCATAAGTTATTTGTTTGTAGTTAAATATACTTATGGCTACGCTTAAAATCTACTACCAGAACGTGCGTGGTCTGCGTACGAAAACGAATATTGTGTTTCGCGGAGTATGTCTCAGTTCCTACGATATCATTATACTTACGGAGACGTGGCTGGATGATAGTTTTAATAACAGTGAATTATTTGATGGACGTTACCTCGTTTGGAGACGCGATCGTGACTACTCCCGAACCGGCCAGTTGCGTGGTGGTGGTGTATTGATAGCGGTGAAACATGATCTTACAATAGTTGAGAGGTTGGATTGGCGTAGCTCTGCGGAGGATATTTGGCTATCTTTAATCCTTAAAAGGTCAAAACCACAGGTTAGTTACAATTTGCATATATGTGCACTTTACCTATGCAAAGAAAATCTAGGTAATTCTTATAGTATTCAGTTGCGTAATTTCACAGATGGTCTCAACAACTTAATTCTGACTCATCCACTTGACAAGTTTTTGCTGGTGGGTGATTTTAATTTCGGTAACGACGTCGAGTGGTGTAATGGGGACATAGTTGCCAATGGTGAGTTAATCCCGCAAAATATTTCTTCTCAGCATGTGATTCATTTCTTCGATACAATACAAACGTTCAACATGTCACAGTATAATGGTGAGCGGAACATGAACTGTAGATTGCTTGATCTTGTATTCTGTAATGATACTGTAACTGTATCGGGATGTACGGAACCCCTTGCTTTGCCTATTGATTTACACCACAAGCCTATAATTATTGAGACAAAATTTATTGAAATTCAAAAACTTGTCGACAAATCTAAGCAACATTATATCTTCTCGAAGGGCAATTATGATGCTATTAAATCTGAACTGGATCTAATTAACTGGCCTCAGTTGTTACAGTCAACGAGCTTGGATGATGCCGTCACAATTTTTTATAGTAAACTGTATGAGCTGAGGGATAGACACATTCCTTTAAAATCGGTAAAACAGTCCTCTTATCCTCCTTGGTATACCCCGGCACTAATTAAAATTATTAGAGAAAAACATAAGTATCATAAGAAATATAAACGATACAGTAACTTATCTGATTATCACTCATTTTCATTACTGCGTACCAGAGTTTTTGAACTGGAAAAAACTTGTTATGATAATTATATGACAAACATTGAGGCTTCTATTGTAAAAAATCCTAAATCTTTCTGGACGTTCGTAAAGAGTAAGCGGAGGGATGGTTCGTTTCCTAATGAGATGTTCTACCGTGAGACCTCTGTGAATACAGGACAGGATATTAGCAATCTCTTTGCTACCTATTTCCAGTCCACCTTTTCAGAACCTGAATCTACGGCTGATGATGATCGTGCTTCTAGTGAACAATGTAGTAATACTGCAATGTCTGTCAGCACAGTTGACATAAACGACTCACGTATATTGAAACTGCTGAAATCTTTAGACCTGAGTAAATCAGGTGGACCAGACTTAATACCTCCTACGTTTATAGTTGCTTGTGCTGATAGTCTTGTGGAACCCATTTCTATCCTATTCAAGCGCTCTCTTTCCGAGGGTAAAGTTCCGAAGATTTGGAAGTCTGCTTTTGTTACTCCCGTCTTTAAAAAGGGCGACAAGGCTAATATTGAAAACTATCGCCCCATATCAAAAATCTGCCTTTTTTCTAAAATTCTTGAACGTATCGTTTATACCGATGTCTACGCGGCTTTCAAGTCAATTCTTGGTGAGGAACAGCACGGTTTTGTTAGGAACCGCTCGACCACGTCTAACTTACTTCTGTCACAAGAGTTTATCACAAATGGCATGGCACAGCGACAAGTTGACGTAATTTATACCGATTATAGTAAGTGTTTCGACCGAATTGATCATTGCATGCTGCTGAAGAAGCTGTTTCTCGCCGGAATACATGGTGACCTGTACCGGTGGTTCTCCTCCTATATAGAGAACAGGACGCAGGCAGTCGTGCTTCAGGGCTACACCTCTGGTTGGAGTTCTGTCCCTTCAGGCGTACCTCAAGGCTCCATTTTGGGTCCTCTGTTATTTATACTGTTCATTGCGGATATCAAACAATGCTTTCGTCATTCATATATTTTACTGTATGCGGATGATATGAAGATTCATAAAGTTGTGCGTGACATGTCTGATGCATGTCAGTTGCAAGACGACCTGCATAGGTTTGAAACATATTGCATCCGTAACAAACTCCAATTAAATGTCTCTAAATGCTACCTCCTAACATTCTCACGTTGTAATTCTTTGATCAATTTTAGTTACACCATGAACGATCAGCTCATTAGCAGGTTAAATAGCATTAGAGATTTAGGAGTAATCATAGACAGCAAGCTTCTATTTGATCAACATGTAAATAGCATAGTTGCAAAGGCATCCAAAGCTCTAGGATTTATACTACGCACTACAGCCTGTTTCCGATCTCTTAAACCGGTTAAGATTTTGTATTATTCTTTCGTGCGCAGCCATTTAGAATACGCGTCTCAGGTTTGGAACCCGCAGTATGCGACTTATAAGTCCCGTATTGAGGGCGTCCAAAGAAAATTTTTACGCTATCTGGATTATAGGGCTCAGCAATACTCAGTTGACTATGAACACCGCTGCAAACGGTACCACTTCCTTCCTCTGGAGATGAGACGCTATATCGGGGACATGAGTCTACTTTTGGGTATCGCGAATGGCCACATTGACTGTCCTGAACTCGTTGCTAATTTGTCATTACGTACGAATCTGATGGGATTACGTCAACGGCCAATGTTAAATGTACCTTTCGCGTTGACTAATTATAGGCGAAATGTTTTTTCAATTAGAAGTGCTCTTAGTTTCAATAGACTTCCTAGGGACCTTAATGTCGACTTGTTCTGCACCAGTGTGGCGACCTTAAGACGGCTGTTGGCACAGTCTTTTTTTAATGATAATTAACTTTACTTATCTATTATTATCTTATATAATTATAATAACTTGTATGTATTTTCTTTTTATCGACTTTTTCCATGGCTATATGTGGAGGCTTGTTATTAGCTATTTTTTAAATATTACATTATTCTTATTATTGGTTTGTTAGTCTGTAAGCCTTCTTTAAAATAAATAAATAAAATGAAAATCCAAGATGGCGCCTGCGAAAATTTTCAAATACCATGAAAATTACACCCATGACGAAAAATTTGAAAATTTTTGCATCCGCCATCTTGGATTTTTCTTTTGACCTCATTATCGTTTTCAGCGACCTAAAGAACCATGAAAATGACACCCATGACGAAAAATTTTAAAATTTTCGCATCCGCCATCTTGGATTTTCATTTTGACCTCATTATCGTTCCCAGCGACCTCAAAAACCATGAAAATGACACCCATGACGAAAAATTTGAAAAATTTCGCATCCGCCATCTTGGATTTTCATTTTGACCTCATTATCGTTCCCAGCGACCTCAAAAACCATGAAAATGACACCCATGACGAAAAATTTGAAAATTTTCGCATCCGCCATCTTAGATTTTCATTTTGACCTCATTATCGTTCCCAGCGACCTCAAAAACCATGAAAATGACACCCATGACGAAAAATTTCGCATCCGCCATCTGGGATTTTCATTTTGACCTCATTATCGTTCCCAGCGACCTCAAAAACCATGAAAATGACACCCATGACGAAAAACTTGAAAATTTTCGCATCCGCCATCTTGGATTTTCATTTTGACCTCATTATCGTTTTCAGCGACCTCAAGAACCATGAAAATGACACCCATGACGAAAAATTTGAAAATTTTCTCATCCGCCATCTTGGATTTTCATTTTGACCCGACTATCGTTTTCATTGACCTCAAATACCATGAAAATGATACCCATGACGAAAAATTTGAAAACCTCTTAAGGGGTCATTGTACTCATTGTTATGAACAACTTTTAGTATGGGACCAAACCTGAAATCGCGAAAAAAAAATCATCTGTTCAGTACATTTTGACGAATTATGCGAACAGAAATGTACTGAACAGCTGATTTTTTTTTCGTGATTTCAGTTTTGGTCCTATAGTAAAAGTTGTTCATAATGATGAGTACAATGACCCCTTAAGAGGTTTTGCGCATTTAACGTTGTATAGGTATATAGATTATTAGTTCCACTATAGTTTTGTCGGCTCTCAGTCTAAGATCTTCAATATTCAAAATTAAAATTGTTTTGAGCGCAAGCTATAATGACTTCTAATACAATTCCTGCTAAGTACAAACTTGATTGCAATAATGTAGCGCACGGAACGGCAACGCCGCTCCTTACATGCTCCGAGGTAATAATTTGAATTTTTTGGCGCGGAAACTATTTTTAGGTGTGCGTTACTGCAGCGGAATGTTGTCGCTTTTCAGGATTTCGTCTTGACAGGAATTAGTACCCAATCTCGTGTAAATGTGCCCGAAATTTAGAATTTGTGCGTCCAGCCGATCCAAAGATATTCACGAAAAACAGATTCCGCTGGAGTAACGTTACTGCACGGCATGTTTTTTTACCAGTGGTCGTAGCTGGATACAAACTAGCTACTTAGATAGATATAATTTGTGCCTAATTGTGCCCAAAAAATTGAATTTGTGCGTCTTGAGGTTTCAGAGTTATTTCAAGATGCCGCTGCGGTAACGTTTAGCAAATTGCTGTATCTCTTAAACGGCATGACGTACAACTACGATTTTGTTTACTACGGCGGGTCTTAATTTGTGCAATTTTATTTTTTCTATAATCGACACCATTGGAAAGCTAGATTTTTTTTTTCAAAAACCCTAAAATCGATCCTCGCGCTTCAATGAGAAACCCTAGAAACTTACCAATTGTGGTGATTTGTACCTTTCATGAACTCAAAGCATCATGTGAAATTCGATGTTTATATTCCAACTCCTTAGAGAGTTATTCCATTTTAATTAAAATCTGGCCATGATATAATGTAACGCTCCAATACATGAGTTATTATTAAGTGACTGATATTATGATTATACTAATAATTAGTACCCTTATTAAATTGTTTATTCTTAAAGTTTCAGCTGAAAAAACCTTCTAACTACTTAGATATGAGAAAAAAACGATAGGGAAAGAAATCACACGATTAACCGAACAAATTCGAATGACTACATAAAAGCGGGCTCACAGTACATTATGCCCACCTTCTTAAATTGGTAGTATTATAATTGAATTTTGATGGGTACAGGTGCGTACAATACCCTTATTAAATTGTTTATTCTTAAAGTTTCAGCTGAAAAAACCTTCTAACTACTTAGATATGAGAAAAAAACGATAGGGAAAGAAATCACACGATTAACCGAACAAATTCGAATGACTACATAAAAGCGGGCTCACAGTACATTATGCCCACCTTCTTAAATTGGTAGTATTATAATTGAATTTTGATGGGTACAGGTGCGTACAAATGGTTTAATTAGGTAACTATTTATCTTTTACATAAATATGTGACGTAGAGAGTTATCAGAGAGTAGGAAGTGACCTAAGGGCGAGCGCACACTGCGGTGCGTTTTTGTAACGCATAATCTGTGAAGTATGGAATGTCTGAAGTGCGCGCACTGCGGTCATGCGTTTTGTTACTGTAGGCCCCGCCCAGTGCAGCAGAACTAACGTAAACGCACCTCAGTGCGCGCTCGCCCGCTTATTGTCGAGTTTATTACAAACATAATGTTTCGAAAGTTTGATACTTAGTAGATTTTAAAAATATTAATAACTCCATACCGATATTGGTTCGTATGGCCTGATGACGTCACTTGCCTTAAATTATTATGTATGAATGAATATGCACTTTTACCACCATAGACTTATGAAAAAAGGATGACTCCGCGCCACGCATATTGAAAGTGAAGCACCCAGTGGCGTAACTATACCGTTCGAGGCCCGTGGCAAAATCCATCGGATCCCCTTAATTATAATTGCTTGATTTTCTAATAATTCACAGAAATGCAGTGCACACTTCAGGAAAGCTTGAAGATATAAAATGATTCTTTATTATTCATCTATTATGTCAGCAATTTCTCTTTTCTAAGATGAAGTTTCTATTTTTGTTTTTGGGATTCTCTTCTGACCGGGGGCCCCTTTCGGCTGGGGGCCCGTGGCATTTTGCCGATTTGCCACCCTGTAGTTACGCCACTGGAAGCACCCGGCTCCCGTTGCCACGCTTGCGAAATTAAATTTTTTTTACCTACGTTTTTTGCAATTTTCAAGTCAGTAATGGGTTGTATGTTGATCAAAATATGATTCGCGACCGTAACAAGTTTTACAGAATTATAATCATTGAAGTCATCAATACAACTCTATGACCGTAATCCTATTCAATTACTATTTCAAGAAATCTTGACATTTGAGCATTATAGGTACCTATTAACTTAAGGAGTTGTATTTTTGATTCCATAGACTTATAAAAAAAGATGGACTCCGCGCCACGCATATCGAAAGTGAAGCACCGTACCGATCTATGTGTGCATGATTTGAGTACCTGCAAAGACGCCGTCGCTCGTGTCTCGTCGCTCGTAATGGCGGCCGGTCGGCATACTATGATGTAAATGTGTGCGCGAGGCGTGTTTATACAAACGGTCCGGCATACTTACTGTGCTTCACTTTCGGTATGCGTGGCGCGGAGTCCATCTTTTTGTCTATGATTGATTCTAATGAATAATTTTGTAAATACATATTTGTTACGGTCGCGAATCATATCATAATCTTTATAAGTAAAAACAACAGGTATCATCAATACATCTCTCTAAGTTAGATTTTGTGCAGATTCCTCAAACAAACGAAATCTAACGAATCTGCACGAAATCTAACTTAGAGAGATGTATTGATGATTTTTATGGTTAAAATTATATAAATACATAATTATGTTTTATTGCCGCGTATCATACTTTGATCAACCTGACACGGACCTGCAAATTGCAAAAAACTAAAAAAAAAATGAATTTCGTGGGCTACCACTGTGCATCATCCCGGTCTCGCTCCGTTACTATAGTACCGCAGCCGGGCTGAAGTGCGGGTTTCCAACGTATTATATAATATAATACGTTGGAAACCCGCACTTCAGCCCGGCTGCTAACGCAATATAATTTATATTGCGAAATGATAAAAATTATAAACTTACCTTAAAATCAGAACTAGGTACAAATATTAAAATAACATAATAGTTCCGGAAAACCGCTCTACTCTAACGCACAGAAAATACATGTGTGTCGATCTTCTTTATCACTGAACAGTTAATTTATTTCACCATAAGCACAATGTACCACAAAACCAATGCGTATTGTCCAGCCGAAATTACACGCGTCGTAATTATACACACAATTCCTTGAATTACTGGGAAAAAGATAATGTGCACAAGCTCTCCACACACGAGATTGGCGGCCAATTACTCGTGTCAAACAAAGTTAACACCGAACCGAACTAAACGTGCGTTTCACGAATGTTGGTACCATTGTTTTTCATTGAAGAATGTTTACAAAAATCCATTCCATACGGCAACTTCGAATGAAGCAACGACAAGCTCTGGGGATTCCCCCCAAGTAATGTTTTATTATCCCGGTCGTTCTGACGGCCTAGCATAGGGTAGATGTATTTTATATATTAATGTATGAGTGTAATAGTTCCGATTGACGAATTGGCTGAGATCTAGACAATATGGACATCCACTTTCCTCAATTTGTGAATATTTGTATTAAGTAGGTAACTAAATAATAAAACAAAATTTTACAGAGGTATCAATCATGCTATTTTATTTCAATTCAAAACTAAATCTATAAACGGTATTTTTTCTTTTATTTTTTTGGCAATAAAAATACACTTTCTCGTCAAATAAACCTTTTGTCTTTATTAGATTGCTGTACTTACTAACATTTGACTGAGAGTTCAAAGGTTTGCAAATCCTCAATATCATTTATGGCTTACACACTGTGTGTACGTAATACCCATTGAGTTATAATGTACTACGTACTTACGTAATACCTACGTGTTTTACAAAACAATAAATTATACGTAACACTTTTGTGCGAGACTGTTTCAAAAAACGAAATGTTGTACTACATATTTAAGAAGGTTGGCACAATGTACTGTGAGCCCGCTTTTATGTAGTAATTCGAATTTGTTCGGTTAATCGCGTGATTTCTTTTCCTATCGTTTTTTTCTTATATCTAAGTAGTTAGAAGGTTTTTTCAGCTGAAACTTTAAGGATAAACAATTTAATAAAGGTACTAATTATTAGTATAATCACAATATCAGTCACTTAATAATAACTCATGTATTGGAGCGTTACATTATATCGTATCCAGATTTTAATTAAAATCGAATTAATCTCTAAGGAGTTGGAATAGAAACATCTAATTTCACATGATGCTTTGAGTTCATGACAGGTACAAACCACCACAATTGGTAAGTTTCTAGGGTTTCTCATTGAAGCGCGAGGATCGATTTTAAGGTTTTTGAAAAAAAAATTCTAATTTTCCAATGGTGTCGATTATACAAAAAATAAAATTGCACAAATTAAGCACAAATTAAGACCCGCCTTAGTAAAAAAAATCGTAGTTGTATGTCATGCCGTTTAAGAGATACAGCAATTTGCTAAAAGTTACCGCAGCGGCATCTTGAATAACTCTGAAACCTCAAGACGCACAAATTCTATTTTTTGGGCACAATTAGGCACAAATTATATCTATCTAAGTAGCTAGTTTGTATCCAGCTACGACCACTGGTAAAAAAACATGCCGCTGCAGTAACGTTACTCCAGCGGAATCTGTTTTTCGTGAATATCTTTGGATCGGCTGGACGCACAAATTCTAAATTACGGGCACATTTATACGAGATTGGGTACTAATTCCTGTCAAGACGAAATCCTGAAAAGCGACAACATTCCGCTGCAGTAACGCACACATTTTTAGTTATTACGTAGAAACTACGAGACCTAGAGATTTGAAAATTTTGCTGCCTACGGCAGCTATTATGACCTAGCTTTTGAGCTGTAAAACATTATCCTATGTTCTTTCGTTTGGAAGATATGACTGAGCAGCAGGGGTGGCGTCACGTCAGCTAACACATGTTTATAAGTTTAATAACTCAGAGAGTATTTTGACCAGAGATTTGAAAATTTTGCTGCCTTCGGCAGCTATTATGCTTTAATTTTTGAGCTATAATACATAATCATATCTTCTTAGGTTCGGAAGATATGACTGAGTAGCTGGGGTGACGTCACTTCAGCTTACACATGTTTAAAAGTTTAATAACTCATAGAGTATTATGACCAGAGATTTGAAAATTTTGCTGCCAATGGCAGCAATTATGCTTTAATTTTCTGACATTACTCCAAAACTCTAACCTCACTGGTTTGGCTGTTCTGAATGAGGAAGCTGGGGTGACGTCACTCTAGCTAACACACACTAAACGACTCATATTGACGAAGTTTTTGCGGCAGCTAAATTAAGACTGACTACTTCGATGGCAGCTATTATGCTCTAAATATTGGCATAGGTAGAATTATTCTATCACCTATGAGGAAGCTGGAGTTATGCACATGTAATAGGGTCCCGTTTTACCCTTTGTAGATAAATAGATTTATGGTGCTAACAAAACCGTAAGCTGGTCTCTTATATTCGGCTTTATCCTATGCGGCCCACTGTACTGTACCTTAGGTTTCTCCTCCGCCGCGCCGGTACAAATATAGATGCAGTGAAATGCAATAAATATGTTAGGTAGGTACCTATTTATCGCACATCAATGCCGTAGATTAATTAACTAATTAATAATTTGATAAAGTAATTGTAATGTGTTTGTATTTGTATTTGTACACACGGCTACAAATATAATATAACAATAATATAATATTTCCAGTATAAGCTGACCTCTCATTGTATGTAAATCCTATAGGCTAAAATAACTTAAAAATATAATATCTTAAACTAAAACTAATAAAAAACTAAAATATGGCGTCGAAAAATTCCTCCGCATCGCTGTCGACTGGTAGAGTACCCAAGAGACTGGCGGCATTGCCACGTTGTATGGCAATGCTAATCCTCTGGCCAAGGTAAAAGCCAGCCCTTGGGTCACGGGAAGTGTCAACAAGCCGTTTGGAGATTTCCTTAAACAAACTATGAGCACTCGGACCCCACGGCCCAAGGGTTTCAACCCCAAACGGCTCAAAAATATAATTACCGATAAGGTTATTATACTTCCGCCGCTTGAGGTTTTCCGCAGCCGCAGCAGCAGTGCCAGCACAGCACGCCGAGCCCGGAAGATGGGATGGCGCAAGAGTATCGACACAAGTTGCGTCCCACACTAAAGGCCTTCCCACCTTCCAAGGAAATAATGACATGCCGTCCGGTCTCTTGCCATCGTCGCGTGCCAAGCCATTGGGTTCTAATACAGCTGGAACGCCGACGGTGACAAGGGCTCGTCGGATGATGTCATTGATGTTAGCGTGCCGCGCTAAGCGACCCGCACTTCGGCTGCAAGACAGGCCGTGGTGTCCGAGGCTGCTGACAACTTCGCCACAGTGACAGCGATGAGGAGAACACGAAGGAGCTCCAAGTCGCAGGGAAGCAGCGAGGCGGAAAGTAGTGTCGTCGAACAAAGTGCCTATGTTCGACGACGGTAGCGCATGAAGCCACAGACCCGACTCCCACTTGCCCACAGCAAGCAGGCGCGCACGCTCCGCAGTAGTAGCAGACGTGTCAAGTAAATTGTTCTGTACTACTCTGCAGAGCGGCTCATCCCACCGTCTCTGGGAAGATGGATTTTCGGGTGGGTCTGAATTCGGGCAAGCGAGTTTCCAGGCATCCATAGCCTCGGTGAAACAAGGCACATCAAAATTAACCAGTGTGGAGGCTAGGATTTTCCTGATTAATTTCTCTGCGCCGTGGACCGAGGATATGAACGCCGGTAAACTAATACTAGAAATTTTGCGGACGCCGAGGCCTCCCATACGGATGGGAAGAGTAGCTTGTGCCCAAGCACGGTCGTCCAAGGCCACATTTAAGATCAAAGTTAAAGTATGCCGGATAATTTTGTCCATTTCGTCTAAAAGGTGAGTGTGCTTCCATAAATGGGAAGCGCGAAGGAAATATGTTAATTTAGGGCCAAAACAGCAGTAACGAATTAATGTTATGGCCGAATGCATGTTAATTTGGAATAATCTTTCCGAAACGTCATTGAAATTTTGAATTTTTTCTTCAATAAAAAGAGGAAAAGAATTTTCATAGATTGGAGACCCGAGGAGACGAAGAGAGTTTTTTTCGATAATTTTGATTTCTGGGGCTATTGCATTAAATTTAGGAAGGGTTAGTTGTCTGTCAGTACTGTCCGCTAAAAATAGTTCACATTTCGAAAGGTTGAGATCAAGGCCAATGGAATGAAGTTCATTTTTTAAAAATTGAAGATCGTTTAAAACAGTTTCTACATCGCCTCCCAAGGTTCCATCATCAAGATACCAAACGTTAAATTTGGAATTTAGATGTCGAATAATTGGGTGAATGGCTAAACTAAAAATCACTGGCCCGAGGGGGTCACCTTGTTGACAGCCAACAGCAGATTCCAGAAGGTTGTCCCGATACAGTAATTTAGAAGGGTGTCTGTAACATTGCCAAAGGAAACTATAAATTTGGGGTATTTCTTTTCTAGTTTCTGCCAGCAAGGTGTCCCTATTAACAGAATTGAAGGCATTCTTTATGTCAACCTTCAGGATGACCTCACCTTTGCCAGAATTTAGGTAGGTCGATAAGGCGTGTACGGCAGCCTCACAGCCCCCTTTGGAGCCGTAACCTAGCTGCAGGGGCTGCAATTTTTCCGAAACCACCTCACCAAAAAATTTACAACAAATCTTGGCTGCCATACGACGGTAAGTAGTTCCCACGGCAATGGGACGAATGCCGCCATCCTTCTTACGCAGGGCGCATAGGTTGGCCCCGTATAGAACGTCGATGACGGCCTCGTTCACCTTGCCGGAGAGCATGAGATTAATCAGAGCCGTAAGCTCCTTCAAGAGCAACTCACCAGCTGCCCCGGCGCCTGGACAGATAAGGTCCTTAAGGTGTTGAGGACTCAGGCCGTCGAGGCCACCAGCGGAGCCGCTCCTGAAGGAGCAAACGGCTGTGACCAACTCTCGACCTGTAATGGTGAGGGAGTGATTATCCTGATCAGGGGGGTCGGGAAAAGAAAGGCCATCCGCTGGGGCAGGGTGTTTGCTCTCCAGAGCTGCGAGCGTTTCTGGAGAACACGGTGCCACCACATCACTGCTAAAGAGAATCCTGGCTGCTCCGCTAATGTCACCTTCCCCTAACTTAGATTCTACCAAATGAGATATACCTCTTGAAGAGGTATATGTCTGTGTCTGTAATTTGGAATCTAAATTATGAGTCGAAATATTACAGTTTTCTTTAATTTGGGCAGTTAAAGTCTTTTTGGTTGCCAAATTCTTTTGTACATGTAGAATTCTGTAAGGGAAGGTGAGAAGCTGTTCCCAAGCACTTTGCGAGTTCTCCCGGGCGGCAAGACGAACGCAACCTGCTAGGTGTTGTGCCACTAGAGGTCTAGCGCCGCGGGGAACTCGCTTCAAAACAGGAACAGAGTTTTTTAATTTTGAAAGTGTTTTCCAAAACGGGTCAGAAGTAGATGTAGTCGGTGTTTCGGGTGTAGATGTTGAGACAGGGTCTGAGGTGAGTGCATTTTGTGGTCTGTGTATCTTTCCAATATGCACATTCAGACCCCGCTTACCTTTAAAAAACCGTGCTTGGGTACACAGCGGACATCTCTCCAGGATGCTCTGCGATGATGAAGGTTGACAGGCACTACCACTATCACCCACCACACTGCTGTTGCCACTGAGCATTTATTAAAATATATTTATACTTATTAACTTATGCCTTAACAAAAATAATAACTATAACAAAACAAACTAAATGAATAAAAAAAACACTGAAGTCTATTTGACGCTTTGAAACTGTCACTGATGACAGTGATGACCGAAGCGGCGCAGTCGCGCTGGCGGCCTAGGGCGCCGCGCCGACGATGCATTTCGACGCAGCCCTGGCAACCGTTGCCGGGTGACAGACGCCCTGGCGTCGTCGGGTCCTCCGTCCAGACGTCTTCGACGGCTGGATTAACATGGGGTACTTTTAAACCCGGTAGTACGTTGACATGAGATATTTTCCAACATCCACGCGGGCGAAACCGCGGGCAAAAGCTGGATAAAATATAATAATATTATTTCCTATTACTTATAAATGTAATGGTATGTGCAGTCAATGCTCAAGAGATTAATTAATAATTATAATTTATAATTTAAAATAATTTAAATACGAGGTCGTTTTTTCATGACCTGTCACCAGTGTTGCCAAGTAGTGAAAAAAAAAAAGGTATATATCGTATATATATATACCAATCCTATACAATGCGAGTTCAGCTTATACTATAAATTTTATTGCTTGATGTAATGTAGCCGTTATTCCTTTCTTCTTGCAGGAAAATATGGGTTCACTAGAGATGGGTCATTGACGGTTTTTGAGTTAATGTAATTTAACTGTTAATCATTAATGGTCAACGGGTTAAAAAAACTGTTAATAAATAACAGGTTAAAATTTCAATGGTTCAATCGTTAGCGATAATCGTCAATTTATTGTGTCAACGTTTACGATACGAACGAATACGCATAATATAACAACTTTGTTGCAGTTTAGGTTGAGATTTGATAAGAATAAGTTAAGTTAAGTTAGGTTAGTTAGTTATAATAAGTTTTTTTTTTATTGAACTGGACTGTAATGGAATGATCTTTCCTTCGTACTTATTCCAGGCTTAGGACTGGCTGGGTAAAAATGGTATCCAGGCGTACTTAAAAGATCATCTGATTGTATATACATAATTATTTTTTTTTATTTTTTTTTTTTTTTTTTTTTTTTTTTTTTTTTTTTTTTTTTTCATAATTATCAGATCTCATAACCTGCGAAACGGCCTTCGTCTAAATTTACATTTAAAAATAGCAGTTTCTCTATTTTGCTGGTAGTTAATCTTGTTCTTCTTTGATTAACAATTAGCCCCGATTTTGAAAACATTCTTTCGCACGGCACTGATGTTGCGACTATGTTACATTTTTCAATGTAAATTTTGGCTAAGTTTGGATAAACAAATTTATGAGCTCTCCACCATTCCAAAGGATTGTTCCAGTCACCAGATGTATTTGTTCTTGGTAATAAGTCGTCGGCCAAATAGGTGTCCACTTCTTTTATGGCTTTTGATAATGGAGTGCCTGTGGTGGAAGGTGCCCCTATTAGTTGATCAAAAATATCCCATGGACTGAATTCATTCCTAGTTCTTGTCGATTCATTTTGATTTGAAGTTTGGGCTAGTGATGCAGCATCAGTTTTGGATATTGCGTTAGCGACCAGCGTTCGTACTCTATCTTTTGTTTTGACAGCTTCAGCGTGGTCTACAAATCCCTGCATCTTAAATCTAGGGTCTAAGAAAGTACACAAACTAAATGTGCCACTTTGCTCTATTCCTTTGAATCTGTCTGATAAACCTGCTTTTAACAATAAAACTATATCATTGACATCCGACGTTAGATTTCCTCTCTCTAATATTTTCTTACAAGATTCTATCAGGCAACGTGTCATTATTATTACATAGCCGCCTGTCAAATATTTATGGCCACTCATGGTTCTTGTCACCTCTTCAAATGGTTCCAACACCAGACATAATTGTTGGTAGGTGGTCCAATCTTCCGAAGTGATCGTCGGCAAGTCTTTGTCTGATAGGGCCACTGTCGATATAACTGCCTCTTTAATTTCAATTATTCTCTTCAACATTATATATTTTGAGTTCCACCTCGTCTCGACATCTTGCAATGGCCGTTTTGGTATTTCATTTTGCTGGAGTTGAAATCTAGCCAGTCGCTCAGAAGAGACTGTGCTTTTTTTTATGTGAGTCACAATTTTTTTTACATTGTCTATTTGTCTTTGGCAAATTTTAATTGCATCTTCCACTATTAAATTTAAAGTATGCGCAAAGCATCCGAAATGTTTCCAACCTTGATATTCTTTCATTGCTTTCACAATGTTCGCGCCATTATCACTAACTGAAAAGTTAATTTTGTCTTTCATTTCCCAACGGTCGATTATTGCTCCTAATTCAGTCGAAATATTGGCCGCTGTATGTTGTCCCGAAAATTGGGAACATCCTAATAACACATTTTTTATTTCAAAGTTTGTTGTGACATAATGTCCTGTTATTGCAAGATATGAATCACCTACTCTAGAAGTCCACATGTCTGCGGTAATGCAGACGCTTTTTGCTTCTTCTGCTACTTTTGTTTTTATAATTTGTTCTGTTTTTGTGTAGCTCTCTTGAAGCAAGGAAACAGACAATGTTTTTCTTGCCGGTAATTTATAGCCCGGAATCCACCGCGAATATTTTCTAAATGATCTTTCTTCTACAATGGAAAATGGGTGGAACGCGTCTATACAGAGGTCAAGCAGATCCGCATCTATTTGCTTTTTTTGCTCAGCGGATATTTTTTTTGTGATGTATGTTTCCATTACCTTCTGCCGCTTAGGTGGTGCTGGTGCTTGTAGTTGTACCATGTGTTCGCTTGGTAGGGAAGAAGACGTAATAGTCGCCGAGGTACTAGGGGTAGGTTCACCTTCAGAGTTCTGTGGCTGAACTAGAACTGGCTGTGAGGAACTTGAATTTTCATTTTCTTGACTCATTGACATGTAGGTGGAAATGTGTTTCCTTTGAAGATGGCTTCTTAGGTTGGAGATTGTAGATTTGTAACTAATTTTTTGCTGGCAGATGTTGCATATGGCTTTATCACCAATGTTTTCTTTTTTGAAATGATGCCACAACAAACTTGTATTTCTACGCGCCACTGACATGTTAGAGTTTTGTCACTAAACACTATTCACGTAAAATCAATTAATGTTATTTTACTGAAAAAACTTAAACTTAAAAAACTATATTAAAAAAAAAATACTTCAAAAAAAACTATACTTAAAAGCATAGAAACACTCGAAAACATATCGTAAGTGTAACGAATTTTGGGCTTGACCGACACGACCACTCTCACGTATTGTTTACAAACACTGAACCTAAATACAAAATAACAACAAATGCACTTTCTTTACTCGATCAATGCTCGCTCACACCACAGACTCACACATACACACACACACGCATAACTTCGCACAAGGGTTTGTGTGGCCGAGTCCCGCGTGCGGTGCATCGACGCGACGGTGTTCGGTAACCTCCGGAAGTAACGAATATTTCCGAAGGAGATTAAATTCAATGAATAAAATAATATTGAAATAATGCGTTGAGTGCGTTGACGTAAACTGACAGCTAATATTTTCAACCTGTTTTTTCATTAATGATTAACAGTTAACGCGTTGACCAATGAAAAGTCGTTAAAAAAAACAGTTAATTGATTCAACGCCCACCTCTAGGGTTTACCCAATAAATGCATACCTATTCAGACTCAAAGATCTACGAATGACAGCCGGGGCCAACTGCTTAACGTGGGCACAGAGGAGGCTCGCGTATGTTATGGATGGTCACCCATCCTCGGGCTGACCTCGGCAAAAGTTGCTTAACCTTGAAGATCGAGTTATTATGTACTTAGCCACGAGTCCCTTTACGGTTATTTACTTTAATTTACAGATATGTATAAGTAGCTAGAGTAATCTACCTAGGTACGTAAAATATATCTAAATAACGTAAAATGTTGACCTTTTGCAGTAGATATGTAAGTCTTGTACCTATTTTTCTATTTCTTTCAAATGAAAATTGCTTGCAACCTTGAATTTGAATTGTTGAAATCTAGACATAAAATAAACAAGGGACAAGTTCCTAATAGAACGTAGATTTGGGCACGTTGGTACTGGTAAACTGAGACTAAAAGACCCCGAATATGAGAGATAGATTTCTAAGAATACAGTACCGATTTAAAATTTTGATTATTTCGAGTCCTATGAAGTAAGTACTTACTTGTTGACTGCAATTCCGTTGCAATTTGCCTCCATAGCCTGTCCTTCTGCCTGTTGTCCCTGTAGGACGCACACTTCACATCGTAAAGTATAGGCCTCGCCTGTACTAAAGATATTAACAATTCCACATTCATTTTGTGTAGGTTTAATTTTACGTCTGTCAATCGCAACGTTTCGCAAAAGAGTAAAGTATTTAGCGTACACTCGCTCAGACCTAGACTAGTAGTTTAGCTCGGGCGTTGTCGGCCGAGATCGCGCGAGTCCGGGCTTGTTTAGATTTCTCGTCATACATAATAAATCAACTAATTAATAATTTGATAAAGTAATTGTAATGTGTTTGTATTTGTATTTGTACACACGGCTACAAATATAATATAATAATAATATAATATTTCCAGTATAAGCTGACCTCTCATTGTATGTAAATCCTATACAATGCGAGTTCAGCTTATACTATAAATTTTATTGCTTGATGTAATGTAGCCGTTATTCCTTTCTTCTTGCAGGAAAATATGGGTTCACCCAATAAATGCTTACCTATTCAGACTCAAAGATCTACGAATGACAGCCGGGGCCAACTGCTTAACGTGGGCACAGAGGAGTCTCGCGTATGTTATGGATGGTCACCCATCCTCGGGCTGACCTCGGCAAAAGTTGCTTAACCTTGAAGATCGAGTTATTATGTACTTAGCCACGAGTCCCTTTACGGTTATTTACTTTAATTTACAGATATGTATAAGTAGCTAGAGTAATCTACCTAGGTACGTTAAATATATCTAAATAACGTAAAATGTTGACCTTTTGCAGTAGATAGGTAAGTCTTGTACCTATTTTTCTATTTCTTTCAAATGAAAATTGCTTGCAACCTTGAATTTGAATTGTTGAAATCTAGACATAAAATAAACAAGGGACAAGTTCCTAATAGAACGTAGATTTGGGCACGTTGGTACTGGTAAACTGAGACTAAAAGACCCCGAATATGAGAGATAGATTTCTAAGAATACAGTACCGATTTAAAATTTTGATTATTTCGAGTCTTATGAAGTAAGTACTTACTTGTTGACTGCAATTCCGTTGCAATTTGCCTCCATAGCCTGTCCTTCTGCCTGTTGTCCCTGTAGGACGCACACTTCACATCGTAAAGTATAGGCCTCGCCTGTACTAAAGATATTAACAATTCCACATTCATTTTGTGTAAGTTTAATTTTACGTCTGTTAATCGCAACGTTTCGCAAAAGAGTAAAGTATTTAGCGTACACTCGCTCAGACCTAGACTAGTAGTTTAGCTCGGGCGTTGTCGGCCGAGATCGCGCGAGTCCGGGCTTGTTTAGATTTCTCGTCATACATAATAAATCACAGTAAGTAATAAAAATTGTAAGTATTTTTCAGCAGGGATATTGAAGTGAAATTAAAGAGTAAGTACCTACCTAATATTTTATGGAAAAACAGTCGCTCGTTATGCCATCTTTTCTGCACAAATAAGTACTTAGTGCCGAGCTAAAACTGAATCGATTTATGTCGATTGACTGAATATCGCATTGAGTCGAGTATTACTTACTTATTTTAGTTAATTTTAGTAGGTATTCGAGTAAATATTCGAACTGATAGAGTCTGCTACCGCATAGGTACCGAAATAGGTTGCAATGGCAGTTCCGAGAAGACCTAGGTACTGTTCATAATTCAAAAAGGTGATAATTTTTAAAATGGCTGTACTATTTACCGACTTCATTTACGAACACCACGTACCTACTTATTTATCATTTTGAAATCATCTTATTATATTATCGTAGGTAGCTAAGTACTTTCTCATGGAAGGCCATAAAAACTTGTTGCAGCCGACTTGTACACTACATAATGTGTTACAAGTACCTATACGTAAAATAAAGTTAACTTTTCCGAAATCACGGTAAATTGGAAACTAAGAAGTCCGTAAAAATCATCATCTGCCTGCCCTTTTCCCAACTATGTCGACACAGTACACACATGACATAACATCACGCCTGCAGTCCCCAAAAGGATTAGGTGGAGGTGTAGGTAAGTACTCGCATTTCGCCAGTTCTGCATTGACCATAATTTAGCTTAACCTGATGGATCGACCCGTGCGGCTGTTATTACTTAGCCACGAGCTCCTCTGATATAAGCTTATATATACCTATTATGTTAAGTTTTGTCCTTTTGCACACATGGGGTGCGTTTGACACGCGGGGCGAGGAGGGTTAGCTGCGAACTCCATAGGTTCACAACTAATGATGATGATTGGTTTCCCATCGGATGATGTTTTTTTTAAGTTTATATTATACATATATGATATAATCTTATATACTATTATGTCAAGGGTTGTCCTTATGCACACATGGGATGCATTCAACACTTGAGGGGTTAAAGGTAACTAAGTTATTTAAAAAATCTTGATTTTTAAATACTACTTCGTAATAAATAGCACGTCCGAAGAGTCCGAACTGCTTGTACGAACGTAGTACCTACTATTATTTTTTTATTTGCGTGTGGTGTGAGGGCCACTTTTTTAAAACTCTTTGAAAATATGCTTAGGATTTAGTGAACATTCCCAAAGAATTGTGAAAGTTGAAACCAGATTTTGTGAAAGTCAACTTTGCGAGATATGGACTGTAAAGTGGGGCCCTCAGTTCTCACATAGAGGATTGAGGGCCCACCTGTACCTGATAAACTATGGACACTACAGATAAAGTCTTTATGCCAAAATCTAAGCTTATACCAAACAAAATTTGTGAAAACAAGATATTATCGCAAAACGCTGTCCTACTTGGTATATCTTCGTTCAAAATGGGCTCTCAATCCTCACACACGTAAAAGTTTATCACGCAAATAAAATGAAACCACTAACTTATAGCTACTGTTTGTAATCCTATAAGATACTAAATAAATTGTGAAAATTTGTGAAAGCAAGAGCAGGTCACCATTTCTTGTTGTTTGAAAGTTATGACCTTGACAAAATTCGGCCCCTCAATCCTCCATTTATTTTGTTTTCCGTTTTAATACGCTTATCGTATGAAAGCTTAAACAAATACAAAATAGTCTCTTTTTGTGAAAAAAATTGTGCAACAAATTGGTGTTATTTGTTACTAATAAGAATAACGATTAAACTAAATAATTATCTTAATAGATACCGAAATCGACTATTTTTGAATTGTGTAGTAGGGTAGGGTGACAATAATTTTTGACATAAGGTGCTCAGAGAACAATGCAAAGCATATATTATTTATTATACATATAGTTGTATGGGTAATTATCTTGGAGTAGTGAATGTTGATATTTAATTTTATTTAACGATTATTATGTTCCAAACGTTTTCACATATAATCGAGGAGGAGTTTTGGAGTTCAACCTCATTAGTTTGTCTATGCGACTACTACAAAGAAAAAGTATAGTGATGTTCTTTTTATTACAATAATATGTCATGTCAATTGATTGAGAAAACTACGAAAATAGTTATTGAAATAGTCATACAAATAAGTACATGTAAGTTTGTTTTGATACATACTCATCTACCTATAAGCTCAAACTCAAACTCAAAGCATTTATTTCAAATAAACCAATTACAGGCACTTTTGAATTGTCAAAGGGTCGGTCTTGGGTCGGTCAGTCAGAAAAATGAAGCTAGTTGCCCATTCCAAAGCGTAGATCCTGGAGAAGAACGGGCAAGAAACTCCACGGACACTTTTAAATCAAATATTTTACATAATATTGGTTACATCGTTCATATTGAAAATATAGATGTGAGAACAATGTAGAAAGACGTGCACGTTACTGTAAAAGCCCGAACTGCGGCAAATATTAGGATTTACCCGTAAATTCTAATATTTACCAAATCTCACCGGTAAAACCCCGAATTATTCTAAAACTTTTACCGGTGTTCAGTCGGTAAACCTTAGATTTTACCGGTAAGGCCCTGCGTGCACTGCCGTGCCGTGTGGGACTGGCGCGAGGAGGCGAAACGGCGGGGCGTAACTCCGCTGTCGCGAGAAATCACGGCACAGCGGACAGACCTCCGGCGGGATCATGGCGACATGGAGAGTGCGACTGTCGCAACCCAGCGCTGGGCACGCCACAATTGCGACGATAAGTCCCCTCTTTGAGGAGTGGTTAGAGCGGCGCCACGGCGTCCTCGCATTCCGCCGGACGCAGGTCCTCAGGCGCGGGCGGGCGTGTATACTCCCGTTGCCGCGCTTAAAGGCACGTTCTCACACATTATAAAAGGCCGCGTACATAGGTAATTAATGATTTTATTGTTAAAATTATGTAAATACATAATTATTAATGTCGCGAATAGCAAGAAAATATGAATTTCGCGGGCTACCACAGCGCAATTACCTTAACGTGTTACCACGAGTGCCCAAAAAAAGAATTTTATTTTTTTATTAGGGTTTTAGGATTTTATTTTTTTTGTTATCTGGTAATTTATAAATAGTGATTAAAAAGTTTCATTTTCACATTTGTTGTTTTAATCCTTGTAACATCTCCATTCTAGCCTGTTACTTCTTGTAATACACATGTGGTGGAATCTACATCGCCACATACGAACTACGCATCACAAGGACATGATGTCCCGCAACCTGCATCGCGCAATGATAGTTTACCGCGCGACTGGCATTTAGGTATACAACAACCCGACATTAACCGTGGGGCAGTTGCCCACCAGACACAACACCCATCTGGTCGGAGGGTCCTCCCTTTTCAATAGAAGATGAGTGAACTTTACACCCTGTTCCTCATGACTCTATACACACAATACGTATGGACGGTAAAGATTTTGATTTTTAAGTGAAAGCTATAGCTGCTGTAAGAGATACGCTGATCAATTAATAGTTGACACTTTTTTAATTTACACAGCCGAATGACGTCATAAAATGGCGGCTACTATTTCATGGTTTGAGAAAACATTAAAAAAATCTGAAAACTTTGAATTTAATTTTAAAATTTATATTGTTATTGAACTAAAACTAATATTTTCCGATTGCTTTTTGCCTAATCTATCTAAATAATATATTTTTAGATTTTTTCTCATATAGAGTAAAATACCGTATTGTGGTCACCCTATTTCCTAATTCAGGGAACAAAAATAAAACTCGATTTTTATTTACAATAAAGGGTCTTTTAATTTCTTTCTGGTATCGAATTTGTTGCACAATTTTTTTCACAAAAAGAGACTTTTTTGTATTTGTTTAATCTTTCATACGATAAGCGTATTAAAACGGAAAACAAAATAAATGGAGGATTGAGGGCCCGAATTTTGTCAAGGTCATAACTTTCAAACAACAAGAAATGGTGACCTGCTCTTGCTTTCACAAATTTTCACAATTTATTTAGTATCTTATAGGATTACAAACAGTAGCTATAAGTTAATGGTTTCATTTTATTTGCGTGATAAACTTTTACGTGTGTGAGGATTGAGGGCCCATTTTGAACGAAGATATACCAAGTAGGACAGCGTTTTGCGATAATATCTTGTTTTCACAAATTTTGTTTGGTATAAGCTTAGATTTTGGCATAAAGACTATCTGTAGTGTCCATAGTTTATCAGGTACAGGTGGGCCCTCAATCCTCTATGTGAGAACTGAGGGCCCCACTTTACAGTCCATATCTCGCAAAGTTGACTTTCACAAAATCTGATTCCAACTTTCAAAATTCTTTGGGAATGTTCACTAAGTCCTAAGCATATTTTCAAAGAGTTTCAATAAAGTGGCCCTCACACCACACGCATATATTTTTTCTGTGTTGTGTGGTCAAGTTTAGGTACCTACCACCACCCACCACCATACCACCCCATCGTGTGGTGTTCGTTACGGACCACGGACGCACGTAAAAAAAAATTCGCAGCAGGAAAAAATTGCGTTTAATTAGGTAGGTACCTACTTACTTAGTTTTGGTTGGTTGGATTTTTTTTCGACGAACCGGAGAATCAAACTGTCCTGGGTTAGGAGTCCCACATACCCCACCCATCCCCCGATGAGTGGGTATGCGTAATGCATTTTTCCCAGCGAGAAAAAAAAAAAAAAAAAAGGTTAGGTTAGGTTATTACCGCGCGCGATATCGCGTCGATACCATACAAAAAGGAACATTTTGTATGGTATCGCCGCGCTAGTGTGAAAGGTGTTGCGACGCGATAATATCGCAATATCGCGACGCGACCGTCGCGACGCGATATCGCCTCTGTCTGTAAGAGCCTTCAAGCGTTTTGATTTGGTTCACCAATAAGCGCTCTAATGCAAGTTTGGCATTTTATTTGCTTTGTCAGAGCATGCACAACATAGCTGGCCTTATATTCTATTACTTTTTCACCAAATTCCGAATTAGTTGTCCGTCTGTCTGTCTGTCAGTCTGTCAAGACCCTTTTTCTCAGGAACGCGTGGAGGTATCAAGTTGAAATTAATATCAAATACGTAAGTCTGTAGTGCCTTTGAGCTCTGAAAAAATCAAGCTTCTAAGTCAACGGCAAAAAATACGGCCATTTAAGCGCCATATTTTGATACTCGCACGTTAATCAAAACCTATAGGGTACTTCCCGTTGTCCTAGAATCATGAAATTTAGCAAGAAGCAAGGTCTTACAGCACAAGTAAAGGAAAAAGTCCGAAAATTGTTCATTTGTAATTTTTTCACACAAAAAATATTTTCAAGTCTGTTAGGCTGTAAGACCCTTTTTCTCAGAAACGGGAAGAGGTATCAAGTTGAAATAAATAACAAATATGTAAGTCTATAGTCCCTTGCAGCCCTAAAAAAATCAAGCTTCTAAGTCATCGCGATAAAAAAATACGGCCATATATACGACATATTTTGATCTCGCAAATAAATCAAAACCTACGGGGTACTTCCCGTTAACCTAGAATCATGACATTTAGCAAGAAGCAAGGTCTCACAGCACAAGTAAAGGAAAAGTCTGAAAATTATTAATTTGTAGTTTTATCACATACAAATTTTTGATTTTTGGGTAACAATGTTAAATTTGTTTTTGGGATAAATTATAATTTTCAATTACGGAACCCTTTATTGTGCGTGGTCCGACACGCACTTGGCCGGTTTTTTTTCTATTAATGCGGTACCGGTAGCCATCTTTCAATAAAATTTTACCACCTTTTTCGAACATTAAATTATTATCAGTATTCCTCCATGAACTGCATCCAAGTTCTTGATTCTCTTGCCTACTGCCGTCTTGAGGTGCTGCAGCCGGGTTCTTGATTATCTTCATTTTGAGGTGTTGATGTGCTACATTCGGGTTTTTTAATTATATCTACACTAGCGGTATTTTGTTGATCGAGGTTTCATAATTCGTAAGATTCGCTAGAATAATCTTTTTCTAAGTTTTCGTGTTGGATAGGTTCTGGTGGTGGTGCATGTATATTCCCATCGCTTAGTTCAGCATTAATGTCGCCTATTTCGTTGCCTTCCAAAATATTTATTATGGTAATTAAATCCATCATTGATATTGTGATTATACTTCACACATCTTCAGTAGGTAATCCTAAAGAGGAATAAAATCCATTAGAAAAGTCAAGTAAGACAATCGAAAAATCTTACCTAAAATATTTGGTATAATAAGTAAATAAGTTGGCGTATCACATGATGACTTAAAAATACCTAAGTAACTATGTACTTCTAAATGTAATTAAAAATTAAGAATAATTCTTCTAAATTGATTTAGCATTGCGGACCGGCCGTGAAAACGTATCAGACAGTTAGGATATATACATATGACTGGAATTCATGAAGTAAAAATACATAATGTATATCTTCAATTCAAATAAGTTCTCAATTCATAGGTTTGGAATAAGTACATAGTGTTCTAAATAAGAATTTCTAATGCTTTTAATTACTAAGCTTGAAACGCACAGGTAACGGTCATAACAATAATTGGCTAGTTTGTTTAAAACTATAGCTTAGTATCTATTTTACCTCAGGCCCGTTATTGCATAAATATATTACACAAAGTAGATGTCTAGAAAGATCATTAAAATTTTAACTTTTTGTTTGTAAGTAAAAAAAATATTCAAATAAAATAACGAAAATGTTTTATATTAAATACAACAGAAAAATGTAATATGAATGAAAATGTTATACAACTTTTACTAGAAACTAGCCACAAGATGTTTACTTTAAGCGTTACATTAATTTCCCATTCATGTCAGAACGTGCACGCCAACTATCACAAAATGGCCGATATTTTTGACGCTAGTTATCAGTAGAAAAAACACTTGAACGTGGGATCTTTTCGGCTTTGGATTTCGATTAGTTACTATACTTTATAACGATTATATTATTCGAAATTTATTAGGTCCTACTTACCTATATACTTTGAACCTTAAATTGAAAATATGTGCATTGTATCATTCATTACGTATTTATATATTTTTATACTGTGTTTTATGTAAGTATTTTGACTGTATATATTTTGTTACGTAGTTATGTACTAACCCAATAGTTACATTTGCATTTATAAAACAAATAAATATAGATTACATATAGAAAATGATGGTACTTACGTGTTTCATGCTATCAAACGTTTTTTAACCACTACAGAACTTGCACTTATGCAGTACCGTAAACCGGGGTTAATTTGATCAATATTGAACTTTAAAGGTCCATTATCTTTGAATTTTTTGGGTGTAAAAAAAAAACAAAAAGTCTAGTGTCTACATGTTTTTTTCTCATCATGGTTAGGAGTAAGGGATAGTGGTATTATTTCCATAATTTGCTCAACCTTTGAAGTATCACAAAAGTCCGAAACCGCCCTGGGAAGAGACACATCTTGCAGGCATTTGACACTCTCTTGAATATTCCGTTCACCAACAGGGTTAAACATTTGCTTAGGCGTAAGTGGAGAGAACGGTGGAGCTTCGTTGCTTTTTTCACCATTTTGCTGTTCTTCATGTAGAGTAAAAAATGAGCTAGGCGCAAGCGATGAATCAGGTAGCGTGGCCGTTAGAGGGTCAACTTCTGAGCATTTGACGCTCCGTTCATCATTCCGTTGACCAACAGCGTTATAAATTACCTTAGGCGTAAGAGGGGAAAATGGTGGAGCTTCGATGCTTTTTTCACCATTCTGCTGTTCTTCGTGGGGATTAATTAATGAGCTAAGCGCAAGCGAAGGAACCGGTAATTTTAAAGCTCTGTTCACTATTTAGAAGTTCCACAGGGTTAATAAGTTATTCATGCGTAACAAGTGAGGACAACGGCAAAGCTTGGGCACACGATTCTCCATAAGCGTTACATGTTAGAGAACATGCATAAAAATTGCGAACCTGAAGCAAGTAAGAAAATATTTACCAATCAAAGTCTTTTCTAAGCAAATGACAAAACATATAATTGAAAACATACTTATTGTTCGCGTTGATATAATCTCGCGATTTTCTATTGTAGTATTTTCTACAATGTCTGAAACAGAATATGTAAGGTGAGCAAAAGAGTTAGGTATACAGGCAGACCTTTGAACTGGTTTAAAATAATATTATAACTATATTAAAGCAACGTTTTTTGACACCGCATTCTATATAGTATGTATAATATATACCCTAAGTTTAAAATATTATAAAGCATATAATAGCAAAGGTTACCAACAGTATACTTAATAGGACACTATTGTTACTGCACACCTATCTCTTCTGTACTCAACTCATCATAACGCGGCGCGAAAATATTTTAGGTAAGAAGTAAACAAAAGTTCATTCTCATCATATACATACTTACATACATCGTCCAAATGGAAATAATAACATACGCATAGAGGATATAATAATAATTTAATTGTACTAAGCGTATAAAAGTTTAAAATGAAAAATAAAAGTTATCCCAACTTTGATTAAAATTTTTAAGGTTAGGAACAAACTTTTAAAAGGAAATAAACATCTTACCTTCTGAGTTTTCGTCGTCCTCTTCTTCCGTACTGTAACCTAAACATGAACTTATGAGAACCTTCTTTATGTTATTATTCATTTTGTTCCAATTTTACGACCGTCAGAACAATCACCGTGTACTTTGCACCGAATTTCACAGTAATAACAATGACACAATTTCGTTTTGACTTGTTGAGCATTGAAATAATATCTCTGTCCTTTTTCTACTGACATAAAGACATAGATAATAAATATCTGCAAGACTTCAATTTTACAAAAGTGCGTTTATTCATGCAATTGATTTTTAATTCCGTAGTTGTATTTATTATTTTCTTTTTGTTACAGTAATTAAATTTAAAAAAAAAACTGAACCATAAGTTCAAGACTCATAAAAAATAATTTTGGTGTGTTATTGAAAGCCTACACATTTCAAGTTACATAGAACATTTCAGAAGTTATTGCTATTCGCTTGTATAATTTTGCACAAACGTTTCAAGTAGCGTGGACCGCAATTAATTTCAATTTCTAATTTGCAACAATGATTCAAGCTATTTGGAACCAAATGTTTCTGGTAAATTTATAAAAAACAGTTTTGCAACAACGATTCAAGTGTACCTGAATCATTATGGCAAAACCGATTTGTATTAATTGACCAGAAACATTTTGTTCCAAATGACATGAATCCTTTCGGAAATTTATTTGCCTGAAGTCCCATAGATGTGGAGTGGTATACTTTCAGTATATCTTTTCCTAGGGAGCAGATAATAAAATGAGTCTTTGCCGCATGAAAATAGGGCTCATTTTAGATTGGTTAGTATAGATAACTCAAATTCGATAAATACGTGGGTTGGAACATTTTGGCACAACTCGGTCCAATTGAGTTTGGTCTTAATTTTGGTAAGACTCCAGCGAACCACTCCTCAAAACAAACTGCATTCATCTCATCATGGTAATCTTCACAATTTTTCTTTGCTTCAAAAATTATTATTAATACAATAATTATGAGACGTTTGCCTTTTCCAGATGGATTTTTTAATCCAGTGGTCAGTCCCTCCAAAAACGCTTGTCGAGATGATGTGACTTTCTTGTCCACCCAAGTTTTTTTTACAGTATGACCTTAAAATAAATATAGTACATGAACATTCAATATTACTATTAAATTTAATGTAAAATGTATATAAATTCATTTTGTGTATAAATGTTAGCCTTACCTGCGTTAACCCAAGTTTCATCTTGATAATATATATGTCTCCCTTCTCGTCGAAACTGACATATAGATCGCAAGTAACGCTGGCGCCATGTTATTATATCATTTCGATCAATAAGTGTGCTCTTGCGTGACCGTGCAACAAATTTAAAATTAAGATGCTTCAAAATTTTTCTGAGGGTGTCTTTGGAAATCTTGGGCATTTCTGAACCATCGTTCATCACTTGTAAAATCTAAAATAGTAAATTTTATAATAGCTTGGAATCATTACTTATATACAGGGTGTTCGGCGCATGGACCGACACAATTTTTTGGGGGATTGGGGGGGTCATTTGCTAGGTTTCACCTAAAGACCTCCATGTCCTAAGTGTGACGGTAATTGAGATATGTTTTTTTTGGTTCTTTCTTTGAATTACCCAAAATCTCGCCTTTGAATCGATATATTTTTTTGTTTATGGTTGTAAAAGAATAAAATAATTTTTATTATAGTCTACAATGTATTATTATCCGAAATAAAATAAAAAAATATAATAACCGTAATAAGTCTTTTCTTAAAACACTCCATAACTGACTCTCTAACTAGTATTTTGACTACATTTGAATTGTTTTTCATAGCGTGTAGCATACCCTTAGAAAGAGTACAAGCTAAAGAACTTTTTGAGATAAAAATAAGGTCAAAATGGCTTCATTTAAAAAAATAATAATAATTTAAGAGTAGTAATTTTTCATACATTTAAACATTTTTAAGACTTTGGAAGCACATAAGTCATTTTCTACTGATCAATTACATCAAATAATAATTTATTTAGAATAAAAATACATTGCAGACTATTATAAAATTTATTTTGTTCTATTGCAACCATAAACAAAAAAAATATATCGATTCAAAGGCGAGATTTTGGGTAATTCAAAGAAAGAACAAAAAAAAACATATCTCAATTACCGTCACACTTAGGACATGGAGGTCTTTAGGTGAAACCTAGCAAATGACCCCCCCAATCCCCCAAAAAATTGTGTCGGTCCATGCTCCGAACACCCTGTATAAAAGATGTAGGTATAAAATAATACTGTCTGACTGATTGACTAACCTTTGCAATGGTTGGAGGTTCATTTCGGTAAAAGAACTGATGAACAATTCTTCGTATTGCAGAGAATGTAAATTCATCAATTTTATCTTTGAAACTTCGCTTTGGTCCAGTTTTTTTAGGAGGAGTTGGCGGCGCACCTTTATTTACTTCCTTCAAAACGTTACAAACAGAGCGTGAGGTTATTCCCAATATGTCAGCAACTTTGCTCATACATTCATTTTCTTCCACAACTTCAAAGGCCTCCAATTGCGCAGAAATTTCATTTTTCACGTATTTGTAGGCGTTGCGGATCATTACTTTTTCAGTAACAGTGAAAGCTTTTCGTGGACGTTTATTTCTTGGGGACAAGAAAACATCCACGTCTTTTTGTGATGTACTTGGCTGAGGATCCATTTTGATGGAAAACCAAAACAAATAGATTCACTCAGTTCACAAAAAACTATAAACGTAACAACAAACACAACGTAACAACACTTTAACAAAAACCCAACAAAATAACAAAATATCGATTCGCAATGAAATAAGATATTCGTGCAGTCAGACTGGGAGAATGAAGCCGAATGACACGATAAACAAAATGGCGATAGCAGCACGAGCGCGGACGGGTTGCCAATACTGAAAACTATCTAGGCTCTTTTATTATAAGTTTTGTTTTTAATATAAAAACAAAAATATTAACTTTTTATAAAATAGAGCAGCGATTACTAATTAATAAATAATTATTATGAATAATTATGTATTTATTTAAATAAAAATCAATAATTTAGTCTTTGATTGGCACACTGATGGCACACACACTGATTGTTTATCGATTTTTGTGTTCATCACTACACTATTATATGTGGTATCATTATTTCACAAAATGACAGTTGCTAATGTCAAATCTGGAATCGAATTAAAATTCCGAGTATAGATAATTATTAAGTTTGCTAAGATGGTTACTTTACTATATCTTTTTTTTTTTGTTAAAATAATTGGCACATGATGCTATGACTTACAGATTTAACAAAAAAAATTGAAATAAAAATATGTTTACAAAAGAGTGTACATACAGGGTTACAGGGAAAGTCGTACTGAATATTGAAGGACGTTATTATTCAGGTCATTTCTGATGGATTTGATTCTGTAATAAGGTGTCCGAAACTTAACCGTTATGGAGATATTGAATTTTAAATATTTTTTTTTAATCCTTTATTTTTTTGGCTTTTAGTCGTTTTTTTTTTGGGATTAGAGCTCCTAGGCTCGGTTTTTTTATGTATGTAGTTAGAAGACATGTCCATTAATAAAAATGATCAAAAGAAAGTGAACCTACTACTAACAGCTTAAAAAAAAACTGCTCGACAACGGATAGAATTAAATAATTTTGTAATAGTGTTCTTAACTTTGAACAGCTTTTAAAAAGAAATATTGTATGGAACTTATTCTGCAAATAATTTTAAAAAGTTCTACGTTTCTTTAACTATTCAGAAAGGTATAACACTTGCTACTAAATAGGCACAAAATTGACCAAATAACAGTTAAGGTAGCAGAAGGTACATTTTTAGTTTGAGGTAAAAGTAGCTAAAAGACGTAAATAAAACAAAAAAACATAGCAATATTTCTATAATTCATGGCCGCCACTATTTCTTACACAAATTCTCATTCTTTTTCTTTTTTTTTAAAAACTATTGATGCGGCTGAGGAAATGAGGCGAAACCTACGAACTTCTGTCGTGAAAAGTAATTTAAGAAAAAGAATGAGAATTTGTGTAAGAAATAGCGGCGGCCATGTCGAACATGAATTATAGAAATATTGCTATGTTTTTATGTTTTATTTACGTCTTTTAGGTACTTTTACCTCAAACTAAAAATATAGGTACCTTCTGCTACCTTAACTGTTATTTGGTCAATTTTGTGCCTATTTAGTAGCAAGTGTTATACCTTTCTGAATAGTTAAAGAAACGTAGAACTTTTTAAAATTATTTGCAGAATAAGTTCCATACAATATTTCTTTTTAAAAGATGTTCAAAGTTAAGAACACTATTACAAAATTATTTAATTCTATCCGTTGTTGAGCAGTTTTTTTTAAGCTGTTAGTAGTAGGTTCACTTTCTTTTGATCATTTTTATTAATGGACATGTCTTCTAACTACATACATAAAAAAACCGAGCCTAGGAGCTCTAATCCCAAAAAAAAAACGACTAAAAGCCAAAAAAATAAAGGATTAAAAAAAAATCTTTAAAATTCAATATCTCCATAACGGTTAAGTTTCGGACACCTTATTACAGAATCAAATCCATCAGAAATGACCTGAATAATAACGTCCTTCAATATTCAGTACGACTTTCCCTGTAACCCTGTATATGTATAACAGATACATATTTGATTAAAAAATATACGATTTTGCCGAGATATCCCTTTATTTATTATTAGAAGACATCTGGCCCGTTCTACTAAACTGGGGGCCTACTCCCTAAGTCCGTCCGTCTTTCCGTCCGTCCGTTTATCCGTCCGTCAGACATTACGATCCATTAAAACAAGTGTAAAAGTTAAATTTTTCGGACGGGCAACAACACATCGGGAGTAGGGACAACTGGCAAATCATGTTGTCATTCATACTTCGTTCGGGCCCCGAACCAATCATCCATCCGTAGGTGTTACGGAGTAAGAAACGCCCGTACCGAAGGCCGAAACTACGGGCTTCGTGCTTAGGGAGTAGGCCCCCTGGTCCGGGCGAATCTACCCATACACATTTTAAAAAGGGGACATCTGGCCCGCGGCCCAGTTTTTGCGTGGGCGAGATGTCCCATAACCCAAAAAAATACACTGTGATATTGTGACATACTTTGATGGTTAATAAAAAATATAATAGTACATAGTATTGTATGGTTAAAGTTGTTAGGGGTCCGTACCTCAAAAGGAAAAACCGGAACCCTTATAGGATCACTCGTGTGTCTGTCTGTCTGTCCGTCTGTCACAGCCAATTTGCTCCGAATCTAATGAACCGATTAAGTTGAAACTTGGTAGGTACACATAAAGTAAATAAATTAATTTTGAATATGGGGTCCCTTTTGGGGGGCAATTAAAAAAAAAGTTTTACAAACTGTACCGTGTGACATATCAAATAAAAGGTCTTACTGTTAGAGTCCCAAATATATTTTTTTTATAATTTTAAAATAAATTGTTTTGAAGTTATTTAAGAAAATAGACGAAAATTCACCATTCCCCCCCTCTTATCTCCAAAACTACTGAGCCTAAAATTTTGAAAAAAAAATACAGAAAATAGTTCTTTACCTATAGATTACAGGAAAACCTATGTAAATCTATATATATAAAATTCAAAGTCCTGAATGACTCATTGACTGATAATAATAATCAACGCACAGTCCAAACCACTGGACCTAGAGACATGAAATTCTGCACATAGATACCTTATACAGGGTGGCCGGAACATTGACGTCCAAAAATAAAATTTCGGTCCCTCGTATCGTGGGGTATTCGAATCACCCCCATGTATGTTCCGCGACTTTTCATAGTTTTCGAGTTATGAATTTTTTTCTGAATGTTTGAAAATTTTCGACCTGACCAACCTAAAAAAATTCTAAAAAAAAAAGTAGAGGGTTTTATCGAATTTCTTTTTTTGCAACTGAATTTTCATAAGTAGTACTTTTATGCATAAAATAATCAGCTTCGTAACTGTGATGAAAGTTATGAAAATGTTGATCTAAAGTGAAAAATTTACGTTCGGTAAATTATGACTCAAATTTTCAACTTTAAATTAAAAATCTTAACAGGTGACTTCATAATTCCTAAGTAGGCTTCAAGAATGCGCCAGACTCTCAGCTTTCATAATCATAAAAAAAATTAAGTACTTAATAGGGCTACTTTGTTTAAAATCGGCCTTCAAAGACAGCGAGGTGGAAAAATTCTTAAAATTACCCATCTGAGTAATTATTTTTTTTTGGCTATTTTCTCGTTCCTAAGGTTAATTAATGATAAGAATACTGAAAACTAACCACATTATATTCAATATTCATAATTACCACACGTGGGCGAATGAAAATCCACTCGAAATGAGAGCTTCGACATTTCAACATCGCTTCAGCGTTAACTTGTGGTCTGGTATCCTCAATGGCGAACTAATTGGTCCGTTTGAACTGCCGTCCAGACTTGATGGAGAAACATACAAAAACTTTTTGGAAAATGAACTTCCATTGTTGCTGGCAGATGTGAATCTCGAACTCAGACGAACCATGGTGTTGCAAAATGACGGCGCCCCGTGTCACTATGCAACCCAGGTCCGAAATTACTTAGATGAAACATACCCCAACAGATGGATCGGACGCAGCGGACCAATTAGGTGGCCTCCACGCTCACCTGATCTCAACCCCATCGATTTCTTTATTTGGGGCTATTACAAGGAAATAGCATACACCCGAGACTGTTCAAGTGAACAAGAGCTGAGGCAGTTGATTGCAGAAGCTGAACGTGTTGTGAGAGAGAACAGAGACGCTTTTAGACGATTGCCAGACAATTTCTTACGTAGGTGTAGAATGTGTATTGCTGCTGGTGGTGGCCACTTTGAAAACCTTTTGTAAATGTTAAAAATAAATTAAGTACTTTTTTCACATTATCATCTGTGTTTTATTCAAAACCACTTTTTACGTAAAACTTTTCTTACCCAACTCTGAAACTATTTGTTGGTTAGTTTTCAGTATTCTTATCATTAATTAACCTTAGGAACGAGAAAATAGCCAAAAAAAAATAATTACTCAGATGGGTAATTTTAAGAATTTTTCCACCTCGCTGTCTTTGAAGGCCGATTTTAAACAAAGTAGCCCTATTAAGTACTTCATTTTTTTTATGATTATGAAAGCTGAGAGTCTGGCGCATTCTTGAAGCCTACTTGGGAATTATGAAGTCACCTGTTAAGATTTTTAATTTAAAGTTGAAAATTAGAGTCATAATTTACCGAACGTAAATTTTTCACTTTAGATCAACATTTTCATAACTTTCATCACAGTTACGAAGCTGATTATTTTATGCATAAAAGTACTACTTATGAAAATTCAGTTGCAAAAAAGAAACTCGATAAAACCCTCTACTTTTTTTTTTAGAATTTTTTTAGGTTGGTCAGGTCGAAAATTTTCAAACATTCAGAAAAAAATTCATAACTCGAAAACTATGAAAAGTCGCGGAACATACATGGGGGTGATTCGAATACCCCACGATACGAGGGACCGAAATTTTATTTTTGGACGTCAATGTTCCGGCCACCCTGTATAGTGTAAACATCCATTAAGGAAGAATTTTTGAAAATTACATCCCTAAGGGAATAAAATAGGGGATGAAAGTTTGTATGAAAAATCTTATCTCTTGAGTTATTAGACTTGAAACTTAGCACGAATATTCATCTAAGTTGATTATAAAATTAATCATTTTTAGTTTTGATAAACTAACCCCTTTTTTTGTGGATGGGAAATCATCAAATGACTTCTCCCGCTCTGGGTGGAGCGGAAGGGCGTGTCATACTTTAACTGACTAAAACCCACCCGTGTTCCTTCAGTTGCCTATGGCAGGGCCACGGTATCTCTTTCGAACACCCGCGACCCCAGAAGACGGGACTGGTGGGTGTCAAAGTTTGTATGGAGGAATTTTAACACGCGGTCCGAATTACTCAAAACTCAGATTTTGTACTTGAGACCAAAAATGAAGACTAACTAACGTGTATCAGGGTTTTCCAAAAATCTACCCCTAAGGGTTGAAAAGGGGTTGTGGCGGCATCTACATCGCCACATACGAACTACGCATCAATGACATGACGTCACGCAAACCTGCATCGCGCAATTAGAGTTTACCACGCGATTAGCATATATATGTCGTAGGATAATTTGATACTTCGAATCTTCGCGGAAATCCTAGGGGTTTTGCGAAAACGCGGATAATTAGACATAGGCGAAAAATTATCAAATCTTACTGGACAAAGTCAGGATTTTTGCGAAAATACTCGTTACTATAGTAAGATTTGATGTGCTCAACACTGATTGGCTACAATTTTGCTGGCTGACTTCTAATTGGTTCCTAGTTTGCCGATGATTAACTTCAAGTATTGTATCATAGAGTTATGAAGGTTTAGAATAGGTGAGAAAGGAAAATCACTAAATTGATTTTTATAAACTTTTTATTGAAAATTTTAGTATGTATGTTGTTTTCTACAGACAATAGGAGATCTCAGTCGTAGTAAAAAAAAATGATCCAATTTTAGGGTGTAATCCATAAATTGGATGAAACTGGTTAGGTAAACAATTAGTTTAATAGTGCAACAATGGAATTGATCAGTCTTGTGAATTAAAGTCTTGAGATAAAATCACTCATTCATCAGCCTTCTCTTCTCTTATACAGCTAAACTTATAATATATTGAGGCAAAATTATTATCACATTCTGGTTCACTTATAGTGAACAAAATAACTACAACAAATTATTATTGAATTAGCAAAAATAGGAAAAAATAGACTTATTCAAAGAAATTAAAAGATAACTAGAAAAAAATTTGAATTATACCAACGGAGGTACCAACTTCTTTCTTAATAGAATCTTCTTGCCAGCATAAGTTACATTTAACATTAGAAGAACTACTACCTTCTCTAACTTCAGACACTCCACATGCGCCGAGAATCACTTGTTGGCATTTTGAACATTTGAGTGAATCGGATGTGGTAATTTGGCAAATACAACATTTAACTTCAGTAGCAACAATATTATTGGAATGTTGTTGTTGTACATTTGTGTGGGAATTTGTGTCATTTATAGCGATATTGTTATCAAGACAGATCGTTTTTGTTGTACTTGCTGGGACAATTATTACATCTTCTAAAATTGTAATGTTATTTGCAGAATTTTTTTTATATTGTGTCATAGATGAAAGAGGGGTAGATTGTGTTGAAGTTTGTGTTCGGATAGTCATTTTTTGATCAGTGGAAACATACTGATTTGTGGTTTCGTTAGAAAACTGCTCATAGAAAAGGATTGCATTTTCAACTTTGGATTCATTTCTACAACCTGCATTACGCTCGTCTTGAATATCTTCAGTGCGAGGAGGATTTTCATTAATTAAAACCTGTTGTAAGTCTTCTTCATTTTCTAATTTTGACAATGTATCTCTAGGCAAATAAGTTGAAGACAGGCCAATTACAGGATCGTGACCAAACAAGGCTTTGTATGGTGACGCTTGCGGTAACCTATATGGCTTAACATATACAGGTGTAGAATTTTGTTTTATGATAATGGATTGCTCATAAATATTTGTAGTAGTTAATTTATCTCCTTCTATGTAAAAATTATCTGAATATTTTGCGCAAATCGCTTCTATAGATTTTCTCTCTTCTTCATTTAAATAATCTAATTTGAGTTGAGATAACAGAGTTTGAATCCTTGAAACGTCGATAATATTATTACTAAATTGACAAATATTATAATCACTCAAGGATTGCATACTAGGAATAAAATTTGGTAAGGTTACTTCCTTCTCAGTAATGTTAAGAATCTTTATAGGAACCCTGTTATTTTTTACTGTGGCTATCGTATTTGCCAGATACACATCCTTCGCTAGCTCACGTCCACAGATAATAACTTCATTATTGTCATTTTTACCTACGTATATAAAATGAATTGACTCTGATCGAGCTGGAATAATCAGGTTATTACTTCCCATGAGACGTTCATCAACGAGATTATAATAATATTCTTTCCCATTATAGCACAATGTTAAAATATTTGTATTTAAGTTAATATTTGCTTGATACTTTTTCAAAAAATCTAACCCTATAATTCCGTCTGCCCTTAATGGTATCGACTCAAAAGTCATAAACGAATGCTGAAATATTTCACTGTTATACTCCAAACTTAAATCTACTAAACCTCGAGAACGCCTTTGTCCACCAATTCCATTTATCAGAGTTTCGTCTTTTCGAACGATTACGTTTCTTGGTAACGCTTCACTTTTAATAATTGACAAAGAAGCGCCTGTGTCAACGAGCCAAAAATATTGAATGTTATTAACATAAAAAACTACATATTTTGCATAGGCTATATTTGTTAAAACGCACTGTTTAAGATCGAAAAAACTGATGTTCTGATTCTTTTTTATCTGTATTATCATTTATGAATGGCTTATTGTTATCGTTTTGATCTGCTAAACAAACATTTCGGTTATTATTTCTAAAATATCTTGAACCCCGAGTACTTCTTTGACCTCTATTATAATTTAATGATGCGCGATAGTTGTGCCTATTTCCGTTATTATACCTATTACCTCTGTAATTACCACGCCATGTATTTCTTTGATTATTGTAATTACCATATTGACCACGATTATAACTATTATTATATTGACCACGATTATTATTAAAATGACGATTACCGTGTCGCCTTAAATTATTTAATCCTCGTCCATATCTAAATGCATGCAATACATTACCAGGCGATGACTGGCATTCTGTATCTTCATCTTTGGCAGCTTGGATTGCATCTTTCAGACTGCTGTAGTTCCTAGCGGAGATGACCGTGCCCAATTTTGAACTGCGTAGTCCTTCTGAAAACCGTTTTATGGCAAGCTTTTCATTCAAAGGTTTTAACACTTCAAATGCATTAGAATTACCATCTGCCTGAGATATAGTTAGTTCTGTAAACAGCTTTTCAACTTCTGTGGCATACTGCTCGATGGCATTTGAACCTTGTTGTATACTTTGCAAACGTGTCTGTATAGCCGTAAAGGATTTTTGGGTCAATAGATGGGATCTCAAGTCTTTAATTAGGTCTTGAATTGACTTATAATTGCCTGTAATGCGTAACTTAGCATTTTCGGACAATCTGCTTTTTAGGACAAATGTAATAAGTAGTGTCTTACCTTTGTCATCCAGCATATCAGCATACATCTCGATCGTATCTATCAAGCGTTTAGTGGTCCCTTCAACACCGTCCATTACTGGAATTAAACTACATGCCACTTTAAGGTCAAACTCCATTTTGTCTGTTATTATTTCAGGGAAAATACATGTATTATTTATTTCCTCAAAAGTTATCTTAATTTTCTGATAAATATCCAATGCCGATGCAACTAATGTCGTTTCCCTGCCTTTTTCTAAAAGTAACAATATTTTTCCACATTCGTCAAAAATACTTTTTGCCTCACCTAACTTCGTCTCAATAACTTGACCTTTGTACCTAGCCTGTCCTTTCTTAATTAAGTATTTTCTAATATCTACCAGAACATTATATTTTTGTATCAAAATATCAATCATAATAAAATATTACTTAAAATTATCATACCAATTATTTCCTAATGGGATAAACAAAAGAATCATGTTAACATAATTACTACGAAACGGCACTGAAGAATTTCACACGTTGCAGTTTTATCCGCGAGGTATCATATTTATTGAGTCTTCGTGCACTGTTTTACGTCGTTTAAGTTTTTGCGTTATAAGTTTATACGACAAATAGGTATGAGTCTTAATGCACATCACTGATTATTGAATTGAATTAACTTGACACTGACTTGGATGCTGGATTAATTAGTTAGCAGGTGTACCTTCCACTCGTCCACGTAGGGATGTCCTTATGCGCTGAATTGCGTTGAGTCCGATTTCCTCTTGTATCCATTGACGATGGCAGCTGCGGTAGTATTTGAGGAAAAAGTAGATTACCAGGAGAGTTATGACGGCGAGAATAATGATAGTGATCGGTCTCAGCCGCTCCATGTGGCCTCCAATGTTCTTCAGTAGGGCGTCATTGTTTCCGCCAGCAGCATTTTGATTAAGGAACACCTCGTCCTTTTCGATCTTGGAGTTACACATTTTGAAAATCGCTCCGCACCAAAAACTTTGCTTAATCTGCCCCTTGGCAGACCCTACGGCAGGGTCGCCATGAAATGTTGGGGGTCCTATGGTATTTTAAATTAGACAACCAACTCGATCGAATGTACTTTAATCAATGCATAAAGGAATATATTTCATAATGCGCTTTCAAGTAAAGTGCTTACTTAGCTTAAAATTATACTTATGTTCTAAAGGAGCGTACTTACTACGTTGTACACTATTAGAGAGCATACATACAATTCAACGTCCTATTGTGCGATGATGCGAAGAATTTTTCTGGAACTGAACGAAATAGCATCCCAGTGACCATTCAGTTGAATTATTGTCGGACATCCAGGAACGCAACATGTTCTCAACATCCTGGTTGCACCTTTCTACCGAACCTAAAAAAGAGAAAAATACTTTATTGCACATAAAAAAAAATACAAAACAACAGATAACAACAAAAGACAGTACAACATAGGTGGCCTTATTGCTAAGGTAGCAATCTCTACCAGGCAACCTTTGGGTGAAAGAAAAATGCATAGCGGTAAGCGGGATAGTGCAAAACTTGCAAACAAACCTTGACTTTGAGGATGTCGGGGACGTCCATTCACTATCTTGCATGCAGGCCACAAAGTGATTAGCTCTTTTATTATGCTGGCAGTAAATTCCTTGCCATTATCACTCTGTAAAATCATTGGCGCACCCACTTCTAAGAATATTTTTAAAAGAGCCATGGCTACTTCAGTTGCTTTTTTACTGGTTAAAGGTCTGAGAAAGCAGAACTTAGTGAGGTGGTCTTGATAGTTTAAAATCCATTTGTAATTGTGGCTAGGAGTTGACTGGAGATCAATTAAATCTACCTGCCCACGTTTGTTAAAGTCTTGAGAAATTATGGGGCGTACAACAATTCCTGTTTTTGGGCAACTTTTTTTATTCAGACAGATCTTACACAAGTTGAGGAACAATATCATAATCGGTACCGGTATCACATATTGTTGCTTTAGGTTATATATCAGTTTGTCGCGTCCTCCATGCCCAGTTGATATGTGCGCCTGCAGAAGAATATCATAGTACATATCTGTTGAAGGTACTTGTACAACAGGAGAGTTAAGATCCTTTCTTCTCAGTATCAGAAGTTTTTCTTCACCTACACTCATCACGTCGTATTTTTTTGCATTTCTATACTGTTGTTGTGTTTTTGGTTGCTTAAGTACACTCGCAGTTTTAAATTGTTCAATTGAATTTATTACAGCATTTACGCGTTCTTTAGTCCATTCTGGTTTAGTTGTACCGTCAACTCTATTATCGTAAAACTTTCTTAACTCTATGTAAAATTTGTCTTTATCGGAGATAACCTCCAAATTCTCCGATTCTGCTGAAGGTTGAACATCATTCTCTGTCGAATCTGTCATAATTATATGAAAACCAAACCTCCTATTCACACCGTTTCTTAGTTCAAGTCCAATTTTATAGTCCACTTTTAACACAATGACAAACAAAACACCGCTAAACCAATCTCGAAAGCATTGTTGTTGTTGAGTGGTTGACTAAGACTTTTATGATATATGACACTATGTACATCCGTGTAGCACTTTTATTTATCACTTTATTTAAGTCCAAGTAGGTACACTATTTACGATAAAAAACAAAACACTTCTGCAATTTAACTCAGACACAAACGTAAACAAATAACGTGCGGCAACAAATGATTGACATTTAAGACGTCAACCAATCAGAGACGATCTCTTATTGAACGCGCTGACCGACCAATCAGCGTTCTTATTTCATAACAGCCAGCGTTTCGTTTCGCAATATTGCTATAATAACGAGTATTTTCGCAAAAATCCTGACTTTGTCCAGTAAGATTTGATAATTTTTCGCCTATGTCTAATTATCCGCGTTTTCGCAAAACCCCTAGGATTTCCGCGAAGATTCGAAGTATCAAATTATCCTACGACATATACAACGTCCCGACATCAACCGTCGGGCAGTAGCCCACCAGACATAACACCCGTCTGGTCGGAGGATCCTCCCTTTTCAATTGAGAATGAGTGAACTTTACACCCTGTTCCGAATGCCTCTAAAGGGTAGTAAATTTTACAGCGGAAGATTTTATTGGGGATTGATTAACTTGAAAATTGGTGTAAATAATGTTTGATTGAGCCAAGTTATGGAAACATCTCAGACGATTTTTGAAATTCTACCCCTGTGGGCGTGAACACAGGAATACAGTTTATATAAAAAACTTATTAATTTGGCTAATGAACTTGAAACTTAGCACAAATACTTGCTTATGTAAGTAATAAAGTTTGTCATTATTAGTTTTTCAAAACTACCCCTCAAATGGGGTTTAGGGATGTTAAAGTTTGTATGGAAGAATTTTAAAGCGCAATTCGATTAACTTGAAACTCAGTATTTATACTTTTGATGGAAATCAATCTGCCTAGCCTTTTCCCAACTATGTTGGGGTCGGCTTCCAGTCTAACCGGATGCAGCTGAATACCAGTATTTTACTTGGAGCGACTGCCTATGTGACCTCCACAACCCAGTTACTGGGTAATACGATACCCCTTGGTAAGACTGGTTGTCAGACTTTCGGGCTTCTGACCACCCGTAACGACTGTCAAAGATCCACGAATAACAGCCGGGACCAACGGCTTAACGTGCTTTCCGAGGCACGGAGGAATCTCGGTATGTAAAGATGGTCACCCATCCACTGACCAACCCCGGCAAGCGTAGCTTAACCTGACGGATCGACCCGTGCGGCTGTTATTAGTTAGCCACGAGCTCCTCTTTTGATGTAAAATAAACAATAATAAGAAAATGAAAACCCATGAAATCAGACATCCACACATTCAAATTTTCACAGATTGTGTATTTCTATTACGACTATAACAATAAATAATAAAAATAAAGTAGGTAAAGATAAAATTAAAGGGGGTCCCCAACTACAAAACTTTTAATTTTGAAAAAAAAAATTACCTGTGTGTGGGGTGTTATTGTCTAGAACTCATCGAGTAGAGTACAAAGATTTTTTTTTTTCTAAAATGAAGAAATAGGGGGCCGTAAAAGTTGTCAATTTTATACCATTTTTGTACGAGCTCTATTATAATGTACCTTATACTGTACCTATTTAATCAACAAATACTAAAAACGGCGATTCATAAGGTATTTTGTTTAAATATGGTCGATTTTCTGCAACTGCAAAAAATAACCTTGTAATTCACAGTATCATTATGAAATACAAAGTTATCTTTGCGATTGTTAAATATTATAATATGGTACGGAACCCTTTGTGTGCGAGTCCGTCTCGCACTTGGCCGGCTTATTTAAAATTATTTTTTGTGTAAAAAAATATTCTAAATTATGTGCATGTATACATTTCACTGGCAGTGACTGTACTTCTAAAATATGATATTATTAAACTCGACATAAACGTAATAAAAGCGTGGTAAATAAACTCGACATAAAGGGAATAGAAACGGGACAGAAAACTAAGCTCGACATAGGGGTAATAGAAGCGAGACAAGGTTTTTTCAGCTCGACATAACGGGACTCGACATAAAGGGAATAAATCAGCGAACCATCTCCACCAATTCAACATTGGAATAGTTTTCCGTCATCGTGCCGTATTTAATACGAAATGAAAGGAGCGTGGGCCGGAAAATTGCTAAAGGCGTGCTCACGACGGCGACATCAATCAAACTAGTTGATTTGTAGTGGGCATGGCCGAGTGGGGTTTAGGGAGATTTTCCCGGCCATGCCCACTACAAATCAACATCATCGCCATGGCCGGCGCGGCGGTGAGGCTGCGCGCGAGCAGGTGTAGGTAAAATTATGGTATAGTATAAACGGCCGCGTTTTTATGTGTGTGTAAAATGGCAGTTGCAGTGTACACACGGTACGGTATCACATGCCGATTTCCGAAAATTAAAAAAAAAACCGGTCAAGAGCGAGTCGGACTCGCGCACCGAGGGTTCCGTTCCGATTTCTGAAAAAGTATGCTATTTAGAGACATCGTTTTATTTTTCCTGTAATCTTTACATAAACTTCTATCACATAGAATAATTTCAGATTTTTCTCTTTGCAAACTTTGGATATCCAGCTGTGACAGACAGACTGAGTCACACCATAAGGGTTCCTTTTTTACCATTTTGGTACGGAACCCTAAAAATAAATACCTACTTATTTTATTATTAATTCGTGTCGAGAATCATTAGCTTAGTTACCTCCTTGAATTTGAAGAAGATGTAAAACGACACCTTGTATATTGTACAACTTGCTCGGCAAAAGGGGATAAAAAAGTTAGAGCTTCAATCTCATCAATCTCTCTCATCAATCTCATCAATCTAGACATGCGCAAAACAGTGCGTTCTGAAGTGATGTAATATGACATTACATTTCGTACCGAGGAATGTTGCATTACACCATGACTCCAAACATGACGCGAAATGACGCACCACAGAGATGGCTATTGTAATGAAATGCTCGCGTTGTAGCAGACATACACTGGACAGCAAATAAACCGGGCCACCCGCTACCTTGGAACTCTGATTCGATTTTCTCAAAAAGTATATAACTTACAACTATCAAAGTTATACCTACAAAAAGTGCGTTCCATGATTATTCAAATGAAAGGAAACTCATTGGCATTAATCAATTTTTTAAGTGTTTATTAAGGATTTTACAAAAAAGAGTCGTTTTCCAGTCATGTTAATCGTTAGTAATCATAAACTGAAAAAAAAAATTAAAGCCAGAAGAAGAAACAAAGAAAAAATTAAAAAGAAAGTTTTGGTTAGTATTCAGTATTCCCTCCCCTTGCTCGGATAACTGCCAGCATCCTCGTATTCATCGACCTCACGAGCCTGACGATGAAATCTTGAGGAATTACATTCCACTCCTCTTCAATTGCGATTCGCAGCTCTGGAAGCCCTGTTGGAGCAGGTACCCGGGCTCGAACCTGACGTTTCAGCTCATCCCATAAGTGTTCTATCGGATTCAAGTCCGGGCTTCGAGCTGGCCAGTCCATTGAACGAATGCCAACATCGCGTAGATACTGGGTCACCACTTGAGCAACATGAGGCCGTGCATTATCATGCATCAACTGCATATCTTGCCCGATATATCCTGCGTACGGAACCACATGGTCTGCGAGTATTTCAGTAATGTAGCGATGAGAAGTCAATCCACGTGTACGGCCCGTAGGTTCGATGAAAACTGACGCTGTATGTGCAGTTAACGAGATAGCGCCCCAGACCATTACAGATCCTCCTCCATAAGCAACAGTTTCCTCGATGCAACACTGAGAATAACGTTCTCCAGGACGACGATACACTCTCTGACGTCGATCACTTCCATGTAGACTCACCCTGGTCTCATCAGTGAAGAGTACATTACCCCACTGCTCTAACGTCCAATCTCTATGCTCTCGAGCAAATTCAAGTCGTGCTCGACGGTGGGCTACCGTTAATGCTGGGCCTGTTGCAGCTCTTTTTGGAGTCAGGTTCCGTTCTGCAAGTCTCCTTCTGACGGTATCTGAACTTATGACCACTTGGCGTACGTCACGCAGACTTTGTTGGACTTGAACTGCGTTGAGGCGGCGATTTCGGAGAACAGTAAGTTGGATATAACGATCATCTGCCGCTGATGTAGCCCTAGGTCTGCCCGTACCTGGACGGCGATCGAATGCTCCAGTCTCTAAGTATCGTCTGTAAACTCGTTGCACCGAAGATCTGCTGATTCGAAGTCTCCGAGCGACCTCACGTTGCGCAACGTCTGCTTGAAGTAGTGCTACAGCTTGAGCTGCTTCCTGAGGTGTCGTATCCATTATTGACCGAAAAAAGTAGCAAAAATACACGCGTCTGAGCAAACGATGGACAAAAACTAAAGAAATGATAAGAAATATCCGACTATCCTCACTGTAGAAAAAATGAACGCTAATCGTGAACTCTAGTCGAAACAGAGCAAATCGTTAGCATTGTGTTTGTTGCTTGATTACAATGTGAGGTGACGGTACTTTAGAATAAATTTATAGTCATTTTAATAATCATGGAACGCTCTTTCTGTAGGTATAAATTGATAGTTGTTAATTTTATACTTTTTGAGAAAATCGAATCAGAGTTCCAAGGTAGCGGGTGGCCCGGTTTATTTGCTGTCCAGTGTACATCATTACACGAGATAGCACGATATATTATGATGTGATGTGACAATCGCCAAAGCGCCGAAATATACACTCGTTTTTGTTATCATAGTCATAAAGTCGATTTTCCTTCATACTTAACCCCAATTTACGGAATAATTCAATCAAAAGGGCATTCCAGGCTTAGGACTGGCAATAAACATGGATGGCAATATTGATTATGGACAAAAACTATGAATATTGGCGTATTTAAAAATCGATTTTATATACAATGATTGTTTTTTTTTTGTATTTTTTTTTTGTATTCCTATTTTACTGTAGGTTGTTTTTATTTAAATGGTACCTATTTACATTTTAATTGCAGCTAATAAATATTAATTCTGATAGTTTTTTTGTCTTCAGACGTGTCCGTCTTTCATTTAACGTCAGACCCGCCTTTGAAAATACACGCTCGCACGGTACGGATGTAGCTGTAACGTTCAGGCGTTTTAGCATGTATTTGTATAATCGCGGATATACCGCTTTGCGTTCATTCCACCAGAGCAGAGGATTTTCAGTTCTTTTTATAAGTGGTTCTTGCATGTATTTGTCAAACTCCACAATACCGGCCGCAGTTGGATTTTGCGGGACGAAAACAGCAACTTCAGCGTCAAATTCGTCCCAAACAGAACCAGGTTCACTTTGAACAGGTGTCGGCTGTGGAGCTGGTACTTCTTGAACATCCATGGTTCGATCTGAGCCAATTCTCAATTTTAACGCTGTTGCAGCTCTCTCAAAATTGTTAAGGCTAGCAAAGCCACTTTTTTTAAATCGTGGATCCAAAATGGTGGCCTCACACAAAATATAATTGTTTTCTACTTCTCTAAACCTTTGCTTCATTTGCGACTTTAGAGCGTTATGTAGCAGCTCAATCTTTGTGATATTATCTGGTGAGAATTTGCCAAGTTTGCTGTTTATTAATTTACAATATACAATGCACTTTGATGCCGTCACATATGCGTCGGCACTGATTTCCACAGTGACCTCATAATTTTTTTTTTTAATTTCTGTCGCTTTTTCAATTATTATAAAAATTACTCGAGATAGAAGAACAAATGTTAGTAGCCCCATTAAAACTAAAACAAGACGTGGCTACAAGGTGGAATTCCACGTATGATATGCTCATGAGATTATTAAGAATTAAAGAAGCACTTATTGCCACTTTAGCAATAATGCGTCCAGAGTTAAGTTTATCGCTTGAAGACTGGAAGATAATTGAAAAAGCGACAGAAATTAAAAAAAAAAAATTATGAGGTCACTGTGGAAATCAGTGCCGACGCATATGTGACGGCATCAAAGTACATTGTATATTGTAAATTAATCAAACCGCTAACTATAGTTATGATTTGGCTGCCTTCTGATTTGCTACACAAAAGTGAGTACTGTAAATGCAGCTTTTGCTTTTCTGTTTTTATCAAATAAAGTATTTTCTAATTGATCTAATTCTTCGGCATTTGATATAGGCTTTATCATAAAAGGTTCTAGTTCCATAGAGCTTGCTTCACCAAGTTTAACTGTTGGCAAATTTTGGTTGCTTAGTCTTGTAAAACTGTCATCTATAAGAACAAGAAGATCTGACATTTGCCGAGAATTTTTTTCTTCTTTTTCAATTATTTGTTTCTGTGTTTCGTGAATAATATTTTGATTATCCATGGTGGTTTTTTGATTATTTAAAATTTGGTTTTGGTTTTCAAGGAGTTGATTGTACTTGTTAAGTTCCATACAGCTGCCACTACTGAGTATCTCAATGACATTGTTTGAAGATGTCGTTGCACTCTCCTGTATACTATCTTGACAAAGTATCTGCAATCACAAAATTACGTAGTGTGAATAAACTTCTGACATAACAATAAAGAACCTTGAAAAAATCTCAATTTTATTAAACAGGTAGGGAAGCTCATCGCCTAACAATAGAGTTAGGTGAAAGAAATAAGTACTCTTTCTTAGGGTGTTTACACAGGCGGTCTTACCGTTAAAATCGATCTTATATGGACAAACAACTCAATTATGTGTCAATTTATTTACTTACATTATTTTCAAGAACCGGAGTCTCTGATATGACATCTGCTTCCACACGTTCCTGCTGTTGTTGAAATGTCTGTAAGTAAAAGCATCAAATTAGGTAAAGTGATATAAATTAGTGTTAGCTTTTTGTTTTAATGTAGGTAAGCAACTAAATCTTGTTGATCGGGTGCAGATCAATTTGTTAGTTTATTTAATTATTTGAGATTTTCTGCAAGCAACTTCCGGTGCTGTAAATTCTGTTTCCGGTTAGAGAACGGAAGTCGATTGCAAAATGATTAAAATAATATTTAATATTTTATTTCCGGAAGTTGCTTGGCACGCCACCTATTTGCAGTTTTTAGATGTAGAAAATTATATAAGCACATGGCAGTGTATTTTAAAGTTAGTTCCGTGTAGAATAAACAGCTGTAACGTAACGCTGCTCGTTTTCTTGTCCCAATCCGTTCTGGTTTCTCATATTAGTGAGAATAAGTACAGGTTTTATATTAATAAGATATTTTTACTAGTATAATTTAACTAATTAGAAAATCTATGGAAGAAGTCATACAAATGACAAAGACAAAAAAAAAATTTAGGGTCAGCGGGCGTTAACAATACCTTAGAAATGTAATTGCGCGTTCACACTGCGCTTCTTAAAAGTTCGCTAGGTTTATACCTGTGGCTTCATCTGTCGTATTTGAGAGCCATTTATTTGGTAAGAATATTTTTTTATAAGTAATTTTTTAATATAACTGATGTGATGGATATGAAGGAAAGCAATAAAATCGGGAGTTAATTATTAAATACACAAACCAGTTCACGAGTTGACCATACAGTCACAAGTAAGAGCACGTCTGCACAGTACGGGGAAGTATGAGTAGAATAAAAAGTACCCGTACTGTGTACACCACCTTAGCGTTTAACACTGACCAATCGCAGTTAAAAAATTGTGTGAATGAGATAGCGCTCTACTAACTCGTCTCCGTGAATGCACTAAGTATAGATTCTGCCTAAGACTTCTTTCGCGTGAAATTTAGGGCCCCGACCAACCACATTGCATCTTATCGCCCGCCCGTGCCATTACTTCACTTTAGCCCAACATTCTTTCTGACTTTTTTCTGTTTGCTCGGCTCCTAAGAGCGTGATTTTTCTTAGCCTTCCTCGAGAATTCGGTTATCCAATGCAAAAATATTTTTTTCAAATCCGATTGGCCGTTTCGGAGATTACCCCCTACAATCCTACATACTAACAAACAAAATAAATAATATTGGTACAGATACATAGTTCAGGAGTATAGATAAAAGACTAGCCTAGACTAGCTGCCATAGCGTTGTAGTCAATCATAACGTCCAAATTATTTATTTCTCCATCATCCGGGTAATCTGACGTGTCAGTATGGTTCAACATGACACTTAATTCTTTTTCTGCATATATGTTGCAATGGATCGCCGTTTCACAATGCATTGCATTTTTGTCCAATCTGTATTTGGCTTTGAAAATTCTTGTTTAGCCAATTTAGAACTAAAATGTTTAATAGGCCATCTCAATCATCCATCTTTTTTCCCAACCACTTGGTATGATTGATAATTTTTCCTTCCCTCTTTCTATCGTCTTCACTATTTTAAAAGGCATTTCTTTACTCTGAAAACAATAATAATTAAGTACTTAGCAATAATATTAGAATCTTTAACTACTACGTTACAAGTACCTAAAACATCATCAAATACGCGGATTTAGTATTAAGTAAAACTCTCTTTAGTATTAAAATATTCACACCTATTAAACAGGTCCTATCACAAAAATATGTACACTATTATTATTATTATAAAACAAACTAAGTTATTCACTTCGTTCGCGTATTGAATTGCAGAAGTCGCACCGCACGCGCTCTAGTACTGGGCGTTGTATTCGGAAACGCTTTTAAAAAACAGTTTGTCAATGAAGAACGAACGAACAGTTTCTCGACGATCCAACATTAGGTTTAAAAACGAACGAAATGAATGCAGCTCTTCATTTCATTCTCACAATCCAAACGTCGCAAAACGAACGTCAGGTTGGTAGTTTGGGTGTAACGTTTTTGAATTGACACATATAAGTTAATACTCTATGTTCATTGTAATATGGACTATTATTGAATAAAATGAAATAGTAAACAGTTAAAAGTAACTGGTTTTTTATTTAACTTTACGGGTAGGTAAGCTAAAATGAGTCTTATTTATATCAAGACACACTTCGACTGTAGAAGTTTGAAAAAAACGAACGAGCAGAAAAAAACGTGTACGTTTTTAAATTGAAAGATCCAAGTTAATACTCTATGACTATTGCGATAAGGACTATTATCGTATACAATTAAATAGTAAACAGTTAAAAGTAACTATTTTTGAATTTACGTTACGGGTAGGTAAGCTAAAATAAATCTTATTTATATCATGACACAATTCAAATTTAGTTGAAGAAGGTTGAACAAAAACGAACGAACCGAAGTAAACTGGTATTTTTGGCCCCGTTCAGGTCAACTTGGCCAAATGTTCGTTTTTTTTTTAAATTTTAATTCAGTTTGATAAAACGAACTTTTAAATACGCCTGTAACATTATTATCAGCCAGCACTAAAACCTGGAAAAAACTATGAAGGGAGGTTAGTATTATTATTTTGTAAACAAATACAGTCATATTGAAGTCGTTATGCTAGGCGAGAAATTTGAAAAACTGTTTTTTTTTTAAACTGTTTCTTAGAACTGTTTCTCATTTTTGAAAAACGGTTGCGTTTCGTTTTACGAAAAACCTGGAACGACCCAGGCCTTCGCGCTCGTAATCCACAAGACAGCTAAAAAATATTTCGTAAACAAAATAGAAACAATAATAATACCTGCAGTGCATATAGCGCTTGCCGGGTAACAATAGATAAGATATGGTGAAGATTTGGCAAAAACTGGCTAACACAAGTTTGAATAATGTCTTTCAAATCGTAGAATCTAAATTCGACCTTATTTCCTGCGCAAAAAAGTATATTTTACAATGATTTTTCATCAATAAGATTGGTCAATTTTTAATGACGCTAACCAAACCGTCGGATCGGGTGACAACCCAAGTTCGCTTCATCTCTTTCACACGGCCGGGAGAACGTACGTTGAACAGCGGAGGTGAATATAGCTAGGTTGGCTGATGTTTTAGATTTTCAATATCGGAATAACTTTCTAATTTTTATTATGCAACATGGCAAGGCTTGCTGTAGTCTAGCATAGCAGGCGAGAATAAGTAGGATCACAAAATCAAGTGAAGTATCTAAGCTACTTGACTACGAAATGCTCGAAATGGTTTTCTATCAAGGTTAGAGATCCCTAAGACGCTGTTATGTACTCTCACTTTATTCCTTATACCAGCCGTTAGAATAACTGAAAACCATTGTACAGACAGCGTATAGTTGTCAGCTTTTTAATAGAATTAAATATGGCCATTGAACAGAAAAGAGCGGGTCAAGGGAATTTAACTAGAATTATTGCTGGATAACAAATTAACGCCATTTTAATGACAAGCCGATTAAATATAAAAAAAAAACACCGATATCAGTTAATTTTTCATGATATTTGAGAGCTATTAAAGTAAAAACCCATTATTTCATTGTTACAAATAGATATTAATGCTCATTAAATGGAATAAAGTTTGCAAAATCCATGAATAATTCGTACATCGTATTTACTTTGTATAATATTTTTAGTAAAACTATATTATTTCGGTGGCGCGTGTAATATTTGATAATATCACCTATACGTTCAACAGTAAAGTAACACCCGCAGTACAATTTAACAATAGAGACACAAAACAAACGTGAAAAATTACTTACCTTAAATTAGATAAATTATTATTTGCCAATATTATAGTTAGATTACCTAACTGACGTAAACTGATGTGTAACACGCTGCACAAATAAGTTTTTGTTCTATATTTCTTTGTAGATTTAACAACAGGCGTTACTAAGCCATGAACCATCTTTTGGCTGTCTAAGAGAATTAAAGGAGCTGGATACTAGTGTATTGACAGCTGTCTAAGCCATTGACCAGCCCATGTACAGCTCTTACACCTCTGGACAGCTATTAACAAGCTACTATAATTCTCAGGGCTGGTTAATTTGGGGCCAAATTTAGAATTATAAGAGATGTTAAGCCGGATATACAGCCCTTCCACAGAAAGCATAACAGCCTCGAGTTTTCAAAAATTCTGTTGTCCAGTGACTATACAGCTATGTGTTCTACTTGGGTATCATAATGTCATGCTTTAAAACATCACGGTGCTAGGCAGTCCGCGGTGTCAATAAAATTTAAACCTTATAACTAGAGTAATACGGTTCTGAATAATAGTTAACTTATTTCGCAGCCAGCCGACCGGCGCATGTTACTTCTCACTTACACACATAGCGAAAATTACCGAGATAATACGAGCACCGAACCGAACAGCGCGGCAGCGCGCCGCGTCATGTTTGAGTGTCATGTGCCATGGTTAATTTGGTCGAGTCATGGGTAATGCTACAGTACGCGGTCGGGTTATATGACGCGCAATGCAACAATCGCATTACTTACACAAGTCTAATCATATCGTCAATCAAAATTGGTAAAATAGACTTCGTCAGTAGCGTCATTGAGATTGTATTGTCGTATGGTTGAAGCATTATTTTTTTCTAATGCATATGTACACTTCAGTATCGTATTTTTTTCCAATTGAATGCAGTTGGTTCCACTGCAGGGCAAAGCCCTTTTCCACACAATTGTCTTTTGCTAGCGTCGCGTCGGCCAGTTCTTTCGGTAAGTCTCAAGCTCGTCCCACCATCTTCATTTCGGTCTGCTTAGATGTCGTCGTGCGTTCAGTGGACCCAGTCAATGGTTCTCTCAGCCCATTTGTCATCTGACAAGCGGCAGGCATGTCCGGCCCAGTCCCACTTTAGCTTAGCGGCTTTCTTGGTAATGTCCGTGTACATCCACCCTTAACAAATGGCACATAAGGCCGCAATACTGTTAAAGGTGCGACGGTACATGTAAATAAACTCCTTAGCAAAAAAAACGGGCACCTTACAGTAATTGACTTTTCTATGGATAATATTAATATTTTTAGTATGTCATTAGCATAAATGACTAGAAAGAATCATGACCATGGGCCATACATTGATTGACCTGTCACTTGATTCGTTTAACAGGTCGTGTCCACCTACAACTAGTGTTGTATAAAAACAATTATTGTTTTTAATAACATAATTACTTATCATCTTTTCTTAGAAAGGGCAGGGAAAAGGGAAAAATACAAATAAGTTTTTGACATAATAACAGCTGTCAGATAAGGTTTGACAGCTGACAGCTGCTACAACCTCAAAAACTATTGTAAGTACGATAATTAAAATCAAAGTGTTCCGCTGAGTTACAAATTACAATCACTCAGAAATAAATCCTCTTCAATGTAATATCATCATCAAATCGGCGCGCGGTCGCAAACAGCAGTTATATTCTCGTAATATCCCGCCGATGCAGAGTTTTAGACTTCACGTGTGATGTTATGCCATTCTACACTTTGTGCAAGTTAGAGCAATTTAGGTACCTAATTGAACATTGAAGTATCAGTCAAAATCTGTCGTCGAAGCGGGCCAGACTCCTTCATAGACGGTGCTTTTAACCATCGAACTCGTAAGACTGATAGACAGACAAGTGCATAGAGTAAATAATAATACCAGCCTATTAGTGTGCTACTGCTGGGCAAGTGCCTCTTCTCATACAGAGAAGGCACCACGCTTGGTCAAGACGGGTTGGCGATTTTTGACTATTATTGATTATTATATAAAGTGCAGGTTTACTCAAGATGTTTTCCTTCACTGATGACCAAAATTAACTTAGAAAGTAAATACCTACGCATTGAAAAAGACACATCGGTACTTGCCCGGGTTTGAACTCACAGCCTAGTGCATGAGAGGCGAGGAGTTAACCTCTGGGCCATCACAACATAAATAGATAACGAAAAAAACTGTCCATACTTACATGTTTTCAGCGAGGACGGAAATTAAATAAAAAACAGGATTTGATTTATTTTTATTTATTCAATGTTGTTTCATACAACAACTTCGCCTAAAAATGCTGGAGCCACAATGTTGGTTTCATGCCTGGCCCAACCTAAGTACCACACCAACGTCATAACATGTGCACAATAACCTAGGTACAGTGCGACATCCTACAATGCAGTTGCAGCAATACTCTATAATGCCTTCTTGTCCATTAATACCATTTGCTATCAAAATGTACTGTTTTCTTTCGATATGTCTCGATTTTATTTTATAAGTGAATTTTCCCCACTGTAAGCAGTGGGGAAAATTCACTTACAAAATAACTCGGATATACAATTAGTGTCTAGACAAACTTCTATTCTGTATCCACCATGGAAAAGTATGTGTTCACCATAATATGAATGTGTTTGACGAATTTGGTAGGTTCCCAAGGCGAATCATATTAATTTGTTGAAATGGAACGCAACCAATAAGCTGCCACATCTGTCACCTGTCAATATGTCACTGTCTTTGTCTTTGACTTATAGTTAATGTGTGTCACGTATCTCTTCTTCTCAAAACTCTGTACAAGTATTAACCAACAATATAAAATATTCCAAGTTCCATGTTCTTTATTTATTTTAATAGTCATTACACAATCAGTTAATTTCCTACATGGTAGCAGAGCGTGGTTGCGCTATTATTTTTCAGGAAATAACCAGGATTGGAAAAATATATTTGGATAAAAAATCTGCCGGCCGGCTCGAATTCCATGTGACGCCATTACAAACAATATCAAGAAAAATATCATATTATGGCTTCAAATTCAGCGCATGGTTCATTTAACATTGACAAACTAGTTGGCCGGGACAATTACTCAACGTGGAGGTTTGCAGTACAAACTTTTCTAGATCACGAGGAACTCTGGGAATGTGTCGAAGGGACAAACGTGGACCCGAAGAAGGACAAAAAGGCAAAATCCAAATTAATCCTACTGGTGGATCCCATCAATTATGTCCACATACAGGATTGCGCAACTGCACAGCAGGTAAGGAACAATTTAAAAAAAGCCTTCAGCGATTCTGCACTTACCAGGAAAGTTGGTTTATTAAAGACCCTTATTACTACTACTTTAGATAATAGTAAAACAATAGAAGATTATGTCAATCAGATTATGGCCACAGCTCATAAGCTCCGTAACATAAACTTTAAGGTTGATGATGAATGGCTCGGAACCTTGTTGCTAGCAGGATTGACTGAGTCATACAGGCCTATGCTTATGGCACTGGAAAATTCTGGTGTTACCATATCAGCAGACTTGGTTAAAACCAAGATATTACAGGATGTCAAACCCGCAGACTCAACTTCTGCATTCTTTACTCCGAAATCTGGAAATAGTAACAAAGGAAAGTCAAAGGGTCCACGCTGTTATAATTGTAATCGTTATGGCCATCTAGGCAAGTTCTGCAGAAATAAAAAACAGAACTCAGATAAAAAGAACTCAGATAAAAAGAGCTCAGATAAAAATAGCTCAGATAAAAATGCTAATACTAGTTTCGTAGCAGCTTTTTCAGCGGTTTCAGTCAATGATGAGTGCAACTGGTTTATTGACTCCGGAGCATCAGTACACATGACCAGAAACAGGGAATGGTTATCCGAAGAACACGAACCACCGCAAAGTCATGTCTGCATAGCTGACGACAAGATGCTCAAAGTTGAATCATGTGGAAATGCACAGATAACAGTTAAGGGTAAAAATGGCAATTTAAACAAAATACAGGTAACAAAAATGTATTTTATGTTCCGGAATTAGCTACTAACTTACTGTCTGTCAGCAAGATAACTGAAAAAGGCTGTAAAGTTGAATTTTCCAACTATGGCTGCCGTGTTACAAATAACAAAGGTGAAGAAGTGACAACAGCTGTCTGCATAAATGGAACTTATAAACTTGATACATGTAGCAATCAAGCTTTATCAGTATGTATTGATGAAGATAGTTATCTCTGGCATCAAAGATTAGCTCATATTAATTTTAATGATTTGTACAAATTACAGAATTGTGCTCTTGGTATAAAGTTATCAGCAACTAAAGAGGACATGATATGTACGTCATGTTTACAAGGAAAACAGGCCAGGCAACCATTCAAACAAGTGAGTTCCCGAGCAAAGGATTTGCTAGAACTAATTCATAGTGATGTCTGTGGACCCATGGAAACGGCATCGCTTGGAGGAGCCAGGTATTTTTTGAGTTTAATTGACGATTACTCTGGCAAGGTTTTTGTGTACCTTATGGCTCACAAAGGTGAGGCACTTGAAAGATTTCGAGAATTTAAGAATTTAGTTGAAAATAAAATGGGCAAAAGTATTAAAGTTCTTCGGTCAGATAATGGCAAAGAATATGTTAATAACAATTTCGGAAAATATCTCAAGGAATCTGGCATTACACATCAGACTAGTAATCCCTATTGCCCGGAGCAAAATGGTCGCGCAGAGCGCATGAATAGAACTCTTGTGGAGAGGGCAAAATGTATGATCTTTAATGCTTGTTTACAGAAAGAGTACTGGGCAGAAGCCATAATGACAGCTGCATATCTCATTAACCGGTCCCCCTCACGTGCACTTGCTGGAATCACTCCATATGAGAAATGGACAGGATCAAAGCCTGACTTAAGTCACCTCAAGGTTTTTGGCTGCAAAGCAATGGTGCACATACCTAAAGAAAGGAGGCGTAAATGGGATATGAAATCACGTGAGCTAATTTTTGTTGGTTATAGTAATACAACTAAGGGCTATAGATTTATTGTACCTGAAACAGAAAAGGCAATAATGAGTCGCGATGTTGTCTTCATGGAAAGCACTGTTAAAAAAACACATGTAAATGTTAATTGCCCTGAGTACATGTCTTCAAGTGTAAAAAATACATGTATAACATCAAAGAATAAAGTAGAAATCAATTTAAATAGTAATGATGTGGTACCTGCTTCAATTTCAAGTGATGAACAGTCAAATAATAATGACATACTTCCTGCTTCAATGTCAAGTGATGAAAGTACTTATGAGGATGTTGAGGATTTAAATGATACTGAATATTTGCCAGAAAAGTCATTAGTTTCCTCACATGAAAATGTGACAGTAAGGACGAGGAATCAGAAGAGAAAAGATGCAGCAAATAATCCAGTATCATTAATGTGTTTCAACAATGAATCAGCAATGAGCCTATTAAATTGTGATCCTCAGAGCACCAAACAAGCAATGGACAGTGATCTAGCCCCGCAGTGGAAACAAGCAATGGATGAAGAATATAAGTCTTTATTAAAAAATCAAACATGGGTCTTAACCAATCTGCCAATAGGTAGAAAAGCTATACCTTGCAAGTGGGTGTATAAAACAAAAACAAATGAAAATGGGGAGATTGCAAGATTTAAAGCAAGGCTGGTAATCAAAGGATTTAAACAAAGGAAAAATATAGATTATCATGAAGTATTTGCACCAGTTTTTCGCTACACATCTCTCAGGTATTTAATTGGTCTGGCAGTGAAATATCACTTAAAAATACATCAAATGGATGCTGTAACTGCATTTTTGCAGGGGGATATAGAGGAAGAAATATATATGGTTCAGCCACCATTGTATGAGAAAGACAGTAATCAAGTCTGTCTGTTGAAAAAGTCCCTCTATGGCCTGAAACAGGCCAGCAGGCAGTGGAATCTAAAGCTAAATAAAGCTCTGTTGGAAATTGGATTGTTGAGAAGTAAAGTGGATCCCTGTGTTTATTATTCTATCAAGAATGAGTCTGATATTTTCTTTATAGCACTGTATATCGATGATTTGTTATGTTTCTACAACTGTAAAGATACATTGACTTCAATGAAGAACAATTTAATGAGTATCTTCGACATGAAAGATATTGGCGAAGCTAAATATTGCATTGGAATGCAAATAACTAGAGGTAAAGACAGTATTTCATTGGATCAGCGCTTGTACACAGAAAAAATCCTACAAAGATTTGGCATGTCAGACTGTAAAATAGTGCACACACCATGTGATGTCAGCATGAAGCTTGTACCAGCAAAAGATGATAGTGAAGTTTTAACAGACATTCCTTATCATGAGGCAGTGGGATGTTTACTATACTTATCTCAATGTACAAGACCAGATATTGCCTTTATAGTAAACAGTTTAAGTCGGTTTAATAACTAGCCCACTAGAGAACATTGGATTGCTCTTAAAAGAGTATTGAGATACTTAAAAGGTTCTTTACATTCGAAGCTTATATTTAAAAAGAACGAAGAAAGTATAACTGGTTATTGTGATGCAGACTGGGCATCAAACATTGAGGACAGGAGGTCATGCTCGGGCCAAGTTTTTCTTTTTCAGGGAGCTGCCATTAGTTGGAATTCTAAAAGGCAACCAACAGTTGCATTGTCGTCAACAGAAGCCGAATACATGTCACTAACGTCGGCAATGCAAGAAGCACTGTGGCTTAAACAGTTGGATCAAGACATATGGTCCAACCAATCAAAGGTGGTTTCACCTTTGGTTATTTTTTGTGATAATCAAAGTACAATTAGACTTTCAGGTACCGAGGGTTTCCACAATCGCAGTAAGCACATAGATGTGAGGTACCACTTCATTCGTGAGAAGGTGTCAAGTGGACAGATTGATGTGCGCTACATGAGTACTGATGACATGGTCGCTGATGTGCTCACCAAGGGCCTCTACCGTAACAAGCACAACTTCTGTTCAAGAGCAATGGGTCTGCGTTCTGGAGAGGGTGTTGAAATGGAACGCAACCAATAAGCTGCCACATCTGTCACCTGTCACTGTCTTTGTCTTTGACTTATAGTTAATGTGTGTCACGTATCTCTTCTTCTCAAAACTCTGTACAAGTATTAACCAACAATATAAAATATTCCAAGTTCCATGTTCTTTATTTATTTTAATAGTCATTACACAATCAGTTAATTTCCTACATAATTCACCGAATTCTAGACGGGGGAACTCAATATTAGCATTTTAGTGAAGAATATAAAAATTGTAGTTGGACAAAATGGTAGCCCGCAGTGCATCTGACACAGTATGCAGATTCTCATTCTCACACCCATAAAATGCACTTGGGAGCTGTATCTTACTGGTTGGGTTTGAATAGATTGTTGGGAATGAACCTCTGGAGCTGGAACTGATTCAACAGATGGTTCTCTTTCATGCCCCTCATCTGTACTTACAAGAGGCGGGGGAGGTTATATTTCTGGGAAATGGACTGGATCAGCAGACTGTGCCACTTCTTGTTCAATTGCTTCACCATGAAGAGTCTTGTCACCGCCTAAGCCTCTTCTCTCATCCTGTTGAAAGAGCTTGTCTTTTGAATTGCAACCAACAGACATACACAATTAGATTGTGATATCTGTGAACAAAAAACAACATATTTGTTATAAATGCAGTGAAATACCTAACTCCATCGGTTTAGGTAATTATAGGTAAACAAAAAAACCATGTGTCTCTTCAATTTAGCAACTTTATATTTCATTGAACATTGCTAAATTATAGAGTACAATTTGTGTCCTAGCATGATGACTTGAAGTGACAAGTATTATGTTACAGATGTTTTTTTTTTGTTTACATTTATTTAATTACCTAAACCGATGGAGTATAATAACGTCATGGATTACAACGTGATATTTATAGAAAAAATTGCATGCAATTTAAATTGAGTTTGAATATTTAAATACAAACCTGACGAGGTGCTACAGTAGTTCGAATTAAGTTGATCATGCTTAGTGTGAGGCTTGATGGGTTTTCTTTACCTCTATGATTGAGCAATGATCGTCCACAAACGGGGCATACATGAGCATGACCATGGCGAGATGAACCAGCAGATGGATCACATTCATTGTTTCCATGAATCTGAGCATTAATAGTCTGCATGGATACATCAAAGCACATTCACAGATGTAATCTTCTTCCGTTATCTGAAAAACAAATCAATTATGAGATTTTAAAGCCTACAATGGAAATAAATATATTTAATTTGTATTTTTACATGTTCTGTTTTAAACAGCTGTCTAAAAGTGTAGAAGGTACTAGTTCTATTTATCATGTAACTTAAAAAAATATACTTTACCACTTCTGAATATCAATCTTTTTTATAAAAAAACAATCACTTAGGGGCCGCCTCCACGAGCGAGAGAATCGCGGCGATATTCACGCTGTGCCTACAAATTATCCGTGTGGAGATTGATTCATAGAGTTTCTATTGAATTTGGTAGCACGACGAGATTATCGCCGCGATTTTCACACTCGTGGAGGCGGCCCCTGTACTAGAGTCCGTTGACTGGATACTGAATCGTTAGGTACTTGATTGTTATTGTACTTACTATTACTGGAGATATCGAAGTGCTAATTAGCGATGACTCTGCTATCAAGCTGAAGGGCGTAATAACGCATAATGTTGCAGTTTATACAAATCAATCTCGTAGAAGGCTCCATAACGCTTTCCAACAAGAGCGATGACGTCTTGGATCCTGTTCAAAAAGCACTTTCGGTAGGTATCAAAGTCCGTGAAAAATGCAGAAGTTATAAGTATATCAGAAAATCCAAAAAATCGCACACCTGCAAAACGTCAAATAATGACACCATAGATAATACACTATAATAACAGCCTGTCATTCACTTAAGGTTGCGTTCTAGTAGTTCGTTTTGCGCGTAAAAATCATATTATTCATAAAAGTAATGTAAAGAAAAAATACCAATTGGTTATTTAAACATTCATTAACCACATGACGAACGAACAAGTTTTTCGTATTCTTTATAACGAAACGTGTGTAAAACGCGTTCCGATTCCGACGCGTTCCATTTCCAAAAGTCTATTGAGAATGGTAAACGTATGTAGTAATATTGTTTTTTTCCTATTATTAATTTAAAATTCCATTATTTGATACGAATTAAGCAAAAAAAATGCAATTTTTTAAGATATTGTATATCACTGGACGCGTTAGAAAATTCTCAGGTCAATAGCTGACATCATTCTTTCTTATTATCATTGAGAGTATAGTTTTTAACCCTTAAATCCTGGAATCGGTGTTTTAGTCAATGTAAACAGAGAGTCGTGATAAAATGGAAATTTTTAGGGTATAATTAAATTAAGACTACGAGTATTTTTATGGTATTTTAATAAAAAAAAGACATTAAAAAATAAAAATGAATAACGAGTATGACTTCCCCTTGCAACGATAACGGCATGTAATCGTCTTGGCATGCTTTCCACCAGGCTTTTGATGGTGTCCTGTGGAATGTGTTCCCACTCAGCCGAAATCACACGTTTAAGCTCTCTGATGTTTTGTGGAAGGGGTTGGGCAGATCGTACTTGCCTTTTTAGGAGGTCCCAGACGTGCTCAACTGCTCAATGGGGTTAAGGTCGGGGCTCCGCGCTAGCCAATCCAGACGACGAATACCGACCTCTTGCATATAAGCATCTACGTCGCCAGAACTGTGGTCCCGAGCATTATCATCCATGTAAATGGCATCTTCACCAATTACAGTCAGTGCGGGCTGTGCATGTTGACAAATTATTCCTGTTATGTACCTTTGCGCATTTAGTGAGCCATTTTCAGCGAACACTATCTCGGTACGATAGCTGGAAGTTACGCCCACCCAAAACATAACGGACCTTCCACCATAAAGGGAGATTTCTTCAAAACGCACGCCGGCATAACGTTCCCCTTGTCTTCGTAACACTCGCCGACGTCGGTCCTCACCATTCAGACAAATTCGAGCCACATCGGAGAGAGTACGCTACTCCAGTTACCTAGTGTTAAGATAGACAATTTCTAGTGAACCTCAGTCGAGCAATCCGGTGCTCACGGAGTAACTTGGGGTCCCGCGCTGGTCGTCGACTGCGTATATCAACCGCTAAAAGCCTCCTCCTCACTGTCCATAGGCTAACTTGTGCTCCTCGTACCTCTTCAAGGTTTCTTTTGAGGTCTATGTAACTGCATTTGCGGTTCCTCAGCGCCTGAGTCACTAAAAAGCGGTTGTCTCGTGGTTATGTGCAACGTTTTCTCCCAGAACCTTGCCTTCTTTGAACGGAACCTGTCTCTTGGTATCGAGTCCAGGTTCTTTGGACGGTTGGACGACTCACGTTTAACCGCTGTGAGCCGTAACATTGGCTACACCCCACTTCCAGCAGCGCTATAATTTTACTAGCTCTTATTGTTTTTTCTGCCATTACAATCGACAAAAAGATATCTGTTTTAAATCACAATAAGGCAGGATTATGCGATGAACATAAATTATTCTAATAAAAATAATGAGAAGTTAGTTTTAGTTGCCTGATAACCTTTTAACCGCAAACCCGCGAATAGTAAGTAAAAAATCATAAACTGAAAAAGGGATTATTATTTTTAAAAATAACAGTTTCGAATTAAAAATTAACTTTTTTTTCATACCCAGACTCTTTAATAAGTGCCAGTAACATAGTTTAGCTATTAAAACCTCTTTAGAACTAAATGATTACCAATAATGTAGAAAAATCCAAACCGCCCGTTTTTTTTGCAAAAGAGTGTATATGACAAGTTACAGGAACCTACTAAGACCTACAATCCTAACGGTCCCTACGACCCTAAGCCCTATAAGCCCTACAGTAGTACCTATCATATACCTAATACCTATGTGATAAATAAATATATAAATAAATTCAGCTGCACCATGCGACCTAAGGTGACAGACGGATAGTAGACAGGATTCCAGGTTCGGGAAGGGTACACTCACTGCCAGTCCCGCAGACTCACGAGGCTGATCAGAGATCGCTAAAGGTGTCTTGGGCACAGTGAGGGTTAATGAGACAAGAATATAAAATTCAAATCTGATTTATTTAGATTAAGTTACCGCTTATATACTACTTTTACCTAACACACACTATTGTACAAAATCTTTGTGTTTCATGCGTGTTAGATGAAACCAAATCACTATTTTTATCTGAGCCACGTGCTGCTTCAATGTCCAAAGGTAACATTGAACAGTCCGTGATCTTAGTTTTGGCGCGCAATGTTATTAATTCGGTGTTTGTTTTTTGAAGCTTGAATCAATTACTTTTTTAAAATTAATTGCTTCAAACTGGGAGTTTGGAGGATTATCGGGATAATTACCATAGCTTCTTCTAATCGAAAAAAGAGCTCGATGTGATCTTGAGTTGTCCTGTGGAGTGGCATATATTTCAGGCCATTTTGTTCGTTTTTTTTAAGATAGACTTGGTACTCTCAATGCAGATATAAATTCCAAAAAAACCTGTGTATCGTGGAGTATTTAATTTTACTTGACACCCTATTGCGTTTTTTTACATAGGCCGATAAGCTCAATAAAACCTTTTGAGTTTCGTCCATTTTTCTAAAAGCTTTCTAATAGTTTTCAGAGTTTAATGCTCTTTAATAACCATTTTGACGTGACCTAAAATCCAATACATCAAAAACATCGTTTATAAGTGAAATAAACTTTGAAGTTGCAGTTGATCCGTTAAACTCCGGCAAATCTAATTGTTTTTCACAAAACGCAACTGCGTCAGCAACACTTGCTTTGAACAATTGTGCTGCAAGGCGAACAAAATGCGAAACAATTGGGTTAAACGAAAAATGATCCAATCCACACAAAGTCGTTTGAAGTTTAGATTTCTTTATTGGTATTAATTTTAAAATTAATTGAAAGTATGATGTGTGTGGAATAATAATAATTTTGATACAAGTGGAGAACGTTTGTTATTGCATTCGAGGCGGAATTAACACACGAGCCGTAGGCGAGGTTGTTTTTGAGCGGAGAACTGCATAAACGACGTTTTTCAATACACTTTTGAAGAAATAAAATAAAATAACGATAAACATTTTTGTCATGAATGATTAGGAAACTATGATTTAAATTTCCTTTTTTTCCGAGCTTTGCTTTCGCCAGGTTGAAGGAGAAGCAAAGGTATAAATAGAAAAGATAGCCTAATATGAAAATTAGAAAATTCAAATATTTTTGAGTTTAGAACACAAATAAGTGTTAATTTGTTCATAAACGTTTTTTTTATTGTAATAATCATGGTTTTTGATTATATTCTATTTCTAAACATTTCGCAACAAGACGCATATCTCTTTCTTTGTCGGGATTTTAAAAAAACATTCACCTCCGGATAGAGAGGACCGTCTCTGGCGCGAGACGGTGTGAATAGAGGCATTGAACCAATTTGGACTAAGTATAGGTGGTATAAGTTAACTGTGGTAATTTTTATTCCCGCACTCGTGTTGGAAAATGAAAAATCGCACGCGTGTGAAATACATGTCATTGTGAACCTAATCGTAGTGCGATATGAACCAGTTTTCGAGGAAGTGTATTGAAAAACATTTTTATTGATAATAGTGTAGGCACCTGCCTATGCCTACTGGGTTTGCCACGGGAGTTACTGCGACACTCTGATGTTGAAATAAAAACCTGTTTAATCCTGTTAAGACACTTTTATTTCCTAGTTATCCCAAGTTGAAACACGGATCGGCCAGCGCGCAGTAACTGGCGATCGCACCATACACATACCTTTCACACTACCAACCGCTGACGCATAACATCATACTTACATAGTCCCTACAATAGTATAGATAGTCAAGCATAATATTGTATTTTCCGAGCTATATGTTTTATACGGCTGAATCATTTTTGTTAAATTACAGTTTCCATAAAGGATGCCCTTGATTTATTTTTTAAAGGCCCCACGTGATTAATTGTTTTTAAAACCTTATTCCATTAAATAAAATACATTTATTTTGTTTTAAGAACTTTAATTAAAACTTAAACATTAACATTGCAAATTGGCAACACAAAAATCTCAAAATAAAAAATCTCCTTACATATTCCTTATACTTAATCATAACTTCACCATAATCAATATACTGCAATCAATAACTTGCAATCTTCCATTTTTTCAGTATCAGCATAAACACATCGGTTTCCCGGAGAAACTACTATAGTTCTGTTAAAGATATTGACAGCTCAATATCTTTAACTGTTACAATACTATACAGAACAAAAATCTCAAAAGAAAACCTCTCCAAGAAGTTTTCTTACTTGTATATTAATATTTAAAAAGAGGTTTTATTTTAGTTTGATTCTTGTAACGTTAACTATTAATATTACATATTCATAGTTAACTCCACAAGGAACAGTCTTTAGTCTCCTCTGGGACAAAATCTAGTTCTCCATAGCCATCTATATCTTCCTACCATGCTGTCATTCCCCTCATGACTTTTGGAATAAAATCTAACATTGACATCACACACATTGCTTAGCCTGTGGGATTTATTTGCCGTTAGGCCACAATAAGACGAGATCATGCTAACTATAATCAATAGGTTTACCTCTAATTATTTTCTAAATCCACAGAAGTTTTCATGAAAATATCAAACTTATTATGTAAAAACATCGATATTTTTAAACGGATGGTATTTAAAAGTACTTCAATTTATTCCCATTTCATTTACCTAATTTTGCCTGTGTTCCAAATATACTGAATGTGCACCAAAATATGTTCATTAAAATATGTCATAACGAGCATCTATTGGATATGGCGCTCGGCGGCCGCTGCCGCGGCACCGCTCGCTTCGCTCGCTCGCCGTCGCGCGTTAAGGGTCACTGTTCTTTTTTTTTTTTTTTTTTGACGCTGAGAAATGCGTTACGCATCACCGCTCGTGGGGGACGAGACGGGGTATGTGGGACTCCTGTCGGGATGACAATATACCCACTAAAACTCAGCGGTGTTCCCACATCGCCGTGATGGGAGGGCCATGGGAAACCGGCTCAACCTTTACTTCCACAACCCTCCCGGCGCATGCCCGCCTAGCTGGCGGGCCCCGCATGCCCCCCAGGTTGGGGGGCTGTGGGAATGGCCGGGAACACCTGGCCATTCCCGTCCGACACTGGTGGAGGCCTGTGCAATACAGGCAAAGGTGCCCCCACACCTATTGGCTGCTGGCCTCCACCTGGGAGGAGTCGGAGATGACTATCATACTGACGTCTTCTTCGACCCCTCCTCCGCCGTCGGAGTGGCGCCGCGTGAGGATCGTCCTCCCGTGCGCGCTCCGCCGCCTCCTTCTGGGACATGACGTGCTCGCAGAAAGAGGCGACTGCTGCCCATGACCTCTCATCCCCCAGCATGGCGTTAACCAAGCCGGGAAGCGAGAGATCCGGTCCGATCACAGTCACGAGATTGCGTCGCGTCTCGAACCATGACGGGCACACCTCCAGCGTGTGCTGCGCCGTGTCCTCCACCGCGCCACACTCGTGACACGACGGCGTCTCCTCCCGTCCGATCCGGTGCAGGTACGATCCGAAACAACCGTGTCCGGACAGCACCTGCACCAGGCGGAAGGAGAGGAACCCATGCGACCGCTCGAGACGATGGCATCCCTGGCCTCCCGCCGGACTGCCTCCCGCTCTTCTTGTGCTGGGCGTTCTCCTCTCGCCCTCCGCCCCGCCGTCCATTCATATACTCTGGCGAGCACCCACGCCTCGAGTTCCCAAGGAGGGGTGCCGGCCAGAATACATGAGGCCGCGAAGCCCACCGTGCGGTAGGCCCGTGCCACCCGCTGGGCTATGGCCCTTTGGGGTGCCCGCAAGGCGGTGGCGTTCTCCCTCCTTCGGAGGGAGTCCTCCCAGATGGGAGCCCCGTAAAGGGCCATGCTCCTCAAGATGCCGGCGTAAAGTTTCCGGCATCGCGCGCTGGGCCCACCCGAGTTGGGAAGCAGCCACGAGAGGGCGCCCGCGGTCTTCAGCAGGCGCGACGACAGCCCGCTAAAATGCGGACCGAAGCGCCACCTGCTGTCGAGTACAAGGCCCAGATATTTCATCTGGGCCTTCACCTCAATCCTGACGCCCTCCACGAAGATGTGGGCGTCAGGTGGGGGGCGCTGCCGAGGTTCGTGGAAGAACACGGCCTCAGTCTTGTGCAGCGCCACCGTTAAACCTAGGCGTCGGATCCTTCCTGCGACCAAGGATCCGCCCGCCGAGGCCAAAGTGGCCGCTTCAGGGAGGCGGCCACTTTGGCTCCCCGAGCGGTGAGGAGAGTGTCATCCGCATAGCAGACGACACTCGTGCCTCGGAGGAGAGTTCCCCGCAATAGCCAATCATAGCCGATGTTCCACAGGAGAGGTCCTACGACTGATCCCTGCGGAACACCGGCTTCAACGGCGTACCGCCGGACTTGGCAAGTCCTCTTTACCAGAAGGGTCACTGTTCTAACCTCACCTAACCTAACCCAAATGATTCACCAATGTGAAGTTTCGGACGCGCTGGTGTTTTGTGTAACATTCAGGAATATTTGGTGCACGATCAGTATTTTGATGTACGGATAATATTTTTGGTGAACACAAAAATATTATCCTTTTTAAACTAACTCTAACACCGACGCTCTTTATTTATAATACTAGCTGCGCCCCACGGTTTATCAGAAACACTAAAACGTGTACCTATTATTTAACCGGTGAGAAAAATATTCACATTTTTAGAGGCAAAAAATAATAAATTTGAGCTTCGGAAAGATCAGTATGGTAATTTACGAATACTCAAGTTATCGAGGCCTGTGAACGGGAGAGCTGGCCAAGCTGACTTATTTAATTGATTTTTGACTCGGGTTGTAGAGAGCCAGCCCGGTAAACAACATTACGGGACTAATTGTTTTCTGCGTAAATAAAAAGGTTTCTGGCTCTCGACACACGCGAGCAACGCACGTCCCGTGGGACAAGCAGGGGGTGCCCAGGTGGATGCCGGCTACTTTTAGAGTTTGCCCCTGACTTTTATTTATCGTATTAGATAAGGCTACCTTCAGAGGAAATTGCAAGCGCTTGAACTGGAATGGCAAGTTGGTGGGTATTATGGGGATTCTGTGTATCAATACCGTCTCTGTAATTTATGATTTTTTCAAAGAATATAATACAATACTTCGTAATAACAACATTTTTTCATTTTTGACATTCGGCTTTAATTCCGCCTTTATCCCATATCTAACTTATGAGCATTTTCCTAAATGTCATAAATAATTTCTAATCGTGCCATTATTCACAATCAAATCTTCACAAATTAGTCACAATAACAAACTCGATCCCGAAAAAGTAGACGTTCAACTTTGATCATAAACTCGATATGGCAACATCAAAATCTCGTCCAGTGTACTGTAAAAGTGCATTTGTTCGAGTAAAGTCGATTTCATTAAGTTCCAAAAAATTCACTTAGTACGATTCTAATCGTGAGCGGAGCATCAATAGTGCTAAATGACAAGATCTGGATCCCAATTTCCAATTCCGATTGAGATCGAGTGTCGAGAATAAGCGTAAAGCATAATGACCTGGCTCCCAGCGATTATTTGTATTTTTATTTCCACTTCTTACTCCTTCATTCCGCGAACTTAAAAACGCCCCCTCGTATAAGTCTAAACACTGTTTCACTAACTACAAAAGATATGTGACTTACCTCACAAATAGCACTTGTTCCTTGTTCTCGGTACGATCCAGTGTCTCTTGATGTGCCTCGTGATAGTCCTCTTGAGTAACCTCTGAAGCTCCTCGGTTGCTTTGTGTCCCGGTTTTCCATAATTGTAACATGTCAGGAACGCTGTTTGTGTTGTTGTTGTTGTTCTTCACAATTCTGTTATTTCACCTCTGCATCCAATAATCTTGCTTATACAAATTCTATGTAATTTTTTTACCCTGCAGTCATTGTTTCAATACTTGATATGACATTAACATATTGTGTGGGCATAGAAGATAGTAAGTAGCATACCTTATCAATTTAGTCAACAGTACATCCAGTGGCTGTAAGCTCACATATTAGGCTTTAAGATAATAATCCTGCAATTTCTCACTTTTTCCTCATGAGGGCGGCAAGCATTTATAAGCGCTGCTGCTATTGTAAAGTTTGAGTTTGAAGGTTATATTGACATAATCTTGTCTCAAAAGTTTATTGTCACGTTTGCGTGAACGGCTATTGACAGCTTCGACAACTCAACGGCAAAAAGTGACTGTTTTTGATTAGTTTGCCTGCAGTGTCGTTTAGTTGGGTTTCGTTGTGACTCGTCGATTCGGGAATTGCTGTTCTATAACCAAAAATGTGTAAGTCAGGCAATGCGTCCCGAAATCCCCGATCTAACGTAAGCACACCACCCCTGAAAACCACTGATCTCCCCCCCTGAAAAACCAATGAAAATCTTCATCTTTGTCATTTACGGAAGTCGTCCAAAATGGATGCCTTCCGTAAACTGAAACTCAAAGCATTTATTTAAAATAAACCAATTACAGGCACTTTTTTCATTGTCAAGGGGTCACACACTGTTCCAATCGATCAAAAAAAATTCCCTCTGCTGTTTATGGTATTTATCGATCAAGGGCGGCGGGAATCGCGTGGCGATTTCCGGCCACCGTAGGCGCGGGCCTGCGGACGGTGAGCAGCGGGTAGCTCGCCGTCCGGTAAGGACCAGGCCCGAGTCGACGGCGCGTTGTGTTCCACGCGCGCCTCAAAGAGATGTCAGCAAGTGACGGGGTCCAATAGAGCCGACGCCGCTGGGGTCGCGGGTTGTCTGAAGGGGTTACCGCGGCCCTGGCATAGGCAACTGAAGGAACACGGGTGGGTTTTAGTCAGTAAAAGTCTGACACGCCCTTCCGCTCCACCCAGAGCGGGAGAAGTTATTTGATGATTTCCCAACCTCAAAAAAAAAAAAAAGAAAAAAAAAGGGGTCACACACTGTTCCAATCGATCAAAAAAAAACCCTCTGCTGTTTATGGTATTTATCGATCAAGGGATGCATTTAAAATGCACGAGTAAAACTCCTACGTGTCAATTTGAAATACTTTTTTTTTAAATGTGAAAGGTGACCTTTTCATGAAAAAAATTAAAATAAATTCTGAAAACGTAACTGTCCAAGATATTTATCCATACTAATATTATAAATTCGAAAGTAACTCTGTCTGTCTGTCTGTCTGTTACCTTTTCACGCCTAAACCACTGAACGGATTTCGATAAAATTTGGCAAGGCTATAGATGGTATCCTAGGGACGGACATAGGCTACTTTTTTTTCAAAAATAATCCTACAGGGGGTGATATAGGGGATGAAAGTTTGTAAGGGAAACCCAGTATTTCTTAAGTTAGGGATAACAAACTTATGCTATTGGTAGGAAATTAAGAAATATGTGGTTCAGCGTTTTTGAAAAATCATCCCCTAAGGGGGTAAAATAGGGGTTGATTTTAAAATTTACAAAACTGCACGGATTTCGATAAAATTTGGCAAGGCTTTATATAGCATCCTGGGGAAGGACATAGGCTACTTTTTTTCTTAAAAAATAATCCTACAGGGGGTGATATAGGGGATGAAAGTTTGTATGGGAAACCCAGAACCACTTTGGATTTCGATAAAATTTGGCAAGGCTATAGATGGTATCCTGGGGACGGACAAAGGATACTTTTATTTAAAAAATAATCCTACAGGGGTGATATAGGGGATGAAAGTTTGTATGGGAAACCCAGAACCACTGATCGGATTTCGATAAAATTTGGCAAGGCTATAGATGGTATCCTGGGGAAGGACATGGGCTACTTTTTGTCTTAAAAAATAATCCTACAGGGAGTGATATAGAGGATGAAAGTTTGTATGGGAAACCCAGAACCACTAAACGGATTTCGATAAAATTTGGCAAGGCTATAGATAGCATCCTGGGAAAGGACATGGGCTACTTTTTGTCTTAAAATATAATCCTACAAGGTGTGATATAAGGGATGAACCTTTGTATGGGAAACCCAGCATTTCTTAAGTTAGGGATATGAAAATTCAAATTTATGCTTTTGATAGGAAATAAAGAAATAATGGTACAGCGTTTTTGAAAAATCGTCCCCTAAGGGGTACAATCGAATCTTTAGGTAACATTTAGTCTTTATTTTATTCGACGTTTTTACGAGGAAATTATTTGAACGAGTGGACACTCGGACAAAAGTTATTTGTTATTAGAGCGTGACTGGCATAATAAATTTTAAGTAATTAACAAAGTCGCCGCCCCCGCCGCGTATGTCTGTCTGTTTGAATGCGATAATATATTATGCTGAGCTGAGGCCCTTTTGGCATTGCAATAATTGTTTTATGTTTTATAGTTATAAGGTGTATGTATATTTTACTGTAATGCCAAATAAACGCATTTTTCTTTTTTTTCTTTCTTTCTTTCTTTCTTTCTTTCTATAATGTCAAAAAGTACCGAACGGATTTTCATACGGTTTTCTCCAATGAACGGAGTGATTCAGTGTAATTCATTATGGTTTTGTGTAAATTGGCTGAAATATGACAACGACTGTTGAAGATGTCGGAAAAAATCATGCCGACTGGTAGCTTTATGCCTACTATACACAGTAACGATATATCGTAGCGATTTGAGTTTGCACAGATATATCGGACGGCCCTATGTTTTCCACATGAACATTCCCATGGGATATTTTCCGACATCCACGCGGGCGAAGCCGCGGGCAAAAGCTAGTTTTATATAAATATAGTCTGATAAAGCATCTTTGGGCGCAATTGTTTTGGTTTTTATTTTTAGAAAATCACGTTCTGATACCGAGATATTTTTTTTTAGATTTTGTTTTTATTTATTTTTTTCTTTAAAAACTCAAAAGTGCGACTTCTGAAAACGTAACTGTTCAAGATATTTATTTTATATAAATATAGTCTGATAAAGCATCTTTGGGCGCAAATTTTTTTCAGTCTCTGTTGAATCACACTATACAGAGACTCGCCTTTGCACTACAAGAAGTGTTGAAAGCAAACATTATGACCCCAGTAACATCAACGTCATATTCAAGTGGGGCTGTGATGGTGCTTCGGGACAGTCGATATCATCAAGCTTTTGAAGACAACAGCAATGATCGAAATATTTTTTTCTCTTTAAAAACTCAAAAGTGCGACTTGACACTAGCACAGAAATATTGCTCGTAACAAGGCCTGTCACTGATAAAAAATCACGTCGCACTATCGCGGTTTTTAGAAGGAATTAAATTTCATAACATAGTGTTAGGGCTGTCACTGTATTTGACCTTAATTCATTTTATTTTTTTATGAACTATATTTTTTTCTTGAATACAGTAGCTTATCTCATTTAAACATACAATCATCCAATTACATGCTTGGAAGACCTTTTCTTTTAGTTTTTTTTTCCGCGTTTAGTTGGCTTTGAATACAAAATTCTTTGTTCCTTGATTCGGGATGACATAGATTCGAGCTTGCCATATGATAAGTATGTCAGTGATATCTCTTTTTTTCCTTGTAAACGCACTTACGAAAAAAAAAAAACTTGTTTGACCATTTGCGACAACCCTATGTAGTATTATTTGACCTTAGAACGAAATGGCGTATTCTTCCCAAAAACCGCAATAGTGCGACGTGGTTTTTTTATGAGTGATAGGCCTTGTTACGAATGGAAGATGGCGCTAGTTGTCATGTAAACATCGTGCTCCCGTTATAAAATTCTTTAAAATTGTTATTTTAACAGTATTATTATAGTACTTAAATACGTTATAAAAATCAAGAAAATAGTACAATGCGTGTGTGAAAGTGTTATCCTAACGAATTATACACTGTGAACTATGTAAACAAAACTTATAAATGTGAACAACATTTTGTGTTAAAAACAGTTTCTTGTGTGGTATTTATGACTTTTATAAAATATATACCGACAATACTTAACAAGCAAACGTGTGACATACAAAATATAAGCAATAAAAACGAAAAAAGTGATTCAACAAAAAGTGAAAACTCACTCACTGCACGGAACATTTTCATTTTATACCCTCAAAAATGAATTGTGGTGGATGTAAACACCTAATAGCTCGCGGAGAATTGCTAAGATGCAGTACATGTCAAAAAATCTACCACTATCGATGCATCAACATGACCTCATCGTATTATGTAGAAAATAAAAGTAAATTAAATAACTCATGGCGCTGCCCATCGTGCAAAACTACTACGAAACAGATTAAAAATGACGACACACCTGTTAGGAGACAATCTCCACCGAAACATGACGACACAATGATGTCCATCGGCGACGAAATACAAGACGACCAAAGTATACTGGGAGATACAGGAAAGTATAACACACCGACACCACAAACAAATATAGACAGTGCTACAATCATGTCACCCATCATATTACAGACAGAGCCGATTACATTAGACAAAATTAGTCAATTATTAGATAGAAAATTAGAATTACAACAACAATCTATTTAGTCAAAAATCAAAAGTAAAATTCAATCCGAAATTAATATAGCTGTACAAAAACTGCAACAAGAAATATGCCTGAAAAACGAACAACTCTCACTTGAACAAACGAAAATAAATTCCAATATTATTCATATAAATGATACAATACAAAAACTTGAAATCGAGAACGCAAAACTTCAAACAGAAATAGACGCGCTACAGAAAAAAAACATGCATCAGAATGTGAATGACGCTTGCACGAATAATACCTCTAAAATAATTGTTATCCACGGCTTGAACGAATATTATAAAGAAACAGAAAAAGACCTCGAACATAGGGTAATATATGCGTTTCAATCAAGATACATTGAATGTTGACCTCACTGGATATATCGAAGAGCTTAATCGGATAGGACGAAACGGACTAAGACGGCCACTACGGGTGGAATCAATTAGTAAAAGGATGACTAAAGAATCAGGGCAGCGTTTGTACATAAAAATTAGAGAAGTTGGAATTCTAATTTTTAGACTCTTCGGTACCTAAAGAGTATCTTCAGGCATCTACAATATTTTATAAGCCTATGATAAAAATATAATGTTAAAAGCAAATAGTTTAACGAAGAGCTCATTATTTCAGAACGAAACGGCGACTGCCAGTGTAAGACCCGCCAGACCATAGATTAAACACGGACCTTACTTGAGTCTATGACTTAAATACCGTAATAATATTTATTTTACATTTTAATAATAAAATTGAGCATACTTTAATATTTTTAAACATTAAAATAAATAAGATATTATTTATGTACTGGTCTTTTTCTGTGTTATATATGTGGCCTTTTTGCTTCGACTTTATTTATTTCTTTATAAATTATGTCATGTCATCCTGTTTGTCACTGTCTTATGTGTCATAAGAACAAAAATATTGAATCTTTAATAAAATTATTATAATAATTTAACTAAAAGATACATAAACAATAAACATAAACCGTTGCGCATGTGATCTTTGAATTTATTCAAAGGCGTCCCCAGATTAGAACAGAAACCTTCGGGACAACCAGATCTTTCACAGATGTTTGGAACAGATCAGGAGACGTGATCAACTTCTGGAGGGAGGTGGGCTGGTTGGAATAACCACCCACGGCCGCTATGGTTCACGATGGTCCACTTGAAGAACTAAGTTCAGAAACCAAATCCAAACACAGAACATAGATTTTAGGTACCTAATAGTTTTATAACTATGGTCTCTTTGTCATTCAGTAAGAACCTACCTGTACCTATGTAGTTTTTTGAAAATTAAATATGCACAATATTTGACCTGCGTGTGGCTCAATTTCCTTGTTTCATTTTGCCTCATTGCTATGAAAGACTAGCCTACATGTATTGACAGTAAGTCAACCGCATATCAATGGTAACAAAACTAGTAAAAGCAGACCCTGTCCTCTGTGAAACCTATTATATAGCCAGTTCCGCTGAAAATGATTTTGTTACCGTTGATATGCGGTTGCATCAACTAATGTTCCATCCAGTACCTACAATCATGGACGTATAAAAAAGTACCTACTTAACTTTTTTATAAGGTCCATGCTATACAACATGTCTCAGAATTGAAAGCACAACCGTTTGGGGTCGTTGTACTCATCATTATGAACAACTTTTACCATGGGACCAAACCCGAAATTGCGAAAAAAAATCAGCTGCTCCCTATATTTTGACGAGTTTGATGTACGGAACAGCTGATTTTTTTTTTTGGGATTTTAGGTTTGGTACCTATTATCTAGCTATAGACTGGTTAGCTTGGATACAAATTGTAGACGGCGCTACTGCGCATGTTTGCATAAAAATACCGTAAGAGGGCACCATTCGCCCTATTTATTAGTTATACTCTTTGAGGCAGACCCATATATTCAAAGTACTCTGTGGGCAGACCATCGCCAGATCGCCAGACTAGTACTTTATATAGTATCGCCAGACTATCTTTGATCGTCGACTGTGTTGCGTGTATTCTTGCTTCGGTGTAATTTTCGCTTTCTTTAACGGGTTTTTGTTACTCTGTTGGACATTTGATTTCTGCTTTACCCTGAAAACTCTCAGCTTCTACCACGGACTTTTGAATCTCACGCTTATCTTTGACTTTGTGCTTATATTCTCGACACTGGATTTTGTTTTACGAATTGGACAATGAGGTGTATCAACTGTGACCTGAATCTTCACCATTCCCGTCGTATACTTGAGTCTAACGCACCGCATCCTAGAGTATTGCTGTAATTGCATAGTTGGTCGCCGAACGATCGGTTGTTGTGCCCATGTAATAACAGTTGTTTGGTATTTGGGATGGGCAAGGTATCAGGATAACATTTTACTACCCGCTCAGCATTAAAAATCATGTTTTTTGTAGAAGAGGAATAAAGACAAATATCAAGATGTTGTTTTTTTTATTAAGTAGACCTAACCTGGTGTTATTTATATCACTTCATATGAACTTATTACACTTTCAACAGATTAAGGTTCGTACATCAATATTTACACAAGCTTGATATTAATTTGACGTCTTCCACCGGTAGACATAATCTTTAGGTATCTTTAGGGTTGGTGTCGTCACGCAAGCCATCATCGTTTTATGAAATTGTCACAAATAATGATTTCAATGTACTTTTTCAACTGTAAACAAGAAAACACATCTGACTTGTCTGTCAGTTTGATAGATCCGGTCATACGGTAGTGTCACTTGTCACTTCGTTTTTTTTTATAAATAGAAAATGGTCAACGAAAAACTGATAATTTCCTTTCGAAATATTTTAAGTATCCGGGTTTTTAAAAATATGATATCAATCTACTCCCGACAATGTATTCTCAACATTGGAAAATGTTTTGAACCCTCTAAATGAACACTTTTTTTGTACAAATAAATCTATGGACCTTGCCTTGATTCTTTATTCTAGAAAACGCGGGATATTTAAAAAGTTTAGGTTTATGTGTATCTGGATTTCTTGAAAAGGAATCATTACAGAGAAGAAGAAAACAGAGGGAAAGACGACCTATAATGCAACAAAGCGGTAATACTAATACTACACAGTATACTAATGCTACATATCGTGACTACAGCGGAAGAAAAACACCAACACATTATGATGACCCAAACTTATCGAGACGCACCATATTACCACCCACCATTAACCAAACTAGACCTGATCCCTTTCGTCTTTAAGATACTGATCCAAAACATCCAGAGTATAAGGAATAAAACCCACATACTCGAGGATTTCATAGAAGATAAAAGTTACCAAGCAGTATGTCTTACAGAGACATGGATACGTGAAAACCAAAAGGATAGCATCACCATAAACGGGTACACATTTGCAGCTGCCTACCACCGACGTGAGCATCGCGGAGGGGGAGTGGCTATCCTCTTACGCAACGGCATAGAATATGTGCGCCTAGAAGACTGTACTAACCTATCAGTAGAATGTGTAATTGAATGATGCGCTGTAGAAATCATATCACAAAACACAATTATTATTAATATTTACAGACCGGATCGAGACATTGAAACCTTTTTTGCTGTTATTAGAAATAATTAGAAATAATTTAATAATTTAATATTGACATATCATCTAAAAACAAAACGTACCAACGGCTACATAACATAGTAGGATATTATTGGGCACGTACTCCACATTCGCTCCGCTCGTGGAGTTGCGTGCTCCAATAATATAAATGAAAGGGACTGAGCATGAAATCCTACATAATGCAGTAAAATACTGGTTCGGCGCGTATTCCACACGATGAAACAGAAATATTTTTCAGTGTGGTTTGGGCGCTACTCCGCATTTTGAATCTCGTATAAATAAAATCTTACATAGTACAGTAAAATACTGGTTCAGCGCCTATTCCACCGATCGGAAGGTGAAATATGAATTCCTACATCGTAAGGAAGTATAACACTGGAACGGCGCCTACTCCATTTCGGCGCCTATTCCTCGCGATGAAACAGAAATATTTTTCAGTGTGGTTTGGGCGCTACTCCACTTTTTGAATCACTTTTGGTTGCGAATGGAACGAAAGTGGTTTAGAAATAGCTAATAACATAAATGATGGATCTACAAAGTTTGCGGTTTAAGCCCTATTCCACTTTTAAAATCTTATTTGGTTGCATTAGGTCGATCCCTGCGAATCTACCGTTTACCGTTTGTTGGCAACACCGAGTGAAGCTACTTCGAGGGATGGCAGTGGCAACACCGAGTGAAGCTACTCGGGGGAATGGCCGTGAAGTTTTGGAGTAATTCCACTTTGCCCCACCAAGCCCGCCACCCTGGTGTGGCAAAGTGGACTGCCTAAAATTTTGCAGTGGAATATGCCCCACTATTCTGATTTGATGGGGCGGATAACACTAGCATAAACACTTTGTGGATTCTGCCCCACTAGGGTTGGCAGCTCAGGATTTGTGTATGAAGGTTAACATGTATTTTTACATTTGTTTGTAAAAAAAATAAATGTAACCACTGACGTTAGGATTTGACAAGTCTGAGACAAGCAAACGTAAATCTAAATACATCAAAATGGTTATTTAAACAGTGTATTAAGGTTCTACTTTTGTAAAAAACTGTCACATATTAAATCTTCCTGGATTTAATTAAATACATTATATAGTTTTGCTGTATTTATTCAATTTAGTCTGACATAGCTGTGACATTTGCTATTTGTATTCCATTTACGTTCCGATCCATCCGTTGCAAACATTAAATGATTTAAAAATATATTTAGATGTTTGCCCAGAAATTGATACATTATCTTATCACTGTTGATAACTATTAAATAACAAAAAACGAAGAATAATGTACGAGAACACTATTACTAAAGGGATAATTTAAATAATAATTATTAAAAGAAATCGTAAATACTATATTACTAGTATCGAAACGTAACGTAACCACAGATTGTGAAAGAATGCGTTCAGAAACGCTTTATGAGAGTTATAGTTTTATGTTAATTTATTAAGTCTAGTTATTAAGTCTTGTGATGTGTACTTGTATTATTGTCATATTATTATTTTTTATCTTTAAATAAATCAAATACTTATTAAATAATAAAAAAATGCGTTGAAATGCATTCGAAAGTAATAAAAATATCGGAAGGATTTAAGTTTAAAAAAAAATCTATATCATTTTATCCCGGCTTCGAAAAAGTAAATAAATACTTGTAATTATAAGCTCATAAAATTAGCTACGAGTCGAATGGTTACATCACTAATTACGCCGCGAACACAAATGTCAAAATAGGTCTATTATTTTGAGGTTCTTTACGTACAAACATCATGGCTTCATTTGTTTGTTAGTATTTTTTTATTTAATCTGAGATTAAAACATGCTGTTGGAGTAAAAATGACTAAACCGGTTATGGTTCACCACTGCCTCGCCCACCGCGACTTATCGGTTGTCCTTGTCTGACATTTTTTGTTTCATTCTGTTTGTTTACAAAATAGACGGACATTTGCATTTGTGGAGTGGTGGTGAGTGGTATTGAGTTTATTGTAAGTATTTTCGTATTTATTTTTCATGGATGCTGATGATTTGTGTAGATTTTTTTTAATAAGATATTTTTTGTGTTTTTCAGCTTTACAAAAATGGCAGAAGACTCTGTAGCAGGAAGTTCTAGTGGGCAAACTGGCCTTGAATTTATAAATGATGGAAAATGTATTATTAGAGCTGGGCATCAATACTATTTCAAAAGAAAGTATAAAAATGCATCTGAAATTTGGGAATGCAAAAACAGAAGGAGACAAAAGTGCAATGGGTCGATTGTAGTGAAAGTAAGTCCCTACTTATTAGTAATTCTTTTTACTGACTCACTTTTAGTAATACGGGTCTAATACAATTTAAAATAATAATAATACATATACATATAATATTACTTGAAGTTGTGCTATGTTATAAATATTTTCTAATACCTACATTTTTTTGTTTTCAGGGAAATATACTTTTAAACGAAAAACCTCACCAATGTCAACCTGATTTTGACCGAAACAAAGTGACAAAATTAATGCAGAAAATAAAGAGAGAAATCACTTCAGCAGACGTACCAAGCATTCCAGCAACATACGACAAAAATGTAGCTTCCTTACATTTAGAAAGTAGCAACAGCAATATTGTGAGTAAAATTCCTCCATTTTGTAAAGTAAAGTCTGCATTGTATAAATACAGAAACAAAAATGCTAATGTAAAAAAATATATTACAATACATTATCAGAAATAGAAGTTCCTGAAAAATTTCATTCTTTTACTTGCCAAGTATATTGACGAAGATATTTCTATTTTAATATTTTGTTCAGAGCATGCTAAGAATTTGATGAAAACCTGCAAACATTTTTTTGGCGATGGCACTTTTAAAAGTTGCCCACAACCGTTCATACAATTGTATTCGTTGCATGCTGATTTGGGTAGCTCCCAACAAACAACAAATATTGTGCCATTAGTATATGCTCTTATGAGTACTAAATCAACCAAAGCTTACACCGCTCTCTTTTCTGTAATAAAATCACAGATTCCGGATTGGCAACCACATAGTTTTCAGTCGGATTTTGAGGCAGCGGCTATGACTGGTTTTAAAAATGTCTTTAAATCACCATCAATCAAAGGGTGCTTTTTTCATTTTTGTAAAGCAATTTGGAAAAAGGGGAAAGGGTTAGGGTTGACAAAATCTAAATATTTGCGAAAACAAGTAGCGCTTAGCGCAGTCTTACCCTTATTACCAGAAGAAAAGATTTTTGAAGGTTGGTTTTACATAGCCGCACAAAGCCCAGATGACGAAAAAAGTCAAGAATTTAGAAAATATATGCTGCGCAATTGGCTGAAAGATAACTTTTTAAAAGTGTGGTGCGTATTTGGGGCAAAACACCGCACAACTAATGCCCTCGAAAGTTGGCATAATAAACTTAACAAAAAAATTCTTAAAAAAAGCCCCAGTTTATTAAGACTTCTTAATGTCTTATACGAAGACATAACGCTTTCAATAGTTAAATCTATGCAGAACCAACCTTCCAAGCTACGCCTTGATAAATATATACAAAACGATCAGAATATACAAGATGCCCAAATGGAGCTCATAAACGGCGACATTACGGTTGGACATTTTTTGGAAAAACTAAGATAGTTTTTCCAAGAAATCTATTTTAGTTTTTCCAAAAAATGTGAACTAAACAAATACAAAATCTATGATTTTAGATGATTTTAATTCTTATAAATAGTCAGTACTCAAACTAATATAGTGGCTGTTTGTTATGATAATTATTTTGTCAACAGTCAGTATTTACCTACTTTCGTTAGGATGTTTCTTATTTGTATTAATAAGACTTTTTGCTATGTAAAATTTTATCATTCTATAATTTTAGTTTTTGTTTTTTAGCCGGAAGTAATTTCGTGGCTGTTTTTTTTGCATATAAATTGTTTTTATTCATAAGGTAATACATAAGACTGTTTTATACCATGTCGATCAATGTGTGATTCTATAATCTGTGACTCTATAATCTGTGATTCTATTTTTTGTAACAAGTAATTTAGTGGCTGTTTGTATGTATATAGTTTAAATTTATTTTTTTTATTTATAACGTAATCAGTAAGAAAATACCTATATCTACACAAACCATACAAAATGATGACGAATCTGTGATTTTGAATAGTTATGTAGTAAATATGTTTCGTTTTAAGAACATATCATAAGAACAAATCATTGTTTAATTTGTGATTATCAAGATTTATCTTAGTTAGTAAGATTTTATTTGTAAAAGGTATACCAAATGATGAAGAATCTGTGATTTTGAATAGTTATGTAGTAAATATGTTTCGTTTTAAGAACATATCATAAGAACAAATCATTGTTTAATTTGTGATTATCAAGATTTATCTTAGTTAGTAAAATTTTATTTGTAAAAGGTAATTAATCTGTGATTTATAAACCGATTCCTTCCAGAAATAAATAGTACATTAAAATTATTTATTTATTTTTTACTTTTATTTAAACCACTTCGCTACGTATTAAATCTAAGCTTCCAGCACTAATAACGTTTTACTTACAGATATAGGTATACATTTATTTTTTTTACAAACAAATGTAAAAATACATGTTAACCTTCATACACAAATCCTGAGCTGCCAACCCTAGTGGGGCAGAATCCACAAAGTGTTTATGCTAGTGTTATCCGCCCCATCAAATCAGAATAGTGGGGCATATTCCACTGCAAAATTTTAGGCAGTCCACTTTGCCACACCAGGGTGGCGGGCTTGGTGGGGCAAAGTGGAATTACTCAAGTTTTGGAACAAAGGGACTTGTCATTTTGACGCACTGTTGTTTCTGAAGCCACGTAACGCGTTTGATTTTTGTGTAGTGTGATTTCCGAAGTAATATATGTTCATTTAAATAACTAGTGCGTGTTTTAACACCCTCCTTATAGAAATAGTTAACATCAGAAGTGTGCATAGTTCCTCTCGCGCCACAAAAGTAAAGTACAACTAAAATAATGGGAAAACGACGCTTAAGTAAGCGTAAACACAGGGCAAAGTGCGCTCGTAAAGGAGCAGCAGTACGAGTGCTAGCAGTAGCATATGTAGCAGTACGAGTTCCAGCAGAAGCGGCTCAAGAACACCGCCGCTGGCACCCAGCAAAAGGATAAAGGTATCTAAGGCAAAAGATACCGGAACTGTGAGTACAATATTGTATAACATGATACCGGATTTTCACCCCTTGAACGATAATATTACTTCTTGGATAAACGTGATAGAATCGTATGCGTATCGACATTTTCATGGACGGATAGTAGGTAAAAATAAATAAATAAAAAATAAAATATTTATTACTGTACCAACTACATAGTTTATATATTAGTTTATGATTGGAGCCTCCTAGGTATGATACGCTATCAAGCACTAAATAAGCTCATAGGCTCTGCTAAAATCTGGTACGAGACTTAATTGCGTAATGATCACATGTGGAAGGCAAATCTTTCTAATACATTTAGAGTGAAGAGAAATATGTTTGACCTACTTAGGAAAATCGTCGACCGGAGACTTATCAAAAATCAACCGCTATACGACTTCCTTTTTGAAGAAAAAGCGAAAATTGATAGTCTGTGCTTAAATTTTACTGAGAATGACGTAATCTCGAGCATCTGTTGAGGCTAGTAACTTTAAAATACTTTAAATCATGCGATAGTTTAGCTGGATTTTTGCACAGCCGTGTTTACAAAGCAAACGTTAAACAAACGCCTATTCATAACAACATTCGAGACAATGTAAAGGTTACTTATCAAGTTCAAAGTTCTGTGTCTCAAATATCAACGGCAACAACGGCAAGCGGATTAAACGTGACTAATCAAACCCCAAGTCAACGTAAACACATAGAACGTTATAATTGCGGCAGGACAAACGATTTCAATGTTCGGTAAAATTTGAATTTGGTGGTAAGAAAGGCCACTCGGAAACTTATGTTTTCACAAAAAGAATTCAAAGTGACAAGCCCGAGCAAACAACTAACCAGGAAACAAAATACGTACAAGTTTCTAATGTGAAAGACAAGTTCTGTAAGAAAATAGGTATTAACGGTTTTGTTCATGAAGCATTCGATAGAGACGAAGATTAGAGGCTGTTCTATAATGACATCTAATTTGGCAGAACAACGTAATCTCCAAAGAATTCTGTTGAATACCCCTATAACACTGCAGAGATTTTGGAAAGACAATTCAAAAATCGTGACGGAGGTGAAGGTAAGCATACAAATAAATTCCGTGAATATAGATGAGATCGAGATGTACTTACATACTTAAATAAACTATCGGGATCTGACGTACTGATAGGACGCAACGTGACAGAACGTTCTGATTAAATTAATTCGCGACGTAAAACATTTTGAAGATTTCTGCAACATTGCTGGTGAAATATTTGATATAGATTCTCACCGCGATGAGTTGGTTAATCTATTCGGTAAATATCAGCATTGCATAGCTACGAACATAAAACAACTAGGGAAAGTAGAAGGTCTCGAAATGGTCATAAATTTGCAAGATAAAATAAATAAATGAAATGAAATTTAAAAAAAAAAAAAAAAAAACTGAAATGAAGTGAAATGTAGACCATACAGGACATCACATTCGGACAGGCAAATTGTAAAAAGCATGATAAACGAACTCTTAGAGAATGGTATAGTCCGTGAAAGTAAATCCGAGTATGCGAGTCCAGGTCTGCTAGTAAATAAAAAGAACGGTGAGAAACGATTGTGCATTGATTACCGCGCGTTGAATAAAACTACAACGAAAGATAAATATCCGATAAGTACCACGCATCGAAGACTTGATAGATGACTACAATTAATGGATCTTAAAAGTAGCTAATATCAAATTAAAATGGCAGAGGAGTCTGTTTACAAGACAGCGTTTATAACCGAGGACGGATTATGAATTTTTGCGACTCCCATTTGGTCTAGCCAATGCACCATCATGTTTTCAACAAATGATGGACAAGGTCATAGGCAACTTGAGGTTTGGTAAGATTGTTATTTATTTAGAGGACGTTTTGATAATTAGTGAGACGGCTGAAGAAAATCTTCATCTTCTTGAAAAGGTATTGGCAATCTTTAAAGAAAAATGGCCTTACGCTTAACCTAAAGAAGTGCCATTTCTTAAAGTCAGAAATAGAGTTCCTGGACTGTAGAGTGAACTCTCGAGGGTTTGAAGCTATGCGAGAGTAAAGTTAGAGCAGTTAAGGAATTCCCGATTCCAAAAACAATCCACCAGCTCCGCCAGTTTCTTGGTTTCATCAGTTATTTTTGCAAGTTTATCAAAAACTGTGCATTTCTAGTCAACCTTCCAAATTACTGAAAAAAAAAGCCCTTGGGTTTGGTATTCTGAACAAGATCACGCCTTCACGGTATTAAAAGAGACATTAAGTTCAGACGTTATTTTGACATTATTTCATACTGCCAAGCAGAGCATAATAGATACACTGACGCAAGCAGAGACGGAATTGCAGGCGTTTTGATGCAGGTTACTGATAATGGTGAAAAACCTATTCATTATTATAGCTTTGATTATGTCGGTGGTGTTTGTGAGGGTAGACTTACTGTGTGGATGAAAGATAGTCCTCTTGGTGGTCACACACTTTCCACACACTACACATCAATGTTTGAGTTATTATGAAGGCACAGTACTAAAGAGCACAGTGTGTATTAGTGTTTGTATTACTTGTGTAATTATAATATGAGTCTCCTACATAGCCGTCAAACTACCGCAGATGAATACCACTCTTTTGAGCCTGAATTGCTAGCTATATCGTCCAGTCTTTGGAAAAGTTTAGGCACTATCTGTTATGGGCTAATTTCCGTATAGTGACAGAATGCAGTGCGGTACGCTTTGCGTTAACAAAAAAAAAAAAGACATAATTCCCCGAATTTCGCAGTGGGTGCTTTCTACGCAAGAGTTCTCTTTCGATATCGCTCATAGAGAGGGCACTCGTACGCAACATGTAGATGCATGAAGTAGAAACCCGTTAAGGTTTGAAAAAAAAAATCTGAAGCAGAGATTGTCATGTCTATAACTGAAGCGGATTGGCTGCTCTCAATGCAAATTCGAATAGTAGTCATTAGGCAGACTTTAGAGACGGACGAAAAAAAAAAAAAAAAAAACCAATACTGCCTACTTCTAAAGGTGCTTTCCAAATAACGAAATGCCTGGATAAAGATAGATAAGAAGTGAAAGACATGCGGGGCAGTGAAAGAAGTAACAGATCATATAATGGGATGGCCGCTGCTGAGAGCCTTAAACCTTTGATTAATATTGATAACTGGTGCATTGAATGATGCACCATTACAAAAAAAGGCGTGTTGGCAAAGTAAAAAAAAAAAAAAAAAAGAAAAAAAAAAAGTGTTAATAGGCACTCGCCAGAATCGAGGTGGTGAGCTGAAGCAGTTACTGCCTAAGACTAAAGGAGTGAACTGGACCAGGCTCCATCTTGGATTAAGGGAGTGAGCTAAAAATACAGGAGCAAAGATGTTGATTAGGTACATTCAATTGAAACTGGACAATAAAAAAAAAAAAGTGATATAGGCACTCGCCAGAATCGAGGTGGTGAGCTGAAACAGTTACTGCCTAAGACTAAAGGAGTGAACTGGACCAGGCTCCATCTTGGATTAAGGGAGTGAGCTAAAATCACAGGAGCAAAGAGGTTGTCTAAGCCTAAAGACAACTCTGTTTTGGGGTCCATTGCAATTGGAATTGGAAGTATCTTAGCGCAGAATAATTCACAAAGCCTCCTAAGCCTAAAAGGGCTTTGCTTTGAACTCTGTACTATGATTTTGAATAGAAGAGCTATTATGGTAGATTCATAAATGGGATTACCAGTTACAGAGTGAGAGTTCCTAAGCCTAAAGGAAGAAACGATGTTTTAAACCCTGCAACTGGAGTTCTATTAAAATTTTGAATCATGATTGGCCGAAGCAATTTTGTTTTATATTTAATAACACATTAACATCTAGGGTGTACTTTCAGATGCGTGTTTCGTTAAGTAAGACTGAAGGTGAAAGGCGTGCCTGAGGACATGCACGTCGCAGGAGGGCCGTGTTGGCAACACCGAGTGAAGCTACTTCGAGGGATGGCAGTGGCAACACCGAGTGAAGCTACTCGGGGGAATGGCCGTGAAGTTTTGGAACAAAGGGACTTGTCATTTTGACGCACTGTTGTTTCTGAAGCCACGTAACGCGTTTGATTTTTGTGTAGTGTGATTTCCGAAGTAATATATGTTCATTTAAATAACTAGTGCGTGTTTTAACACCCTCCTTATAGAAATAGTTAACACGTTATGTAACTAAAAGTTAAACTCTTTTAGCTGTTGATACGGGTAAGTCTGAAAGTTTAATAAAGTGAACTATTTGTTTATAGTGACTAATGAATACCGATGGTTTACCTCGATCAACTACAGCAGATTCTCGGATTGAGCACTAAGCCACTACTTTTGTTGTCAAGTTTTATAACAAGAAGATTCACACAAAGTTTGTTTACGAATCGAACTATATGAAAATAGTAAGCTAAAATTCAGGACAGATTGCCTCATGTCTCTTCATAAAGCAAGAATTAGCATACACCTACAGGCATACACACATTCTATTTCTATGACCCCCCCATTGGGGTACCAAGAACATCTGAACTTTAGGATACCGTAAACATTAAACTAAAATTTGGGACAGTTTGTCTCACGTCTCTCCACGAAAGTAAGAAATAGCGCACAGGCATCCACGCACGCACATTCTATTTTTAGTGACCAGATTGGCTCGAGGACATCCAAATTTTAATTTAAAATTAAATTCAAACAGACGATACAAACTTACACGTACATACAAATAATGTATTGAGTAGTTCTCTCACATTCTGCTGTCGGAGCATACTGCTGGTTTCGCATACTTATACACTTGCCGTTTTCCGTCTAAACTGCCGTATAGCCAACGTCAAAACGGTGTTGCGCCGTTCAACGGTTCGCCGCTGCACTGTACTCATTCGTGAACCGCCTGACGATAAACGTATCAGGCAGACGTTGTGTGTGTATACATTGTCATTTACAATGTCAAAGTCAGCAACATTGCATCATGCATTAATTTGCTTATTCGAACTTTATTGTATTGTAAGACGATCGCTGTACATGTTGTAGTCCGTAATTAAAATTCGAGTTTGCGCGAACTTCCTATACCTAATCATTTTCGTCAAACTGAGGGTGTTCTTAAATAATAATATTACCCATTCCGCTAGCTTATTATAAATGAGTGATTCTTTCCTTGACATTAAGCTGGTTATAGTCTAGGAATTCTTTGAAAAGGTGGTCCCATTGCTGAATTTAGAAACCGACATCCTTTGCATGAAAGGATTTATTAAAGTTTGTTAGTATTAGTAGTTTGACGATTTTACACTCGCTTTGAGTTTAACTGCAACATAAAATTAACTAAGTTTTTAACGCGAGTTTGCTCACGTTGATTGTTCTGCATACAACAAATTTTGTAAGGATTTTACATCCTTATGTATATCCTGATTTCTGGCTCTCAAAAATGCTATTTTATTATTTTCATGAGTGTGATGTCATTCAAAATTTTATATCAAGGTTAATTAAACAAATATACATACTTTATTATAATACCTATTGTATTAATTATACGTAACAGCATGGTATCGGCTTCACCTTTGTCGGCGAGGTAAGAAGCTGGTTTTGTATTTCATTTCTCACGAAAAATTGCGATTTGACAGAAAGGTTTTCAATCACTACGGATTAATTAGACGTAAGTATCATAAATTTGTCATACAACTGTGAATATTGTAGTTAAGGTTTAATTTTGTTATGAGGTAAATATTGCTGCAATGGTATTTTTTATGTATAAAACCAAGCAACTTTAATCATAAAATTACATTCGCTCCAGTATCTTCCAGTGATCTACATCATCCTACAACTATAAAATGTGAGTAAGTACTACCTACTAAGTTTAACATAGTTGTCAGCTACGGACCAGGAGGCCTACTCCCTAAGCACGAAGCCCGTAGTTTCGGCCTTCGTTACGGGCATTTCTTACTCCGTATCACCTACGGATGGATGATTGGTTCGGGGCCCGAACGAAGTATGAATGACAAAATGATTTGCCAGTTGTCCCTACTCCCGATGTGTTTTTGCCTGTCCGAAAAATTTAACTTTTACCCTGGTTTTGATGGATTGTAATGTCAGACGGACGGATGAACGGACGGACGGGAAGACGGACGGACTTAGGGAGTAGGCCCCCTGGTTCTTGCCTGCCGGCTGTCTAACTATCATCAAATGAATTTTATAATGTGATTAATCGCTAGTCAGCTACGGACCTGGTTCTTGCCTGCCGGCTGGTCTAACTATCATCAAATGAATTTGATAATGTGATTAATCGCTAGTCAGCTACGGACCTGGTTCTTGCCTGCCGGCTGACGTAACTATCCCCATCATACCATCCATGCCATCTTCTAGCAATCCATTAACATTCTCGTCTCCATAATTATTGAGGTTGGTTACAGTTAAAAAAATAATCTTAGTGTGTTCTATTTAAGGTCTGACACGGAATCAGAATACCAATCACAAAGGCCTACTGCTGCAGTAGCCAAGGTGACGAAAAAACAACCTAAGAAAAATGTGGTGAAGCGCCAAGCACCTGAAAGCGCCGACCACTCATCAGACTCTAAGTCAAGGTAATTTATATTGCTGCTTCTATGTTTAGGTGTTTGTGGTCATTTAAAATGATATACGCACTGGTACATGATGGTTAGTGAATTTAGAACTGTAAATCAATTTCCGATCATATTCAATGCAGGAATGATGGCAGTTACATGAAATTATTATATCCCAATATGTATTACGCTATTAATTCCCCATAGAATTCAACAGAGGTGTATAATACTCCTTAATTTCGTTATTTAAGAAATAAATTCAAATTATTATAAATAAAATGTGTAATTGTTTACAGTAAAAGAGGCATCTTGAGCACGGACCTCTTTGGTTTGGAGGACGATCAAAAGACGAAGACCTCAAGCGGGGACTTTGGTTCATCGCTCATCACCCGTGTTGCCAACGGCAAAGTACGGCGAGCGGCAGACCTTACAGGAGAGTTCTACGTGGAAATCAAGGTATATTCGAAAGACGAAGTTGTCTCTACCCCCATTGAAGAACGGTGGAAGAAAGCCCAGGTCGCGTTAAAAGTACAACTAGATCGCAACACTCCCCAGTGGGACGGGCTGCAAAGGTTTATGAGACGAACTCACGAATTGTTTGACAATTTCGAGCCTGTCTTTTATAGGGATAGTGTAAATTTAAAATAAGTTAGCTTTAAATTGATGGGGACACCAAATTAATTGTATTGATTATTGCAGAATCTACTAGTATTGTTAAAAAAATAATTGACGTAATTATCATCTAAAATGCCTTTCTGTACCGATTGTAACACATGAGTTGAGCGCAGTCACTGGATAGGTCATTTACGTAGTACTAATCATAAAAACAAAAACATTTCGCATTTTTGTGAAGGTGTTGAAATAATACATTCTGCATTTCGTAATCGTATAGCTTCTTATAGAATTACCGATCCGTCTGAGAATTGTTCTCTGGAACCATTTCTTAATAATATTTTGGACAGACTTAAAACGTTAATTAACATGTCTCTTAAAGAACATACTTGTATAAAAGTTAATTTCGAATATTTTGCTTTGTTTTTAATGTTTAAAAATGATTCTCAGGAGATGAAATCATTTGCCACAAAAAACGTAACTCTGCATCAGAATTATGAATTTGATTCATTATTGTCTCAAGTCAAAAATACTTAAAAAAAAAAGATATATAATAGCCATCTGTGGTCTTCAACCACAGATGGCTATCGGAACTACTCAATGATAAATATTTCTCGGGTTGCGATTCGATTACTTTAATATTGTTGCTAAGCAATTTCCGCTCGTCACACAATGCGTGTGGTGAGTGGTTGTTGAGGAGTTCTCCTGGTTCTTACCAGCAGAACTGCTCAACAATTAACGTCCCAGCATCGGGAAAAGCAATATTTTGTAACATGTGATGAGCAATTGACATTAAACTATTGTAATTTATACAAATTATAAACAGACCCACTAAAAACAAACCCACCCACTAAAACTAGTCGGTGGCAAAAAAAAAAGAAAGTAAATAAAAAACGAAAGACAACGACTTCCGAAATCAAAGTTATTTTTCACTTTGTAGTGATTTTTGGAAGTCGGTTTTGTTTTTCTGTTAAAAAGTTTTTTATGGTCTGTTGTAGCTGCTTTATATCCAGCTAAGACTCATCCTGAAAGAGTATCTTCTTACCTTGATTTTCGTAACGTGTTAAATGTAAAGGGCATGACATTTCCAGTGAATTTCTCATATTGCGCGGTTCGAAGTGAATAACCCCGAAATTTGCATTTACATTTATGGTTTAAAAAACAATACTATCATAGGACCGCTTTACAAACCAAAAGCTTTGAACGGAAAGGTGATTCATTTACTTTATTTAGAAAGAAATGATTTGTCACATTACTGTCTCATTAAAGACCTGTCGCGACTTGTTAAGAATCAAATAACAAAACACCACAGTAAACTGTACTTTTGTGACGTTTGTTTAATGTTTTTTAATTCATGTGATGATCTTAGTTCACATAGTTGTGGAGGTGTTGCCACTGAACTACCTCCAAAGGGTTCTTTCATACAGTTTAAAAATTGTAATAGAAAGCAATTCGTACCATTTGTTATATACGCAGATTTTGAAACAATGCTAGAACGGTATGAATCTTGTGACCCTGACCCCACTAAGGCGAGTACTGTAACACGACAGCGACATGTGCCTGTAGCTTACGCTTATCATATAACGTGTACGCTAGATGAATGGCACAATCGTTACGTTTCTTATAGCGGTTCGGATTGTGTATCAAATTTTGTAAAGTCTATCTATAAAGATGCACAAAAAATTTACGATGTTTTACAAAATAGTGTTCCTATGATTTACTCAAATGATAATGCTCGCGACTTTGAAAACGCGATAACATGTCATATTTGTGAACACTTCTTGTTCGGCGACAGGGTTCGCGATCATTGTCACTTGACTGGTAAATATCGTGGCGCAGCTCATAGTTATTGTAACTTACAATACAAACTACCAACATTTTTGCCAGTATTTTTTCATAATTTGTCCGGTTACGATTGTCACCTATTCATAAAAGAATTAGGTGAAGCTCCTGGATCTATTAAAGTGATACCTAAAACAAAAGAAAACTATATTTCATTCACTAAGTTTATTCCTATTTCTACTGGGGAAAGCATCCAGGTTCGGTTTGTAGACTCTTTCAAGTTTTTAGGAACTAGCTTAGAAAAGTTGGCTAGTACAATGAAAAACAAAGACTTTAAACAATTGAAATCTCATTTTCCTAATAAAAAACAATTTAACCTACTCACTCGTAAAGTAGTGTATCCATAACTATACAGGGTGAAATTGAATAGATGCGACAAAATTTAAGGGGGTGTTCTACGCATCAATATGAACAACTTTTACTATGGGACCAAACCTGAAATCGCGAAAAAAAAATCAGCTGTTCAGTACATTTTGACGAATTATGCGAACATTAAATGTACTGAACAGCTGATTTTTTTTTCGCGATTTCAGGTTTGGTCCCATGGTAAAAGTTGTTCATATTGATGCGTAGAACACCCCCTTAAATTTTGTCGCATCTATTCAATTTCACCCTGTATGTCTCAATGGGAACGTTATGAAGATATGTGTTTAACCTCTAAAAAATATTTTTTTAACTTCTTAACTAATGAGACAATTACCGACGAAGACTATGAACACGCTCGGTCTGTTTGGTCAGTGTTTAATATTCAAAACATGGGTATGTACACAGATTTATATCTCAAAACAGATGTTCTGCTGCTAACAGATTTATTTGAAAATTTTCGAAAAACTTGTAAACTGCATTACAATCTCGATCCCGCATTCTATCTTACAGCACCAAGTCTATCTTTTGATGCAATGCTTTTAAAAACAGGAATTCAATTAGAATTGATTAGTGATGTTGAAATTTTTAGAATGATACAAAAAGGTATTCGAGGAGGAGTTTGTATGTGTTCCAAAAGACATGTCAAAGCCAATCATAAATATTTAGATACTTACGATCCAACTCGTCCAAATTCATTTATCATTTATTTAGATTGTAACAATTTATATGGTTATAGCATGTGTCAATCCCTACCTTATTCCGATTTTAGATTTATGAATAGACAAGAAATTGATTTTTACAATTGAATTTAGCAGATATCAGTGATACTGCAGAAAACGGATACATTCGTGAAGTTGATTTAATGTATCTGGAGAATTTACACATGGAACATAATGACTTTCCCTTTTGTTCAGTAAAATGCTTGCCACCTGGTGGTAAGAATAAAAAGTTATTACCAAATTTGTACGATAAATATCACTATGTTATTCATTACATACATTTAAAAAAATGTTTACAGCACGGTTTAGTATTGAGAAGGATCCATCGCGCTATTACATTTAAGCAAAGTTGTTTTTTAAAGCAATATATTGATGTTAACACTCAGTTACGGCAAAAAGCAGAGTCAACGTTTGAACAAGACTTTTTCAAATTATTGAACAATAGTATTTTTGTAAAGACGCTGGAAAATAATGAACATCGAATAGACGTTAAGTTAGTAAACAAGTGGTGTGACTCGACCAATAAAAAAAACCGGTCAAGTCCGAGTCGGACTCGCGCACGAAGGGTTCCGTAACATATTATATGTTTAACAATCACAAAGATAACTTTTTACTTATTTTATAATGATACTGTGAATTACAAGGTTATTTTTTGCAGTTGCAGAAAATCACCCAAGTTTAAACAAAATACCTTATGAATCGCCGTTTTCAGTGTTGTTGATTAAATTCAGTATTCATGGTACTTACATGGTATAAAGAAGTTTCAAATTCCTAATTTGTTGAATTGTTGCGCTAGAGCTCGTACAAAAATGGTCTAAAATTTACAACTTTTACGGCCCCCTATTTCTTAATTTAAAAAAATAAAAATAAATATTTTTGTACTCTACTCAATAAGTTCTAGACGATGACACCCCCCCCAACACATAATCAGCCTATAATGTTCCCACTGCTGGGACACAGGCCTCCTCTCGGTGAGAGGGAGTGGGCCGTAATCCACCACGCGGGCCCAGTGCGGGTTGGTAGATGTCACATGTCTTCGAATTTTTGGTTCTAGGACATGCCGGTTTCCTCACGATGTTTTCCTTCACCGTTTTGAGAGCAGCGGTGATGAAATAATGACATGACACCCCACAAAAAGTTTATTGTATGGGGACCGACCCCTTAAATTTTTAACTTTGCTTTATTTTTATTATTTGTTGTTATAGCCGTAATAGACAGCGGAGGCTTAGTAAGTTTGTACTGGGCTGTACGTGGTTGTCTGATTTCATGGATTTTAATTTTCTTGCGCGGAACCCTAATTATTTTTCTAAAATAAAAATAGCCTAAGTTACTCCTTAAAACATCAGCTATATGCCGTCAAAATCGGTGAAAATTCGTTTGGCAAGTTTCCTAACTACCAAAGTACCATTTTTTTCATCGGACTGCGCTTTAAAATTCTTCTATACAAACTTTAACATCCCTAAACCTCATTTGATGCGTAGTTTTGAAAAACTAATAATGACAAACATTATTACTTACTTATGCAAGTATTTGTGCTAAGTTTCAAGTTCAATAACCAAATTAATAAGATTTTTCATATAAACTGTATCTCTGTTTTCACGAACACAGATACCTAAAGAATTTCAAAAATCGTCTGGTATGTTTCCATAACTTGACTCAAACATTATTTACAACAATTTTAGAGTTAATCAAGCCCCCAATAAAATCCTCCGCTATAAAATTAACTTTTCACCCCTTAGGGGTAGATTTTTGGAAAACCCTAATACACGTTTGTCTCAATTTTTGGTCTCAAGTATGAAAACTGAGTTTTGAGTTAATCGGACAGCGTGTTAAAGTTCGTCCATACAAACTTTGACACCCTCAATCCCTCCTTAGGGTAGTTTAGGAAAACTAAAAATGATAAACTTTATAATTTACTTAGATGAATATTCGTGCTAAGTTTCAAGTCTATTAACTCAAGGGATAGGATTTTTCATACAAACTTTCATCCCCTGTTTTACCCCCTTAGGGATGGAATTTCCAAAAATCCTTCCTTAGTGGATGTTAACACTATATAAGGTATCTATGTGCAAAATTTCAAGTCTCTAGTCCATTGGTTTGGGCCGTGCGTTGGTATATTAGTCAGTGACTCAGTCAGGACTTTGATTTTTATATATATATAGATTTACCATGTTATTTTAAGACCACAGACTTCTTATAGGTTTTCCTGTAATCTACAGGTATAGAACTAATTTCTGTATTTTTTTCAAAATTTTAGGCTCAGTAGTTTCGGAGATAAGGGGGGGGGGAATGGTCAATTTTCGTCTATTTTCTTAAATAACTTTAAAATAATACATTTTAAAATTATAAAACATATATATTTCAGACCCTCACAGTAAGCCCTTTCATTTGATATGTCACTCGGTGCAGTTTACAAAACTTTTTTTTTTAATTTTCTTATTTTCCCCCTAAAAGTGACTCTCATATTCAAAATTCATATATTTACTTTAGCTGTACGTGTTTGGGTCACAGAAATCCATATGTGTACTAAATTTTAACTTAATCGGTCCATTAGATTCGGAGCAAATTGGCTGTGACAGACGGACAGACAGACACACGAGTGATCCTATAAGGGTTCCGTTTTTTCCTTTTGAGGTACGGAACCCTAACAAAGAAGACTACTTGTGCTGAAAAATTGATAGCCAGCCCATATTTTCATAGCGCCTCTGTATTTTCTGATGATCTAGTGGCAATCCAAATGAAACCTGTGCGTATTATACTTAATAAACCAATATACATAGGGTTTGCAGTATTAGAATTATCTAAGACTCACATGTATGACTTTCACTACTCTATCATAAAACCTTTTTTTGGTAACCGAATTGAATTGTGCTATACTGACACAGATAGTCTAGTATATGATGTACAGAGCAATGAAGTTTATAAAGACTTCAAGCTCCATTTTCGAAAATATTTTGATACCAGTAATTATGACTGTAACAATGACTATAACTTACCAATTATTAATAAGAAGGTTCCAGGACAGTTTAAGGATGAAATGGGTGGTAACATTATCAAAGAATTCGTAGGACTGCGCTCAAAGCCTTATTGTATTAAAACGTTAAACAAAACTATTAAAAAGGCAAAAGGTACAAAAAAATGTAATAAAATTAATAATAAATTTATTTCGGTTAACTTTACAAACTTCTACAATATATAATCTTACATAGAGGCCTCCTTTTAAGTATAATAAATACCTGTACTAGGAGACCCCGCTCTTCTAAAACTAGGAAAAATAATAGTGTAGGAGTGTACATACAAAAGAAATTCAATCTAGGAGGGTATGTATAACCAAAAATTTTAATATGTTAGATTATAAAAATGTTTTGCGCAATAATTGCAATGTTATTCGCAAAAAAAATGTATTGTTTAGGTCAATAAAACATGAAATATTCACTCAGGACGTAAATAAAATTGCACTTTCAAGCAATGATGACAAACGGTTGCTATCATTTGATAAAGTATCTACTTTAGCTTGGGGTAATGCAAATATATTTATGTAATGCATTACCGTAATTTTAAGTGTATATTCTATTTGAAATATGATTAGACATTTAATTTAAACTTTTTACAGTCTGTTCAACCGATTTTGACTTCTATTCAGTAGGCATAAGGATGGTATTAAAAGCAAAAAACGTGGTTACCGTTCACTGCAGCTGTAATTTTTTTTCACGCAACCAACGCAATACAAGTCAAAATCGCTTGAACGAACTGTAAAAAAATGTATGTACCTACTAAACATGTACTTAAATAAATATAATATTTTAGTTCATAAATCTGTTTCATTTCCACTCCCGCTGACAAAGCGCATTGCGATGACTGGTTTGTGTAATACAATACCGTTCGCGCAAATAGTGAGATCTAAATATTAACGTATAATCAACAGCGACGAATCGATCGAAGCGATCGAAGTAAACGTCAAATTAGAAAGACATTTGCCTTCGGTTGCTGCCAGTAATGATTGGATCTGGTAATATATATTTAATATCCCGTAGCTGTATGCCTGCTGTATCAGGTACGATAGGTTCGCAAAATGTTTGAAGCGTCCTGTTTTTTAACCGACTTCCAAAAAAGGAGGAGGTTCTCAATTCGGTTGTATGTTTTTTTTTTTTTTTTTTTTTTTTTTTTGTATGTTTGTTACCTCAGTACTCCGTCATTTATGAACCGATTCGGAAAATTCTTTTTTTATTTGAAAGGGTATACTTCCAGATTGGTCCCATTTTTATCAAAATCCAGTTCTGATGATGGGATCCATGAGGAATCGAGGGAACTCCTCAAATATTATAGGCATACATATAGCGATTATGGTATTTTCATCAACAAATCAAGCGTTTGCATTCAGAAAGTATCGTCTGGTGAAATGGAACCGATGAAGAAGACCACAGATGGCCACGGAAACACCTCAACGATGAAAATTATTTCACGAATAGCGATAAGATTAAAATAGTTAAGCGACTATGACGAAGCTTTAAATAAATGGTTCTGATGAAAATGGTACCATCGAACCGATCTGATGAAGAAGCCGGAAGGTAGGCATCGGAACTCAGTAATAAAACAATGTATCCTAGCCGTGTTTGGGCTTACTGGAATTGTCATGAGGTGCACTCTGGCTAGAAATGATTTAATGGTAACTATATGCCGCTTCAAATTGCGCTACTTGAATTGTATGTTATGTGTGGCCTTGATTGTCAGAAGGCAGATTTCGTAGCCTCGTTATGTCCGTCAACTTTTTGCAGAGTGGTATTCAGATTTGTATGGGGTAGGTAGGCACCACTAAAAAGTGAAAAATAAAAACTTTTTACAAAAAAAAAACAACCGTCTCCCAAAAAAACACTACAAAGTGAAAAATAACTTTAATTTCGGAAGTCGGTGGCAAAAAAAAACGAAAGTAAATAAAAAACCAAAGACACCGACTTCCGAAATTAAAGTTATTTTTCACTTTGTAGTGTTTTTTTGGGAGACGGTTGTTTTTTTTTTCAGTCTTAAAAAACTTACAAAAAAATCCGAATCGTCCTCGTTGTCATCAATTTTTTCTAATATTTTGGCAACATAGAAGACAAATGTTTTCTTCAATGGAAATAAGACGAGGACGAATTCGTTCTCTTTTGGATCTCGGGGTATTGGTAAAAATTTATCACTTTTTCAGGAGTGTCAGTCGCATGCTCTTTCCTGGAACTCTGCGTCTTTTCATAACACAAGACTTCGCTTTTATGGGTGGCAAGAAATCCATTGGTGAAAGAAAATTTTTGCTCGTGGAAGCAGTAGGTTCACTGGCTTGTCCGTGTCCTAGAGATGAAATCGGTATGTGAAGATTCTCTATTATTGGTGGGTTCTGCTCATTGAAATCAAGATAAGTAATATCTTGGCTAGTAGTAGCGTTGCTTGGCTAGAAGCAACGGATCAGGGCCTCAAGTCTGCTATTAAAATAGTGTCAGAATGGTCTATCATTGATTTCATAATTGTTGATTTTGACAAGTTTGGTAATCTACTAATATAATGGCGTCATAATGGCGTCATTATGGCTTTCCAATGGTCAACCAATGACAGTCCATTGTATGAAATTATGAATTTAGCAGATTACGAACTTTTAGCAAAATGACAATGCAGTGACAATGGGATCGTATTGGCATGTAAAAAATAGCAGACTTGGGGCCCAGTATCCTGTACCAATGGTGGTGTGAGATGATTATTTTGGCTGGAAGGGTAATCAAGATTTAGAGAATCATTTTCTTGGCGCTGTATTTTCTGCTTGATCTGGAACCTCTTCTGCTTGATTTGAAGGTGTTATAAGTGGCCTATCAGTAACTGTGCTAGGCAAAAAATCAGCTTCTGTAAAAATGCAATCGTCAAAAGGAAATATCCCACATTTTTTGAATGCGTTTACTATGTTTACGGGATTCATGGCTTTTAAATATGCAGTTCCGACGCACTCGGCAATATTATAAATAGTTAAACATTGCCCTGGATTTCTCAACAACCCTGAATCTACAGCTGCATTATAATATGTTTTAAATGGACCGTTTAGTCCTACGTCTAGTGGTTGCAACTTGGCCGTCGTATGTGGATGAAGAGTCAAAATGGTGACGCCCGAAGATTTTGCAAGATCAAGAGCTTCAATTGAAAGATGGCTTTCGTGATTGTCCATTAGCAGAAGGGCTGGATTATCTTTGGAAGCAGAAACATGCTTAATGAAATGTCTTATGACATCCACGAAAATATTAGCATTCATCCACTCCGTAGCTGCAGCCAAACCCAACGTACCTGCTGGCGCCCCATGAAGCATGTGAGGTTTAAAATTTTTCATGGGAAATACCATAGCCGGTGGTATGGCTTGTCCAATCGCGCCGACAATGCAGCCGGTCTATTCTATAAAAATCTCACCGTGAAAACTTGGGTGAAGTGAGCTTAAAATGAACAGTCATTCCTTCTGATTCTAGGGATTGTCACTATTGACAGCTCACTATAAGCTCACTTCACCTAAGTTTTCACGGTGAGATATTTACAGAATAGCACTGCAGCATGTTGTGACTAAGGTACGCCTTTCACCGCTTGTAACTTTTGTTACGTTTGTACCCTTCCGTGCTAATACTTTACCTGGTCGCTGAACGGTAGTGGTAAATGTTTCGTCAAGATTATAGAGTCTAGTACCATCTGCAAATCTGGGGTCTTTCCATGGCAGAATTCAAATTGCGGAAGAAAGACTCAACATTGTGCTTGTTAAAAGCAGTGGCTCTGGCCAAGCTACAAGCCTCTGGTTTTCTGAGGGAAATTTCTGGATGTCTTTTTCTAAATGCACGAAGCCATTCACATCCAGCTATTTCTGAATCTATCCATGATTGCGGCATAATGCGGTTGTTTACTTTAGCCATTTGTTATGCAATACGTCGACAATCTTTAGCAGAGAGGCCGTAAAATAGTTGAGCACAGCGTTCAATATATTTTACTAAGTCGTCTTCTTCATCTAAATTAAAAACTTTGTTGACGTCGTAGTGTGGTGTTAACCGAATTGGTTGACCAGCATTTTCATTGGATCTTTTTACGTACAATCGAACTGTTGGGTAACTAAGTTGGCATTCCTTACTATCCTTCCTTATGCTCATCCCATTTTGGACTAATTCAATAGCCTTCTTCATAGCGTCTGCTGAGTGCCCTCCTTTTTTTCTTTATGGTTGTTTAGTACGTCCCATCTAAAATACAAATACCTAAAATAAAAATTCGGTTTACAAAAAACAAACATGACAAAATTATACAGGTACACAATTAACCGTAGTTGGTATACAGTCAACCATGGTTAACTGTGTACCAACTGCATTTGGTTAATTGTAGACCACCCTGCTCCCAAAGCCGTTGAGCTAACCTCACTTTTAAATAAGCGTCATTACACACATAATACCTGTACCAATTATAGCTGTTTAGTCAGTCTACACTGCCTACAAATTAATAATGATTATTGTAAAGTCAAACCAAATGAAGTTAAGAGAAAAAGTACTCACGTTATTTTTTCAACTTTTTTCCGTAAAAAACACAAAATTTGATGTCACACAACCGACGCCCGCGCTAGCTCGCTGCAAACTGGGGAGAGGGGAGCGGGGCCGTTTTGACATCTAAATCGCGCGGTTGCACGAAATATTGACGTCACTTTTACCAAGTATAGGCATGGTTGATTGTGTACGAGTGGTTAACTGTTGGACAAGTCACCCTACTATTGTCATAGAATTTGGCGCGCTAGTTGTGGTACGCAGGCAGCCCACATGGCCTGCCTGTAAAATTAAAGAATGTATAGTGCCTTGTTGCACCGAAATTTATGTGGGCGGCAGGCGGACCACATGGCGGTGAGAGTGTTAAATGATGATACTACATTATAGGCGAACGAGGTCGGAACGTGACGTTGTGAGTATGACGTGTTGGCGGTGCTGAATTCACCGCTGGAAATCGGTTCGACTAATGTTTCGAAATCAGCATATATGACGAAAGGAATATTTTGTTTTCTATCATAATTTTTAAATTTTAAAAAGAACCCCAGTTCTGGTAAAGCGGTGACAATTCCCCCACACAGGTATGATTCAATTTGGCTGTGCGTTGGAAAAAACAATAAACATGTTTCGCAGAAGAGAATTTATTTTCAGTACCCAAATAAAAATTAATATTTACAAGTATTATACAAAAAGGAAGGGAAATAATTATAAGGCATCGAAAAATTCATCCGCATCGCTGTCGAAAGGAAAGGTGCCCAAAAGGCTGGCAGCATTGCCACGTTGTATGGCAATGCTAATTCTTTGGCCAAAAAATAGGCCAGCCCTTTGGTCACGTGTAGAGTCGACCAACCGCTTGGCGATGTCCCGAAAAACTAAAAGGGCACTCGGACCCCATGGCCCTAGTGTTTCAACCCCAAAACGGCTCGAACATATAAGTCCCAATAAGATTGGAGTATTTGCGCCGTTTGAGGTTTTCCGCACCTGCAGCAGCCGCCCCAGCACAGCCTACCGTGCTAGGAAGATGGGATGGCGCAAGGGTGTCGAAGAAGTATAATTTAACATGATGTTTCGTCATCTGATTTCTGACTAGCCGAGGCAAATCTTTGATAAGACTGTAATGAGAATTATTATTGTTTTCTATAAAAAGTAGATGGATACTATTATTAGACTTATTATTCGATAGCTATGTCAGAGAATGTAATTGGGAATGTCAAATTATTAATATTCAAAACATCCTGAAAGTAGGTATAAGACAAAATCCTATCAGGATGTCTATTTGTGGGGTACAATGCCGCCACAACACACCACAGAAAGCAATACTCATCATTGTTTCGAATATTCAAACAAGCTCTTTTACTTTTTATGACTTTAGGCAAAGTTAAAAATTTAGATCCGCTGAGTGGTTGATATTTACTAATATTTAATTCTAAATGTGAATTACATAAAAAAGTCCAACCACTATCTCTTTCCTCAAATTCTTCAATTTTTTTTAGTAGTATTCACGAATATACACTCACGCACTTTTGAATAGCCGTATACGTCGTCGTTGATTTGGCCGTAGTCACTAATTCGTCACTTCACCTGATTGTCCTTGGTTGTTTTTGGTTGAGTTGCAGCCCCCGTATGCAACTGCAGGATCCCGATAATTTCTGGTACGATTAGACGAACGCCTTAGAACATGCCTCGTTAGCTGCTCTCTCATCCAAGTTTGATGACATCTTTTGTACACCCGGTACAAAATATAGACGGTCCCAAGAAACAGTATCGTGCATATGATCATTAGCACAATGCCTATTGCAGATAAATGAAATTTTAATTCCTCCACAGTGGCTGAATTTTTCCCTCCACCGGCACTATTCTGGTTTACAAAGAATTCTTCATTATGTACCTTTGATTGACACATGATGGTATATTTTGCAAATGGCGAGCAAATTGACGAGTATCACGCAGAGCACAGTCCAAACTAAACGCGAACATGATTCGATTCGCTCGAATGGCAGGGTCGCCATATAAGGAAGGGATTTAAACACAATGAAACATCTCGAATGCTGGTTAGATTCTGCGTATATTTGGTCCATTCATTGACAATATAAACACACACACACACCCTTAACATACTATACCACAAATCAACAGTTAATTTATAAATAGCATCAAAATCGTAGGTAATTAAAATGTGTAGTAATTTTTTTTGTACGGAATGATTTAATTTCTTGTTGATCATTTTTATACATAAGAAAAAAGAAAACAGTTCTAAGTTTATTTTGACAAAGGTGTGTTTCTGTAGTGAACGATCTATTAGATTTTTAACTTGTTTACTTATATTATAGAGAAACACCTCAGGGAAATTATGTATTTGTTCGCTAGTTGCAATGATCTTGTAACTTATGATTCGTTCTTTAAAAGAAGAATTAATAATTGCAACATTATCTAAATAGGGGTACAACTATTGTTTTTATGTTCATTGCTACGTAAATGACCAGACCATCGACGATTATCTACAAATACTTTGCAAACCGAACAGTGAGGCATTTTAATGTTACTAATTGAAATCAAAGAACACTTAAAATAATTATTGCACTAAAATTAGATTAGGTAATACTTACAACTAATGTTCACGATCTTAGGTATACCAGTTACAAAATATTTTATATACCTAATTAGTACAACTTGATCAGGACTATTTTACGTTCGTTCCAAATTCCCTTGTTCATAGGCAAGTCGGTAATTATGTTTAGGCAGAATGTGTCTGAAATAGTAAAAAAATGGTTGCATTAGGTTCACAATTTAATTAATTATCTAATGGTATATTCTGGGAAGAAAATATATTTAATAATTACCTGCAAAATATGAAATGATTTATTCATAAGAATGTGTATATGTTGCTCCAAATGGTATATGTAGGTAATATGTCGGTTTCAGGTAATTATATAATTCTTCACAGACAAGATTAGGTAGATTGTATCTGAAATAAAAAAAATTGGTATGTAATCGTATATTTTGGAAAGAAAAATAGTCATCTTGTTGTGTTCTGATATTTGATAATTACCTGTACAATATGAAATGATTTATACATAGGAATATGTATCTGCGTGATCCAAATATGTAGGTATATTTCAGGTCCCAACAATATAGCGATCAAAGCTGCTCTAGAAGATGAAATCGTACGTATGTAGTATTTTATTTAATCAATAACATATTTTATTAATTAAATAAAATACTACATACGTACGATTCTAATAATTGACTTAATTGTTCTGTAATAGTTTAGAAAGATCACTCCGTCACCGTAATATCTTAGAGTTACACAACTTATTGCATGTAGGCATAAGGTAATGACACCAGTTGTGGACATTTGTAGATACCGTTTATACATATTATTATAAACTTACTACGCTAGTAGTTATTAGTCACTCATATTATTTATTTTCCGGTTCTAAGTGGTCAATCAGATTGCACTAGCGGGTGCGGGGGCGCGCGCGGGTGTTCGGGTCTTGGCGTCTGCGTATTCACAGTGCCGAAAGCATGCCGAAAGAGCTACGAGTGTCATTGCACATGTGTTTGGTCGTTCTCAAACTTTGCTACGTATTTAGAAGACATGGATGAAGATTTGCTTTTAATGGAAAATTCATACTTGAAATTATAATCTGTAATTTTAATAAGTTATAATCTGTAATTTTAACAATTGTATGAAAATAAACTGACCGTTACTTCCAGGAAACAATTGTTTTATTTCTTCCCATAATTTATTTATGGCTGCCCTATTTAAATGTTGCAGTTGTTTGCTTTGCCAAATAGCAGTGCGATGTTGTACTGCAGATATCAATTCTTCCGTATTGATATCCATGACGATTGACGACGCTTCGGCGGGTGAATCAAAATGGTTTAGAACCACAAGCGTAGTCACCTAACAGACGCTATATCACTGTGAACGATACGGGCGGACTGAGCCATTAGAAACTCCCGCGTCACCCGCGCCCGCGCCCGTCTCATGAAGACGCGCAGATCGCGGGAGCACTGTGAAAGTGTGAACGCAAATGGCGTCTGCATACATTTTGAATTACACGCGCCCGCGCTAGCACCCGCGCCCGCCTCCACTCTGAAAGAGTACTAAGCCTGCGCATTACTGGTGCTATTACCTTACGATTTTTTTTTGGCTGCGAATTTCATCATAAAAGTTGTTATTGCGAATTTTTAACCTAATTATTCACAGTAATCAGCTATTTTAGTTAGGGTTGTCAATAACTTGGTACGCATTCTATGTGTAGGTAAACAATATACAAATATTACAATGCACTATTACGATTAAAATATGTCATAGTATATCATTAGATATACTATGACATGGTTTGACTCATTAGTGTAGTTATGGGAATTATATTATGTATTTATTGTTGACAATCTAGAAAAGTACGAGGCAGATTATAATTAATTCATCATGACCATCTTTACATACCGAGACTCCTCCGTGCCTCGGAAAGCACGTTAAGCCATTGGTTCCCGGCTGTCATTCGTGGATCTTTGGCAGTCGTTACAGGTTGTCAGAAGCCCGAAAGTCTGACAACCAGTCTTACCAATGGTATATTATTACTCAGTTACTGGGTTGTGGAGGTCAGATAGGCAGTCGCTCCATGTGAAATACTGGTATCCAGCTGCATCCGGTTAGACTGGAAGCCGACCCCAACATAGTTGGGAAAATGGATTGATGATTTGTATTGTGGAGCGATTCCGTGCACGCTATCGTTATTCGTTTGGTCACCCCTAACTCATTCCGCTGCATCGACAATCGAAACAACCTAAAATTTTGCTTCGTCTTTATTTTACAAACGTGTTTAATACGACTATAGAAAAAGTTACTTTAACACAGCAATACCAGATTGATTGTAGTGGATTTTAACATACCTAATTTATTATTCGATTTTAACTTATAATAAGCTACAAAGTATTCCTTTTCGGTACAAAGTAGTGCAACGAAGTGCGCTGTTATCATTGGTATATACACTCTGTGTTGCCTACAATATCAGCGACGACATTGTCGATAACCATCCGCTGCTGCCATCACCAACGCAAGCCAACAAACCGAGTGGAACTTCTGATTGAAATCATGTAAATCTAATAAAATAAAGGATCACAATGAAATACAACAGTATAATTTTCAAAAACTTTATTAAATATTGGAAATTTGAACATGTCACATCAAGTCCATACTATCCGAGATCCAATGGGATGGTGGAAATATATGTACAAACAATTAAGAAAATTTTCAAAAAATGTTTACAAAGATACAGCATTGTTGAAATATCGCAACACACCAATAGATGATATAACTAATCAGTTATTAATAGGTAGACAAGTAAATTCACTAATACCTACAATTGTATCTAATTATGAAACAAACTGTGAAAATGTAAGAGAACATTTATTGGATAAGATAAATAAGTATAAATTGTACCATGATACAAAAAATAAAGGAAAGGGAGAAGAATACTCGATCAATCAAAACGTACTTATTAGAGACAGTAAAAATAATAATGTTAAAGGTCAGATTGTAAACAAAGCCGAAAATCCAAGAGCTTACAAATTTATATTAGAAAATGGAGAAACGGTGATTAGAAATCGATTCAATATTTACAGAGGTTCCCCACATACAAAATTTTAAGTCGGTAATAATTTAAGAAATGATGATAGTATGCAGAATTTGAGACACAAAATAGAAGTACAAATGAAAATAATGTTATGGACGATAGTTTTAGAGTTAATGATGAGGTAAATGACAGGACAGATAACACTAATCAATTGAGTGTTCTATGTTCTATCTATGTTAAGGATTAGGTTTCCGCACTTAGTCCTTTATGTGGACCACTGTGCGTGAGCCATGGCGGCCTTCGTGGGTTATTCCAACCAGCCCACCTCCCTCCAGAAGTTAATCAAATCTCTGGGTCTATTAAGAACATCTGTGAAAGATCGGGGTATTCCAAGAGTTTCTGTTCTAATCTGGGTGACGCCTATGCATTCAAAGAGAACATGCGCAATGGTCTCCTCAGCCTCCATGCAGGCCCTGCACAGGGGACTGTCCGTTATTCCTATTGTATGGAAGTGTTTGTTTAATGAGCAGTGTCCCGTGATGGTCCCAGTCACCAGGCGCAGCCCGTTCCTGTCCAAACGTAATAACCGTCTAGTAAGCGCACCGTCCAGGGAGGGCAGAGCCTCCCTGGATTGCCTGCAGCCTGGTGTCGAGGACCACCAACTCTCTGCTTGTGTATGGGTGAGGTCCTGTAGCCACCTGCGTAACTGGTTGAAGGGAATGGGCACGATTGGCTCAGGCCCACAGACAGACGTGCTAGATGCTCTCCTAGCTAGTTCGTCAGCTGCGTCGTTACCCAGTGATCCGCTGTGTCCTTTTATCCATTGCAGTGTCACTGTGTTTCGGTTAACAACCGTTACTCGTTCGAGTGCGTTGTGACATTCTTGTATTAATTTCGAGGTAATGTATCTTTTCCGTAAGGATTGGAATCAATTGAGTGTATTAGACAATAGTTTTAGAGTTAATGACAGGACGGACGGAGGACCTGATCTAGTAGTGTACTCACACTACTAGATCAGGTAGGGTAGTGAACAAAACGAAATACCTTGATGATTTTGAAGTATGATGTAAGTAAAATAAGTTTAAATAAGAAGTAGCACATCACTACTAGTTCAGAGCAGCACTAACTCATTCGTTCTTGGCTATGGATGGCTAATAAAACATGGTTGCTTGTATTACTGTTTTATTTTACATAAAGCTTTTACAACCACCAACTTACTGTCTGTGCCAGACCTAAAAATAAATCTTTCTCCGTAAATTGCGCAGCAGACAAAGGTTATGTCATGATGACAGATCAAAAACATGTAAGTTTTCAAGATCCACAAAGTACGGGTGTGGTAGCAAATCTCGTCGGAAATATGTATATCATGGACGTTCGTTATAAATGCAGCTTTGCAAACGTTAAAGAAGTTAAATCGAGTTTACACGAGTGGCATGAGAAGCTTGTGCATCAAAATTTACAGGATGTAAAAAACGTATTAGCAAACAATAATATTAAAGTATCTGATGAGTCTCTTGAGAAGTGCCAAGGCTGTTTAGAGCGTAAAGGTTAGCGTCAGGTTGACTGGACCAAACGAGATATGTACATGAGACCGTGTCCACTATTTGCTACTATTTAATACCTATTATGAAATAATTGCTACCTTTGCGTTATTAAAGATATCAAAGAAATAAAGTGGTCAGCCATTCTGACGTCAGGTTGGCTGACCACTTTCAAGTTCTCATAGTTCTAGCGTTCTATTAACCGCGTTGTTAATGTTAATATATTATTTACACAACTTCAAAAAGCTCCTTTAAAAAGTTATTAATAAAAGTCGTTAAAACGCCTGTGCATCAATTATTTACGTCTTTCTCAGAATAATTGCTAACAATGTTTTTGCAGGCTCTTAGTGGATTATGAACAACTTGTTTCTGGATATCCTTAGTAAAGTTTTATCCATATAAATAATTATTTATGGTAGGTAAGTAGGTCTCCCGTATCTGCAGGACGGGGGTAATGTATAGATAACTTCGTCAAAATCCATTATTTTCGGAAATCTAGATATTTTATAAAAGTCAGTCGCAACAGCTGATCTCTCCTCATCGTTACCTAACTGGCAAGCGTATTATAATGAGGACGTAATTTAGCAATAACCCTAGTCACTCGATGAATAATACGGCAAACCGTTGATTTATGTCCAATTGGATATCAACATATCTCATGAAAGATCCTGAGGCATAATATTGCAGAGTTGCAAGTACCTGGTCTGGTCATGGTTTCACAGCCAAATTTCTGAAAATTATGAACGAATTTTAGAATCAAATTGTGTAGATACTAGAAAGGTTTAGGTAGTAAAATAAAGGTAAACAATCTTGATGTGACATTTTACACAAACACATATTAAACAAATAAACTAATGGTTTAATTGATTTAGTAATCATTATTGTTGTATTTACATTTTTTATTCGTTGGTTTTTAGTTGTATTTTATTTTTAAACTGAAGTTTTAAATTATAAAAGATAAAAGACACATCAAGATTGTTTATCTTTATTTCACTACCTAAACCTTTGTATATAAAGTAGTACCTACCTATAAAATAACTGAGTAGGTACCTACACATTTACTTTTCTGTAGCAAATTTTATTTTATCTTCGATTTGACTTTCCTTTAAATCGTGATATCTTCTCGCCGCTTAGGTTTAGGTAAATAACATTCTACTTCATCATCAGATGAACTATCGTCAAACAAAGACGAATACAACAAAAGAGAGTCCCTTTTGTTTTACTGTTTGGCGCAGATGTTTGAGCATAAATGACGTAAACCAGTGAGTCCAGCACCGGTTACTTGTAATAGTTATTTTTTAACTGATTTTAAGGTCATAATTTTATGAAACAACCCTTTTTGTGGTTTGACGATAGTTAACGCTATTTTTGACGCATACGCGTGCGAGAAGTGGACGTGAAACAACCCGTTCTTATTAAATTAAAAAGTGTGTTTTCACCATGAAACGAGGTAGACGGTTAACAGTGTCGTTACAATATCAAAAAAGCGTTACTATTTCAAAGTTCGAAAATTATTTTTCTAAAGAAAAACCGTGTCACCGTGTGACCCAGTGTTTAATAAATAACCTTAGTGAACTTTTACAATACAAAATGTTGGAAAAAGCTATATATCAATCAATAAAAAAAATACGATTTTTTTTTCGACAATTGCAGAACTGTCTGTAATAAATCCATATCCGAAAAGAATACAGCGATTACAACAATCCCAACTTGTAACTGCAAAACATTTGATTTTTACATAGATTTTTATCAGTGGCAGAATATTCAGCCTATCGTACAATGTGTAAAAAGAAATAAAGACAAATTATCGAACTTTAGAACAAAGGGTCTTTTGCCGAAACATCAGTGGGCTAATATCTTACGAGAAGAAATTTGGAAGACAATTCGAAGTCCGTGTAGCTGGATTTTCAAAAATTATTCGATTAAGGATGACGATTGCGTTATATGCGATGGAGCTTGCAAGCAGTGTTGTGCGGAAATTAAAGTAATTATCAACTGCCCAACTGATAAAATTACTAAATGTATTTGTATGATACGCAATTATAATAATGAATGTTCACATAATTTAATGAAAAAGATAAAACTTTCTACTGTTCAACGACGTGAATCTGCTAATGAGTTAAAATACGAGTCTGCTATTGTAGTCAAGAATAAAATAGTAAATACTGTGATGAATGTAGAAGACAGCCCATTTACCCACTGTCGGTTGCCTACGACAAATAAAGTACGAAAACAGAAAAAGCTCTTACCAGGATTCTAATGCAATGCTGGCTTTGTGGATTATGAGTACACTGGCACCCTATAAAGAAATACTAAAACTCGTATCGCTTTTGCACCTAAACGTGTATTATTGGTCACCTGCGCAAGATGAATATTATAAAGATTATAGTAAAAAAGCGAGGACTGTTTTAAGCATTGATGCTACTGGTAGCATTTTCAAACCAGTTGGAGCGGGAAATTTAAATTTATCAAAGCAGATATTCTTCTATTCATGTGTTATGCAGTCTTGTAGCGATGAAAGCAGTGTTCCAGTAGCTCAACTTATTTATGACAGTCACACATTAGACACAATATACAAATGGCTGGATACTTGGTCTAAAAACAAAATATTACCAAATTATTATTAGTTACAGATGACTCGGCTGCTTTGATTGGTGCTTCTGAAAAACATTTACAAAATTCAACACTACAAAAGAATACATTAATTATTCATTTATGAAATTGGTGTGGGATCTTTTAGAGTGTGGGCTGCTTGGTGGTGCGCACGTCTGTCCGTGTGGCTGTGCTGGGGTTTGTGTTTCGCCATTTCAATTCATCCTTTTATGCATAGGAACGCCACATTGGTTTGTGTAATTTTTTGTTTAATCTAATTATTCAACTGGCACACTACGGTTTGTCAGGTATCGTCCCTTGCAAATATCCTAATTTATATTTATCCAATCTAATTTAATTTATTTCAATAGTCTCGATGCATGAATCCACATTTTATTTTAACCAAGTAATTCTCACTTACCATTTCATATTGATCTCATTTGTGTGTCCGAGTCTTTGTCATCATTCACGTCTAACACAAATTCACTTTACGTAGGAAATGCCTACTTAATCACCCAATACATCCTTTGTTATATAATTTCATCAAAATCAAAACATTAATTGCATAATGCTACGCCATGTTAAAATATTATGTAATATTGTTCTAGTATTTCCGCTGACAGCTGCGCGCACAGATAACGCATTCTGCGGCGTGGGAGTCGGTGCTGTTGCGGAACGGAATGCGGGAATGTCATTTTCTGTATATTTTATCTATACCTTAGATCTATACTTTTAGAATTAACTTTATATTTTTATTTATTTTTAATTTCATATTATTTGTTACATGCTGCACCGGTCACGTCATCGCGTCAACGCCGGCTATCGCTGAAAACCAGCGCTGGGGCTCCGTTTCGCATGGGGTCGCGGCATTATGCTGAGCGGTAGCCGTTTTGCGTAGATGTGACGCATATTTTCCCCAAACTTGTTTTACAAATTGTTATTTTATTTTGTTGTGCTTTGCGTCATGTTTACCGCAAATAAACGTATTTCTTTCTTTCTTTTTCTTTCTTTCAAATTGGAAAATCAAGAATTTTTCCCAGAAAAATGCTACATTCGCATCGATACGAGTCATTTTATAAAGATTTTATTTAATCTTCTTTGTTTTAAACATATTGATCAACGGGTGAAGTTTTTAGGGTTCCGTACCTCAAAAGGAAAAAACGGAACCCTTATAGGACTTATCACTCGTGTGTCTGTCTGTCTGTCTGTCCGTCTGTCTCACAGCCAATTTGCTCCGAATCTAATGGACCGATTAAGTTAAAATTTAGTACACATATGGATTTCTGTGACCCAAACACGTACAGCTAAAGTAAATATATGAATTTTGAATATGAGAGTCACTTTTAGGGGGAAAATAAGAAAATTAAAAAAAAAAGTTTTGTAAACTGTACCGAGTGACATATCAAATGAAAGGGCTTACTGTGAGGGTCTGAAATATATTTTTTTTATAATTTTAAAATGTATTATTTTAAAGTTATTTAAGAAAATAGACGAAAATTGACCATTCCCCCCCCCTATCTCCGAAACTACTGAGCCTAAAATTTTGAAAAAAATACAGAAATTAGTTCTATACCTGTAGATTACAGGAAAACCTATAAGAAGTCTGTGGTCATAAACATGGTAAATCTATATATATATATATAACAATCAAAGTCTTGACTGAGTCACTGACTAATATACCAACGCCAGCCCAAACCAATGGACCTAGAGACTTAAAATTTTGCACATAGATACCTTATATAGTGTAAACATCCACTAAGGAAGGATTTTTGGAAATTCCATCCCTAAGGCCCCCTTAGGGATGGAATTTCCAAAAATCCAAAATAAAACAGGGGATGAAAGTTTGTATGAAAAATCCTATCCCTTGAGTTAATAGACTTGAAACTTAGCACGAATATTCATCTAAGTAAATTATAAAGTTTATCATTTTTAGTTTTCCTAAACTACCCGCTAAGGAGGGATTGAGGGTGTCAAAGTTTGTATGGAGGAACTTTAACACGCTGTCCGATTAACTCAAAACTCAGTTTTCATACTTGAGACCAAAAATTGAGACTAACGTGTATCAGGGTTTTCCAAAAATCTACCCCTAAGGGGTGAAAAGTTAATTTAATAGCGGAGGATTTTATTGGGGGCTTGATTAACTCTAAAATTGTTGTAAATAATGTTTGAGTCAAGTTATGGAAACATACCAGACCATTTTTGAAATTCTTTAGGTATCTGTGTTCGTGAAAACAGAGATACAGTTTATATGAAAAATCTTATTAATTTGGTTATTGAACTTGAAACTTAGCACAAATACTTGCATAAGTAAGTAATAATGTTTGTCATTATTAGTTTTTCAAAACTACGCATCAAATGAGGTTTAGGGATGTTAAAGTTTGTATAGAAGAATTTTAAAGCGCAGTCCGATGAAAAAAATGGTACTTTGGTAGTTAGGAAACTTGCCAAACGAATTTTCACCGATTTTGACGGCATATATCTGATGTTTTAAGGAGTAACTTAGGCTATTTTTATTTTAGAAAAATAATTAGGGTTCCGCGCAAGAAAATTAAAATCCATGAAATCAGACAACCACGTACAGCCCAGTACAAACTTACTAAGCCTCCGCTGTCTATTACGGCTATAACAACAAATAATAAAAATAAAGCAAAGTTAAAAATTTAAGGGGTCGGTCCCCATACAATAAACTTTTTGTGGGGTGTCATGTCATTATTTCATCACCGCTGCTCTCAAAACGGTGAAGGAAAACATCGTGAGGAAACCGGCATGTCCTAGAACCAAAAATTCGAAGACATGTGACATCTACCAACCCATTACGATTACGGCCCACTCCCTCTCACCGAGAGGAGGCCTGTGTCCCAGCAGTGGGAACATTATAGGCTGATTATGTGTTATGGGGGTATCATCGTCTAGAACTCATTGAGTAGAGTACAAAAATATTTATTTTTATTTTTTAACCGACTTCCAAAAGGAGGAGGTTCTCAATTCGTCGGAACCTTTTTTTTTTATTATTTTTTTTTTATGTATGTTCCCCGGTTACTCGAAAATGGCTAGACCGATTTCGATTTTTCTTTTTTTGTTCGAAAGGGTATACGTCCCAAGTGGTCCCATGATCATCAAGTCAGGATCTGATGATGGGATCCCATGGAAATCGAGGGAAACCCTCAAATTTTATGGGCACACCTATATCGATTTCGGTATTTTTTATAGTAACTCGTGCATTTGCTCTCGGAAAGTACCATTCGGTGAACTGGAACTGATGATGAAGACCACAGAGGGCCATCGGAAATACTCAATTATATCTAAGTATATAACAGGTTAGGTTGCGATTCGACTACTTTAATATGGTTTATGCTCGTCAAAATAATGGTAATGGTGACTTCACCATGAGCTCCATTTCTCCTGGTTCTTACTAGGAGAACTCCTCAACAATTAACGTCCCTGCATCGGGAAAAGCAACATTTTGTAAAACGTGATGAGCCGTTGACTTTGGGTTATTGTAACTTAGATAAATTACAAACTGAACCACTAAAAAGTGAAAAATAAAAACTTTTTTACAAAAAAAAAACCGACTTCCAAAAAAAACACTACAAAGTGAAAAATAACTATTTTCGGAAGTCGGTGGCAAAAAACTAAAATACAGATCCAAAGACACCGACTTCCGAAAATAATTATTTTTCACTTTGTAGTGTTTTTTTTGGAAGTCGGTTTTTGTTCACCGAGAGGAGGCCTGTGTCCCAGCAGTGGGAACATTATAGGCTGATTATGTGTTGGGGGGGGTGTCATCGTCTAGAACTTATTGAGTAGAGTACAAAAATATTTATTTTTATTTTTTTAAATTAAGAAATAGGGGGCCGTAAAAGTTGTAAATTTTAGACCATTTTTTTACGAGCTCTAGCGCAACAATTCAACAAATTAGGAATTTGAAACTTCTTTATACCATGTAAGTACCATGAATACTGAATTTAATCAACAACACTGAAAACGGCGATTCATAAGGTATTTTGTTTAAACATGGGTGATTTTCTGCAACTGCAAAAAATAACCTCGTAATTCACAGTATCATTATAAAATAAGTAAAAAGTTATCTTTGCGATTGTTAAACATAGAATATGGTACGGAACCCTTCGTGCGCGAGTCCGACTCGCACTTGACCGGTTTTTTTACGTAAAATGTCTGCTAGAACTAAAGAAATGTGACGATTATGACAAATTGAAGCAAATTGTCATAGATATGATCACATTGTCTATAAATAAATATGATGGTGTAGACACTGAAGGTAACAATACAAGATGTGAAGATGCAAAAATTTACTTCAGCCACGGCTCTGCAGGTACGGGAGACCTACTTATTTTCGTAGAATCTGATTTTATGCAGCGTTATATTCCTAAGAATAAATGTGATATGTAAATAACATAGACTTATAAAAAAAGGAGGACTCCGCGCCACGCATATCGAAAGTGAAGCACAGTAAGTATGCCGGACCGTTTGTACTACCACGCCTCACGCACACATTTACATGATGTTTGTATGCCAACCGGCCGCCATTACGTGACATGAGCGATGACGTCTTTGCATGTACTCAAATCACGCACACATAGATCGGTACGGTGGAGTTAGGTAACGACGAGGAGAGATCAGCTGTTGCGACTAATTTTTATAAAATATCTAGATTTCCGAAAATAATGGATTTTTGAAGAAGTACAGTACATTCTGCGATGTTTACTCCGGCCATGGTCCTCTTACCCTCTTCATTGTCCCACCCGTCCTGCAGATACGGGAGACCTACTTATTTGCGTAGAATCTGATTTTATGCTGCGTTATATATTCCTAAGAATAAATGCGATACATAAATAATTATTTATATGGATAAAACTTCACTAAGGATATCCAGAAACAAGTTGTTCATAATCCACTAAGAGCCTGCAAAAACATTGTTAGCAATTATTCTGAGAAAGACGTAAATAATTGATGCACAGGCGTTTTAACGACTTTTATTAATAACTTTTTAAAGGAGCTTTTTGAAGTTGTGTAAAAAATATATGTTAAGGTAGCAAATAGGTAGTAAATATTAACATTAACAACGCGGTTAATACAACGCTAGAGCTATGAGAACTTGAAAGTGGTCAGCCAACCTGACGTCAGAATGGCTAACCACTTTATTTCTTTGATATCTTTAATAACGCAAAGGTAGCAATTATTTCATAATAGGTAGTAAATAGTAGCAAATAGTGGACACGGTCTCATGTACATATCTCGTTTGGTCCAGTCAACCTGACGCTAACGGGTAAAGCACACCGTTTGCCCTTTAATACCAGCGATAAAAAGGCAACGAAAACATTTGAGCTAATACACGTCGACGTCTGCGGACCCATGGAGAAAGTATCTGTTGGAGTATAAGGTATTTTTTGATATTAAAAGACGATTACTCGTGCTATAGAACTGTATACTTCATTAAAAGGAAAGAGGAAGTGATGAATTGTATCAAAGATTTTATAAACAGAGCAGAAAATGACAATGGCTTAGAATTAATTAATAAGGCTGTGTCAATTCTTTTCTCAGACGGGGTTTAGTACATCAAACTTCTGAAGCATACACGCCACAACAGAATGGCAAGGCGGAAAGGAAGATAAGAAACCTGACAGAAGCGGCCAGGTCAACGCTGTGTGCTAAAAGTCTTCCGAACGAATTATGAGCTGAAGCAGTCAACACAGCAGCGTATGTTCTAAACAGAAGTCAGAACGGGTAGAAGCAATGCACCAGGAAAAAACACCATATGAAATATGGACAAATAAACAGCTTGATCTCAGTTACTTACATATCTTTGGCACGCCTGTATCTGTCCATATTCCAAAAGAAAAAAGAAGTAAATGGGATTCGAAACGAGACTGGAATTAGGGTGGGTTATAGAGAAAATGTGAAAGGTTATAGAATATTTTATCCAGACAAAAATGATGTTCTACTATAGAGGAATGTCATTTTATTAGAACCTGTCATTGAGAGATGCGAAAAAGTAAACCTAGAGTCTGTAACAGAAATACCCAACAATGAGACACCAGTTGCTGACGATAACCAGCAAACACTGAAGAAGAGGTTAAGATAGACCTTACTAATCAGACGACAAATGAAGATCAGCACTGCTTATATGATCCTGAAGAAACAAGTGACGAGTACAGTGAATGTGATACTGATAGCACTTTGGAGCCAGCTTCTCTTCGTAGAAGCACACGTGTCAGAAAGCCACCAAAATTCTATTCTTGTCAAAATGTCTACACTGCAGAAACTGAACCAGGTACCTATAAGAAAGCTATACAGAGAAGTGATGCTTGTCAGTGGGAAGAAGTTGTCAAACAGGAACTCGAGACCCTAAAAGCAAATAATATATGGCCAGTGTCCTCAGTACCGGAAAAACAAAACATTATTAGTAGTAAGTGGGTATTCAAAATTAAGAAACTTAATAATGTTATTAAATAGTAGCTTTTGCCAGCGGCTTCGCCCGAGTGGATGTCGGGAATTATTCCACGGGAACCGTACACTTTTCTGGGATAAAAAGTAGCCTATGTGCTATCCCAAACTAAAATCTATCCCTGTGCCAAATTTCATCCAGATCCGTTCAGCCGTTCTGGCGTGATTGAACATCCATCCATCCAAACTTTCGCATTTATAAATAGTACTTAGTAAGTTTGTGATCGCTTTCTTTTCTCTACCTCTTTTACCGAAATGCTTGATGTTGTCGAGAAGTCATATTTACTCACAATTGGCAAGACTTGAGCAATTTATTGCCCGCATGAGTGCATATTAACACCTCCGGCGCCGTGTGTATCTGTTTGTCATTGTCTGGACATTGTGTATCCAAAAGTATACACATTTTTCTACTTGTTAAAAGCGCTGTGTATCTTTTAGGCACGTTTGCTATACATTTATTATGCAAAAAATTAAAGCCCAGGGCCTTTCACATTTTTAGAGTTCCGTACCAAAATGGTAAAAAGGAACCCTTATGGTGTGACTCAGTCTGTCTGTCTGTCTGTCTGTATTCTGTCCGTCTGTCACAGCTGGATATCTCAAGAACTACTAATGCTATCAACTTGAAATTTGAAATAGTTTTAGATGACATTTGCCCAACTATTTTGCAAACAAGAAAGAAATTTTATTTTTTTTGCAACAGAGACTTAAATGCGGACTTAAAAATTCGAAGTGGGGCTATTAGGGCATGTGGGGTATCATAATTATGAAAGAGCGCTGTTTGCACATTCTCAAACTTTTTTTTTTCTTTTTTTTAGGCCGCATAGTTTTCGACTTTTGATAAAAAATGTAAACAAAATACGTTCCGCCGCATCTCCGAAGTTTGCATAGAGAAAAATCTGAAATTATTTATGTGATAGGAGTTTATGTAAAGATAGCAAACTTTTTAGAAATCGGAACGAAACCGTCGGTGCGCGAGTCCTACTTGCTCTTAACCGTTGTGGGTGTTGAGTGTTTACTGTTAGTCATACTTAACACCATTGTATCGGCTATTTCTAAGTTTTGTTGCAATGTAATTTTATTCCCTAGCAGTTTTGGGTTAATAACATAGTGATGTCATAACTTCTATTTGCAGAACGGAGACATCACAGTGTGACGTGCCGGGATGTTGGAATAATTATAACGTAAGCAGATGGAACAGTAACTGACCGAAAACCCGAATCAACCGAAAAGCCGAAAACTTTGTTTTATTCGACTATCAAGATGTAGTTAGCATGAGATCTGGGAATACATATATTTATCACAAAAACGTCAATGCTACTCGCCAATAAATGTAAAAATAATCATTAGTGGATAACGAAAACATGAATCAAATAAAATTATTTTTATTATATTAGTTTGTTTTATATGACAAAGTAGTTTTCACGATGTACACATATAGTAATTTAATGAAATAACATAATCAAAATAACAAATCATTCATTCACCATAGGTATACTCATTTAGCCACGAACCACGATGACGAGGAAATAATAATAAAATGTGTCTTAAAAAAATACAATAATCAGTCAAAGTGTAGGGGAGACAGAGGGTGGCACGCCACAATTGCGGCGATAAGTCCCCTCTTTGAGGAGTGGTTGGAGAGGCACCACTCACCTTCTTACCTTCCGCCTGACGCAGGTCCTCACCGGACACGGTTGTTTCGGGAGGTTCCTGTTGTAACAAATCTACTGGCCTAATAAAATAAAAAGGGGTAAAAAGTAGATTTGAACAATATAATTTAGTAGATGTAAAAAATACAGTATTGATTAAAAAATACCTAGAACCATTGAGTTATATAACTAGAGAAGCAAACCTCATTAAAATGTGTAAAAAAAGTCTAGCCACTATTTCAACGCGACGACGTAGCTTTGAAACCACTAAACATTTAAAAGTAAACATATATCTTTCTCACTTACACAAGTCGCAAGAACAATACTGTCGCTTAGATTAGACAAAGATCGCAATATAAACATGCAATGGCGGTGAATGGCGGGATGGGGTTGCCTACCCATGCGAAATTTTACCCAAGTTTTTAAACGTTGAAAAAAAAACGTAACGTTTAAACGTTAAACGTTAAGTTATTTTTTAAATATGTGAATTATGTATTTCTTATTGGATGTGTATTAAAAGTTTATAACTAATGAAAATAATCAAGACATTTTCATTTTGAACATTTTTTATTTCCTTTAGTACATTTCCATACATATAATTTACATTTATAAATATTAGAATATAAAAACATTTAAGAATATAAAAAATAGTAGCGCACCGGCATCGGGAACAGGGTCCAGGGTACCGATGGTCAGGGCTGCTGAGAGAGGAACCTCCTAACGATACGCGCCGTGTCCAGAAGTACCGCTTTCTGGAGCAATCTTCCTTAATCCAGCTGCCTAACGAGAGCCTCTTCAGGTGTTGATCGAGGCTCTTGGCTATTATGGCATTGGCCGTCACGACTATCGGCACAACGATTGCTGTATCGACATCCCACATGTCGACAACCTCGCGAGCCAGGTCAAGATACTTAATCTGCTTATCTTTTTCAGCTTTCACGAGATTCTCGTCATGCGGGACCGCTATTTCAATAATCATTGGGCGACGCTCTAATCGATCTACCACCACTATGTTTGTCTTATTGGCAACAATAGTCCTGTCAGTGATGATAGATCGATAGCAATACAACGTGATATTGCCATTTTCGAGAACTGGGTCGGGCATATACCTATAGTACGATACTTCCAATTCCACAAGACTGTATTTCAGAGTAAGTTGCTGGTGGATAATCCTGGCTACAAGGTTGTGCCTCTGCAAGTAGTCTCCGTTAGCCAGACGAGAACAGCCAGAAATAATTGACGGACTGATTCCCTCGGACGGTGGAATGCCCGACAGATGTCAACCGTGCCGTCCTTCACAATATATTTCCAGTAGTTGTTCGTCATCATAACTTCGTCCATAATCGCAAAGACAAAACCTTCGGTTTCCCCAAAGAGTCAGTTTTCTATAAGTCCTTTTCTTTTTGAAGGTTTTTTAATTATTCCATGAATTGCACTGTTTTATCATTTACATTTAGCTGCATTTCGTCTTCTTCGCTCAACTCAGTTCCTCTAATAACATCGTTTATTTTTTTTATTTCTAGTCTATTATTTTTTTGTGATATTTTTTTTTTGTTAGTCTTTTAGCCGATACATTTTTCAACCGGTGAATTATTTTCCTCATTTTGTGCTTTCGGGGCGTTTCAGTTAATTCGTCTATCTCTTCGTCGGTTTCCACAGCATCCACATCCATATTTTCTTCTTCTGAAAGCTCCACCTGCTATTAGAATAACGGTTGTCCTGAAAAATATACAATTTACTGTAGGCAAAACAACTCTTTATAAACTAAAAACTAAGTTGAAAAAAACATTCAACAATGTAGTTTGAGTCGATATAAACTAATTTGTTGCTGTGGGAGTTTAATGAGAAGGCATTTTTTGTTGACATTACCTATAATTTGATAATATTAATTGCCGCAAAAAAATCATTACATTTACAATAAGCATTAGAATTCCTTGATTGCACAAATAAACACGGCCACATTCGCTTTTTGGTCCTATTTTATCTTGATCACGGAAGTGCTTCGAACAAATGACAGTAGATTTAGTAGGTAGCCAGTCAGTATCTTTTCTCAGCAATCGGATTATTGATTGAGAAGCATCTTTAGGTAGTCTGGAACATTGTTAATCATTATTAAAAAATATTTAAAATCGCTTATTCCATAAATTAAAAACTCCCACAAATGTGGGAAACTAAAACATAGTTTTTAGTTGTAACACTGATCATAATTAAAAAAAAATCTACATTTTATTTATTTTCCTGCGTTTTTACGATGATATAAACACAGAAACAATAAACTTACGTGTGGAAAGTAATTCCGGTAGTTTTTGTGATCTAGAATCGCATTCTTTCATTACGCATTTACCCATTTTGGCGATATTTTTTGTCGCGTGTCACTCGGTTCACTTCGGCTGCCGTCGTAAAGAGTACTGAACTGACGTTAGTTACGCATACGGCCGTGGCCGTATGTTCACTGGCAACGCCTTGGCGCGGCAATTGCTAATCTAGTGTAACATATATATCAATGCCTAGAACACTCAGAAGGGGAAGGGTCAGGCCTGGTTAGACTTCGTTCGTTTAGTGAAGATCCGCTTTCCAGTTAAAACGTGCGAAACCACAGGTCACAGTGGAGATAGGTAGTGGAGAAGATGGTCGTCTTGACGTCAGCTTAGACACTGTCTTGATTGGTTTCTCAAGGTAGTTCCTTGGTAAAATTCAGTCAAAGACCAGTCTTGTGTCGTACTTCTCCTTCAACACCTGGACGTGGACTGTCGCGGAGATGATTCTTTCAGAGAATCCAGAACCGAACGACCAATGTCTCCGTAATCCACCCATCTTCGTCTCGGCGTTTTTTTTTCACATCTTCTCATTTTCAATTCTTTCCAGAATTCAAGTTTTCGTTAATAAAAATGCCACTTGTCTATGCTCGAAGAGGCCAGAAATAATCGTTCAAAAACCTCTTCGCTGAATTCTGAGTGCGTGTGAATTATATATTTTATGAATGTAAGTTAAGATACAGTTATTCAATAAACAATCATAATTATCTATAAAAAACCAATATTTGAGCTAACATAATGACAAAAATAATTTAAATTATATAAATCAAAAGGAACCATCATAGACTAAGCCAGTAAGAAGCTCTATGAGAGAAAGTTAGATAGAAGAAAAAAATGATGACAGCTTGACAACCTGACATAAGTGTCATAACATTGAAAAATATAAAAGAATGTTTTTATTTCGAAGAAAACTACCCATTTTAGACCGATTCGCAAAATATAATGTAAAAACAATAAAAAAGAATGATACATAATAATAATATAATGGATGCAAAGAGTAAGTAAATTATGTAAAGTGTCTGTGGTATGTAGATTTCTATACTGTTCCGCATAAGGCGGGAGGAAACGCCGGGTTGTCACCATTGTTTGGATAGCCCGGAGGACACGCTGGAGTATACAGTGGAGGTCTGCCCGGCTTGGGCGGAGCACCGCCGTGATCTCACGGAGGCGATCGGCGGCGGCGATCTCTCACGTCCGAACCTGGTCCAGGCGATGGTGTGGAGCGAGAGTGCATGGGAGGCCGTCACCTCTTTCTGCGAAGCAGTAAAGCTCGCGAAGGAGGAGGCGGAACCCGTGAGGGAGAGGCAACCTCACGCCCTCAATTGCCACAGGAGACGCCCTGGGCGGCGGGAATCGATAGCCGATTCCCGTTTCGGCCTTCGTTACGGGCGTTTCCTACTCCGTATCACCTACGGACAGATAATTGGTTCGGGGCCCGAAGTAAGTATGAATGACAACACAATTTGACAGCTGTCCCTACTCCCGACGTGTTTTTACCCGTCCGAAAAGTTTAACTTTTACACTTGTTTTGATGGATCGTTATATCAGACGGATGGACGAACGGACAGACGGAGTTAGGGAGTAGGCCCCCTGGCCCGGGTCGACGGCGCGTTGTGTTTCACGCGTGCCTCAAATAGATGCCAGCAATGATGGGGTCCGATAGTGCCGATGCCGCCGGGGTCGCGGGTTCTTCGAAAGAGATAACCGTGACCCTGGCACAGGCAACTGAAGGAACACGGGTGGGTTTTAGTCAGTAAAAGGCTGACACGCCCTTCCGCTCCACCCAGAGCGGGAGAAGTCATTTGATGGTTTCCCATCCAAAAAAAAAAGGGGGAGACGGAGGGGTTTTGACACAGAGGTTCCAAAAAAGTTGTACCTTGAAAAAAGTCAGTGTCCGACCACTTTCAGAATAAATTATCGAATTTTATAAAAGTTTTTATTACATATCATTTATTTTAACAATAAAGTAACATATAGTCTCATAAATCAAATAAAAATAAGGTCTGAATCTGTTATAAATCAAAAATAAAATCAAAATAAGTAAAATGAGGTCGATGTTTTTGGTATAGTCCCACACCTACTGTGTCAAGTTCAGAGTCACATAATATGGTCGTGTTATATTATTATTCAAATGTTTTGCATTTAACTGGTCATTTATGACCGTAACTTCAATTTTAAACCGTAAAATGTACATGTTACGGTTGAAAATTATTGTAAAGTACCAGATTTTGGGTTGTCCTGCAAAATGGCGTATGATGGAATTTCCGCGTACGTGACCGCATTTTCAACGACTTCCAACAAAAAATACCACCAATTCAATACATTTTCCCAAATATAGCAACATTATTAGTCTATGGTGGCTGCCATATTTATTTTTTGACAGCCAGTTCGCCAACAAAACGTACTCGAAGTGGTCGTCTCGACTCATGTGAAAAAAATATTTCCACAAACGATACTGCTTTTCTCCAGGTAAAGTATACATGTTAATTTATTGTTATTTGAAATGTTAAGTTATATTGAACAAAAGTTTGATAAATAAGTAGTAAATTCATTTGAAAATTTTATTGGCATGGTTACGTTACCTCCATTAACGCTACTATCGCATGAATGGAACTCAAAAGTGACGTAATGGAATCCTAAAGGTCGGTTCATAAAGCCATCGTTTTAATTAGTGTTCTAAAGTCTAAATAAATAAGTATGAATAAAATAATTATGAAATGCCTCGAATTTTTTAAATGAATTGCTGCTTATTACTTAATTTCGTGTGTAAATCAAACAAGCTTTTTCGAGTAGGTATTCCGGCTTAAAACACTCCATTCAGGATAACATTAGAAAAATAACAGTGAAATAACGATAGTTTATTGCGTTATATTGTTGAAATGGCTGCGTTTAGTGTTCAATTTTAATGGTATCCTCCTGAATGAAATTTTTTTTTGTTTTTTGCGCGAATTGATCGTCAAAATATATGTGATAAACAGTTATCACATTTATTTTGACAATTATTTCACCCAAAGCTTTTTGTAAATCTATATAATTTTTTCACAAAAATTTGAGATTTTTCGTACGGGGTACATTATGATAACTCACTATTGTTTTAGGCTTAAATATGCCCTTGACGGCTGCAGAAAAATCAAAACGGTACCGAGAAAAAATCAAACAAAACCCGGAAAAATATGAAGAATTTAAGAAGAAGGAATTACAAAGACAAAAAAAACACCAAAAGAAGATTAAAGAGCTCACTGAGGACGAGAAAATAAAAAAAAGAAAACTCTGGAGGGAACAAAAACGAAAACAAAAAAAAAACAAAATCACTCAACCGAATCCACAATCAGGGCAATCACGTGACGCATCCAATACTTCAGTTTCACATTCATTAAAAATTAGGTATCGAAAATTGTTAAATAACTATAAAAAGGCTTTAAAGACGATTCGTCAATATAATACAACAGTACAGACTCTGAGAAAGAAATTATACCGAATGAAAAAAAAACGTGAAACCGAATTTGATTTATTGAACACAGAAAACAATAAATTGAAAGCAAGACAAGAAATAATGGAAATATCAATTCGTAGTACGTACAGGAATTGTAAGAAAAATAAAGAAAAACAATTACTTAAAAACGTGATTAGGAAACAGGCGCAAATATTGGAAAAAGCACCTGAAAGTAAGATTTTAGGTCTTAAAGGAAGAATCAGGAAAAGGATTAATGTACAACGACCAATAAATAAGAAGACTCAGGAAGAAATAGTTAGTTTTTATTTGAGAGACGACGTAAGTAAAAGCACAGCTGGTAAGAAGGAAACCAGGTCCAAAGACAAACAAAAAGCACAAATAAGATACTTAGTCGACACACTGAAAAACGTATACGAAATTTATAAAAAAGACGGTGGGTCATGCGGCTTCACCACCTTTTACAGATACAAGCCTTATTATGTACTGTCGCCAAGTATCAATAATAGAGAAACCTGCTTATGTATTAAGCACAGTAACTTTGAGTACATGTTTAATGCACTGAAATGTAAAGGTGTCATAACTTACAAGAATATAAAAGAGCTCTTAAACATCGTTGCATGTGATATTACGCGTTATGACTGCATGTACAATAAATGTAAAGATTGTAAGAGTATTTCATATGATGAACAAAAACTCGATTCTGCTATATCATGGTTCAAATGGGCTAGGGTAAATCATGAATATGAAAAATCTGGCAAAGTATATACAACTAAGAAGACTACCAAACAACAAGTAAAAGGAACTGTACTTGATATCATCACCAACTTTCAGAACGAGCTACCGGCGTTTAAAACTCATTTCTATAATTGGATTGAACAACAACGTCAATACAGAAATTGTATCAAGAACATGAAAGATGACGAGATACTCATTTTATGTGACTTTTCGGAGAATTTTGAATGCAAATATAGTGAAGAAGTCCAATCAATGCACTTTGGTGCCTCCAAAAACACGATCACTTTACACTGTGGTGTAATTTTTTGGAAAAATCTATCCCAATCATTTGTATCTGTTTCAGATAATAATTGCCATGAGCCGAATGCCATCTGGGCACACTTGATGCCAGTTATCAAACTTGCAAAAGAAATGAACCCTCATATCAAAGTTATACACTTTTTTTCAGACGGCCCATGCAGCCAGTACCGTCAAAAAAAGAATTTTTATCTATTGAGTTTATTCACCCCAAAATTGAAACTATCATATTCAACATGGTCATTTTCGGAGGCAGGTCATGGCAAAAGTATGGCAGATGGGATTGGGGGTGCCGTTAAGAGACAATTGGATAAAAGGATTTCTTATGGTCATGATGTTACTAACGCCACTGAAGCATTTCAAATTTTAGAGAACAGCATGAAGACAGTAAAGTGCTTTTACATAAGTAATCAAGATATTGAAAACATAAAACAACTTATTCCCAACGGCATTCAAGCTGTTCCTGGTACAATGCAATTGCATCAAATATCATCTACACAATGTAACCAGATTAAATATCGGCAACTGAGTTGTTTTTGTGGGGAATATCGTGGTTTGTGCAGTTGTTATTGTCCCAAAATACATAATTTTGTTAAACCATCAAAAGAAACTGCCGAATTGAGTGTTGAGGCCTTAATAGTTCCTGGGACGTCAAAAGACAACATGAACGTTACTCCTTGTTATTCGAGCCTGAGCATTGCGCCCCACAAAATGAATACGGCAATTGATTATGAATTTCCAGACAATACCCGACAGATAAGCAGTTCCCCTATTGAGGTTATTCCTGATCACATGCTCCAAGATTTAGAAACATACCAAAGTGATAATGAAGAAAACATATTTTTTGATTTCCATGTGGGTCAAATGGATGAAACTCCAATTTCTTCCCTAGAAGATAACAACATTTCTGGACCACTCATAGAGATAACTTCTCTGACCGATAATCAGAGATTAGTTGAACCTAAATCTGATAGCATAATTCCAATCCTGGAAAGTTCATGCATGACAGCTTCAGATCACGTTCTTGGTAATACCCAAAATAAACAGCTCAAAGAGAATCTTGCATCTCTTAAATGTCAGCCCTCTAAGAAGAGAAAAATAAATATATCGAACGACAACAAACATAACGGAAAAGAATTTAAGTCATCAAGGACTTTTTTGTGCTCTATTTGCAAGGAGTGTCAGCCTTTTGTTATACAAAGAATGGTAAAATGTAATGCATGTAAAAATTGGGTTTGCCTGATATGCAGCGGAACAACCTTTTTTGATTACATTTGTTCGATTTGTCTTGGGACTGATGAATAGTGTTGATTGATCTCAAATGTGATTTTTCGTATTGTTTTTTTTAAGTGTTGTTTAAGTTACGTACTTTTTTACTTTTTTTACTCTTTTTTGTTACAGTTTAAGACCGTTTACAACGTACGGCATTTCATACAAACTATCAAGTCTTTATTTTTCGAAATAAATGAACCGATTTTAATGAAACTTCCTACGAATAAGTAGGATATATAGGTCCAAAAAGGTAATAATCGGTTCATGCATTTCGAAAACAAGAACTTGAAAGTTTGTATGAAATGCCGTACGTTGTAAACGCTCTTAAATGACATACTAGTAATATTATGTTTAATACGAGAAGTACAAGTTACCATGATTGTTGTCATAATTCAGAGTCATATAAACGTTGCCTTATAGTTCCTAAACGTCATTTTCGAATTCCATTAACGTCACTGTCCTATTATTACTGTGATTTATTCTCTAAGACTAATTTATTAATAGATCTCAAAGAAATTTTACTGTTTTTGTTCAATATAGTTTATTATTAATTTTTAATTTGTTATAATTAAACTTTGGAAAGAATATTTCTCATATTTGACGTTCTAGGATGAAAAACATATAGTACAAAGTACCCAAAAGTAGCGTAAGGAATATCTTTGTTAAAACATTTTTTGATTAGATCTAATAAGCTGAATTATCAATATTTTTTAGAAGACTGATTGTGTTTATTTTTCATAAATAAAGTTAAAAACTTCTTTTAGTTTTCATGAAAACTATTTTAAAATAACGTAATGGAATTTCTTGAGAACATAATTTAATTAAAATTGTAATTATTTTCAAAATTCATTATTATTTTCTTAAAAAAATACTATTTTCATACTGCTCATACTATATTTTATCAATTTAATTACATTTTGAAGCTAAATGTTAAAATTCACATAAGAGGAATTCTAATTACGTCACCGACAATTTTTTTGAAAAACGCCCTTTAAACAGCACTGATTTCTCGGAATTTAAAACCGTTAGCACAGTAGCGAGTTGGCACCCACACAAATCAGCCGCTCCCCGCCACCCGCGGGCCCCGCAGTTCGCGTCCGTACCTCTGACGCGCAGTTGTGTTGTTGTGACTGCGACGTCGCAAAAATTGATAATTTTGATGCGTTTGTATTTTAACTTGGGTTTTATATGTTTCGAAAGCTCATTAACTAACGATTGAAACTATGGCATTTTCGTTAACTATTAAAAACCGGCCACGTGCGTGTCGGACTACGCACAATGAAGGGTTTCCGTAGTGGGATGAAATTATCCCAAGAACAAACTTATAATTACAGTTACATTATTATTTACAGTTGGAAAACATGTTCTCCCATACATTCCAACAGTAAATGTAAGTTTGTACTCACAATATTGAGAGATTTACCAGTTATTTTAAGACCACAAACTACTTATAGGTTTTCCTGTAATCTACAGGTACAGAACTATTTTCGGTATTTTTTTCAAAATTTTAGGCTCAGTAGTTTCGGAGATAAGGGGGGAATGGTCAATTTTCGTCTATTTTCTTAAATAACTTAAAAACTGTTTATTTAAAAATTATAAAAAAATATATATTTGAGCCCCTCATAGTAAGTCTGTCTCCCCCCCTCTTTTATTTGATATGTCACACGGTACAGTTTGCAAACCTTTTTTTTTTAATTTTATTATTTGTCCCCTAAAAGTGACCTCTATAATCAAAATTCATTTATTTACTTTACCCGTACGTGTTTGGGTCACATAAATCCATATGTGTACCAAATTTAAACTTAATCGGTCCATTAGATTCGGAGCAAATTGGCTGTGACTGACGGACAGACAGACACACGAGTGATCCTATAAGGGTTCCGTTTTTTCCTTTTGAGGTACGGAACCCTAAAAAGCGATTCGACTGCATCTTAAGAGCTTTCATGAAAGGTTAGCCGATGGCATTGTCGTAAATTGAAAAACATTTCGACTGTATCCTATAAGTTTTCACTTTTGGGGTTAGTTTTGTTATATGTAGTGGAACTTTCTTGTCTTCATCGAATTCATTGACAATCATGAAGCACTACAACTGTTGTTCGAATTCCCATTTTTACACATCGAACGCCTTTATTTCGCCGCTAATTTACATTTTTGTTTTATTTTCGGTTTTTTGTTTCAGTAATCGTTTTTTCTTGTAATATTCACTCAATAATTTTCTTAGTTCGTCAATATTTGCTTGTTCTGGATATTTCAATCCCTGTTCCTGTATGATAAGCTGTAGTTATTTTTTGCATTGGTATACAAGGTGTAACATAAATATTTTCGCAATTTCAGGTTTGGTCCCATAGTAAAAGTTGTTCATAATGATGAGTGCAATGATCTTAAGAGGTTGTGTGTTATTTATGGTACACCTTGTATATATAGGTTCTTTTCCTGACTTTAAGTAATCTTTTGTTCGAAACTGATATTTTCTTTATCTGACATATGTAAACAACTGTGAAGTTGGATCTTATCGTGCAGTTGGTAGCACTTGCAACTTGAAGAAATGCAATATCGCATCTATGATAATTTTTCAATGCAAACCGGCGTCCTGTAGCCAATTTCACACCCGGCGCTTTAATTTTTTCGTTATTTTTTGCTTTCAATTCCTTAATTTTGCTCACCTCTTATTTCAGTCACTGCACTGTGAGTTCTTCTATCGTCGCCAATTTGTTATCTCAAATAAACTCTCTAATTAATTAATTAGATAGAATTAATTTATTCAGCACAGAGCAACACATGACATGGTAGACATTTTAAGAGAAAGAAATATAAGTGCGAGTGAGTAAGGTGACCTTAAAGCTGCGTTCGTGATCTCAAAACAAGAGGTCAGCTATGGATTTAACAGCTTCGAGCTTAACACTATGCGTTTGTTGCTTAGATGACTACGAACATCGCTCTAGCCGAGCACGTTCAAGTCGTTCGTCATACAAACAAAGCCCATACAGCCGTCCTAGTATTTCACCTAGTGATGACACTCAAACAAAAGGAAAAGAGGCCAGACTTGGAAGAGGCACCTCACCTCCCAATGGTTACCCCTGAGGTAGTACCGGTGGAAAACGCAATACCAGCCCACATCGAGGGGCTCCTGGGTCAAGAAGGCACCCCACCAGCCAATAACTCGGTTGAGTTACAAGAAAATTTAACAAAACCTTGGACAGCCATTCTTCAAAACGGCCTTGAAGCAGAAACTAAGGCCAGCATATTATAAAGACATAATCCCCCCAAGAACTGTAGCCTCTTAGTTCCACCACTGCTAAATGAATAGGTAGCAGCTGCAATGAACGAGAACAGTGTTAAAAGAGACAAGAGGATTACCGGAAACCTAATTATGTTATCGGCAGCAATCACTAGGATTGGCAAGGTAGTAGTATGATTGCCACGCATGAAAAGGAACAGTACATTGAGAATTTAAGGGACGCAGCTCGTCTACTATGTGACTTGTACCATGAAAATTCTACACGAAGGTCTCTAATATTACAAAGTTAAGAAAAATATTAAACATTGGCTGTTAACTCAATCCTACTCAGAATCCGAAGCCTTTGTTAGAGTAATGTCATAACATATTTATCTTAATCATAAACACTTATTTTATTACTTACCTCACTCACTTCCTCACTCATACCTTCACTCTCACACCCTTACATACCCACATGCACTGTAACATTCTCTTGGACGCATCCTTGCTAAATTGCAAATAATAAGCACCTACATTTAAGACGCACCCTACTTCAAACATAGTTGTTGCCACGATTTTATTTTATTTTTTCCAAGACTTTTATTATTGATTTTGTCTTACATTAAATTTTCAAAACAATATGTAAATATCCTAATAAGTAAATTAAAAATTAAAACACAGTATTGACCAACTTCAAATTGTTGAAAACTCTCTGGGACTCCACGAGACAGGCTCGACCTAGTGTGGAGTCCACTAGTTAATTTATTAAAAATATGTTTCCTAAATTGTCAATAATTTAAGGAGTTATTTTTGTATTACTTTTAAGGAAATGTAAGATATTTATTTTGGTTAATAAACGATTTCTATTATTTTTTATTATTATTATTACCAGGGATAAACTTGAAAGATTTAATGGAAAGTGCCCCAAGTGAATACTTGTTTGGGGACAAATTACAGGACATGGTCAATGTTGTTAAAGCAGTCAAGAAATCAGGGTTGGAGCTAAAAAAACCGGCCAAGTGCGTGTCGGACCACGCACAATGAGAGTTTCGTAGTTGTAAAGAATTTATCTCAAAGAAAAACTTAACATTGAGTTGAAAAACATGTTCTCCCATACATTGATATACGTATGGACCAATTCTCCAATTGCATATTTATGTTTGTATTAGCAAAAAAACTATTGTTGTTTAACATCATGCCTTGTTTCACCGAAAGGTTTGGCAGAGATGTACCTATGTACACCCACATTTTGCCAGAAAAACAAATAACTAAAAACTATTTTTTTATGTGATAAAACTACAAATTATCAATTTTCGGACTTTTTCCTTTACTTGTGCTGTAAGACCTTGCTTCTTACCAAATTTCATGATTCTAGGTCAACGGGAAGTACCCTATAGGTTTTGATTTACTTGCGAGTATCAAAATATGTCGCATAAATGGCCGTATTTTTTTATTACGTTGACTTAGAAGCTTCATTTTTTTACAGCTCTAAGGGACTGTAAACTTACGTATTTTTCCATTACTTGTGCTGTAAGACCTTGCTTCTTGCCAAATTTCATGGTTCTAGGTCAACGAGAATTACCCTATGGTTTTGATTTACTTGCGAGATATCAAAATATGTCGCATAAATAGCCCTATTTTTTTATTGCGTTAACTTAGAAGCTTGATTTTTTTACAGCTCTAAGGGACCATAGACCTACGTATTTGATATTAATTTCAACTTGATACCTCCACGCGTTCCTGAGAAAAAGGGTCTTGACAGACGGACAGACAGACATACGGACAACGAAGTGATCCTATAAGGGTTCCGTTTTTCCCTTTTGAAGGTACGGAACCCTAAAAACACACCTGCTCAGCAAAAAGTTTCTAAGAGGTTTAGGTATTGTGTCTGTATGGGTACCATTACCTCGCCCACTTATCACAGGGGCCGGCAATCTAGCACGATTGCAAATATTGTGAAGCACGCAACATGCTATCTGCTATCACAATCTTTCCAACGGTGTCTGGATTGACCCGAAGCGACCCTTCAACAACCCGATTGCACGCTCCACGCTATTGCCGTGCCGTGGAACTTGTTGCTTGTTGCTTCAGGTGTTCGCTCTTCGGCATCAGCGACAGGCGTCAATATTAGAAATGCACGCTGAGTGGTATCCAGAATCACCTGTAATTCAGAGAATTGTGTAAGTAATTAGGCTGGCACTAAGCGGGAATTAAATAATAAGTTTTTAGTTAATCAGGCATACGCAAGTAGGTTCTTTCATCAGACTGTCCCAATCCCTCTAAGTGTTCCCTCAACTCGGAATGATGAAAAATAAAATTATCATGAGAAGCCCCACCATAGGAGGCTGCATGTAAGATATTTAAATCGGCGTCTGTAACCTGTAAAAATATATGTATTTTAAAATCTTAACATAAATGCACTCTTACAACCCGGTAGAATAGGTACAGTACCCGGCGATAAATATTGCATATCGACCTTCGGAAAGAGACAATCGGCTAATTTCGGCTTCGTAGAGCGTTATCTCTGTCGCACACTACCTATGTGACGTTTTGTCAGTCGTTGCTCAAGTGCGATAGAGTGTTAGTTCAAAATATATATTTAGAGTTGTTAACACCCCCTTTAAATAATTTAAAGTTGTACTATGGCATCTTTAGGAAAAAGAGGGAAACCTTTACGAGGTCAGTCACGCGAAATTATCTACAATGTTTATAAATATTTTGTAACCGAAGCTGACAGATTTAAAAGCAGCTGTAATTTTCCAAAATAATTAAATACGTAAACATAATGTGAACATGTTTTTTTAATTTTATTTTACCCCAACCTAAAGCCATCACTTATAGAAAAATTGGTGTATTTAATACAAAGAATAAAAAGAATTATCAAAAGAAGCAAATCATAATTGTTTTAACAGCTCCTAATAGATACCGGACTGTTTGTATTTTGCGACAGAGATAACGCTCTACGAAGCCGAAATTAGCCGATTGTCTCTTTCCAAAGGTCGATGTGCAATATTTATCGCCGGGGACTGTACGTGCTGCATCATGTTAAATTTTTTTATAATATTTCTGTCGAGTTTCAGTACTTAGATACAATACGATCCTTAGTTAATAATCACTTATCAGCGAGCTATCGAGCTGTGTGCTTTTCAAGTTTCAAAAGTAGGTACTGTTAACTTTCGTTCGGTAACGTTTTCACTGCTGGGAAACAGACCTACTCTCTGCGAGAGGGAGAGAGCCGTAATCTACCACGCGGGCACAGTCAACTTGGTAAACCGGAGCCGACAACATTGAGCCACCACTGCTGTCATAGGTGCATGCCGTGCATACGTGATATTAAATGAGACTTAGGTACCAGCTGGATATTTCTGGCATGATACGGTAAAAATATCTTAGGTACCAGCTGGATATTTCTGGCATGATACGGTAAACAGAATTCAAAGGGTAGATGTTAATGGCAAGAGATCTGCAGGATCTGCGGTCACTATGGGCGTTCCACAGGGTTCAATTCTGGGTCCTTTCTTGTTTCTTATTTATATAAATGACTTACCTTATCACATAAGGGACAATCACAAGATTGTATTATTCGCAGATGACACTTCCCTCATTTTTAAAATCAAACGTCAGTTAGTCAACTTTGAACAAGTTAACGATGCACTCTCTAGGGTTGTCCATTGGTTTAATGTAAATAATCTTCTCCTGAATGAAAAAAAGACTAAACTAATCAAATTTTCAACGCCAAATGTCAGGCAGCTAACTACCAATGTTCAACTTAATGGAATAGAGTTGGACCCTGTTGAGTCGACGGTTTTTCTTGGAATAACCATTGACGGTAAATTGCAATGGGGCCCACACATAGAAAAATTGTCAGGAAGGCTTAGTTCGGCCGCCTATGCTGTTAAAAAAATTCGACAGATAACTGATGTGGATACAGCCAGAATTGTTTATTTTAGTTATTTTCATAGCCTTATGTCTTATGGGATTCTTCTCTGGGGAACCTGTGCGGGCATTAATACTATCTTTGTTTTACAGAAAAGGGCTGTTCGAGCCATTTACAATCTAGGTCCAAGGGATTCCCTTCGAGAGAAGTTCAAGGAAATAAATATTCTGACTGTAGCCTCTCAATATATATTTGAAAATCTATTGTATGTACACAAAAATATATCCAATTTTAAGAAAATGTCCGATATTCATAGTTTAAATACTAGGAATAAACACAATCTTGCTGTACATCGCACTCGTCTCCACAGAGTAGGCAACTCGTTCATGGGTCAATGTATATGCTTTTACAACAAACTTCCCATTGACATTCGAAACTTGCCCATTAAACGATTTAAAAGCTGCATTAAAACCAAACTTTGTAAAAAGGGCTAATATAAAATTTCTGATTATTTAGAAGACAAAAAAGCTTGGGTTTGAGCTATTCAATCAACTTTGTAATATATATAATACCAAAACTCATTATAATAAATAAAATGACAAACCTTTGTTAAAAAATCAATGTAAATTGTTAAAAAATTAAAATTATTGTAAATGTGAGCACTATGTGGATCTTTTTTTTTTTTTTTAGTATTATTGATGGTCTGATATTTTTGAGTACTTTATGCGACCTACCCAAACGTCCTTTCTTTGGTATTGTTCGTCGAGTTATTGAGCTCCTGAAATCCTGAGTTGAGCTGCACGATTGTTGACAAATGCTTGCACTGACTGGACAGGTCCACTCAAATTTTTATGGTTCTTTCCTCAAAAGACCATTTCAGACTGGATCTACATGGTCCTCACATGATCTGACCAAGATTATGTCTGGACTTTAATAAAAGAGACTTTGACCCCTGAGTTTGTTTCGCCATTTCTTCTCAGGGTAGTCAGATAGGAAATGTCGACTTCATCTAGCTTATTTAAAAAAAAATAAAAATATGACGTGTAAAAGTGATTTCGATATCCTATTTACAGAATAAACAATTTCATTTCATTTCATTTCATCTGTCCTCGTTGTCAGTAGGACGAATCATCGCTACATAAGTTCCATCAACAGTCTATGCAGTCCGGGATTTTAAATTTGTCTTGAAATCTGCAAAAGTAATATTCCTGTTTTATTTTAACACAAAAAATTACCGTGGAGGCAGTAGGTAGCTAAAGGCGGAAAAAAATGTACCGCAGCAACATCACTTGCTAATAAAAAAATCGAATTTGTCTATGTTACCTAAGAGCTGCAAAAAAATATTATTAGCACAGATTCTCACCGTGTTTATAAAAACCGAATGTACTTTTTCATGAAGCATGGCTGAGTTGCCGTGTTAAAAATTCTTTAAATGCACGCGATACTGATGGTTGAGAAAGGAAGGTTGTAAAGGAATTGCTGTCCCCCCACAGCACTCTGGTATGAGCCGTGGGCCAAAAACGACAGTGCACTTACAATCTGAAAAGAAATAAAACCCCTCAATTGTCTGACTTTGGCTTATTTTAGACCCGAGCTTATTTTAAAACCGCAGCGAGGGGGAGGGTTGGGGGTTAGTTGCGAACCCCATAGAATAGAATAGAATAGTGTCTTTATTAGAGTAACCAAGACTCAACAAGATTGTTAGTAAAACTTACGACTATGTTAGTAAACACAGACACTAAACAAAAACAAAACAAGAAATAACGGTTGGTCACTGTTGCGACATCCCATGAGAGACGGAACAGTGACCCACGTAGATACAGTCCAGGCGACTCGCAACCATGCTTAAGAGGAAAGGCGGGTGGCCAGTTAGGTATTTTAAGAAGGTATTGCTGTCGCTCTGCGAGCGCTCCGCCCTCGAATTCGTGCGATAAGGACAACTGCAGATCCGACTAAATAGCCTATGTAAAAAGTCACATTTCGAGGTTTGGCTCTCGCCTATTTCCTCCTCCAACATTGGACCAATTTAAAAGATATTTCATAAACTGAATAAGGAGCATATATACTATGCCCCTATGTTTTTCTTTTTTCGTCAATAGTTGTCAAATTGGTACACTAGGCGTCTGCTGACAGCGGTCTGAGTAGGCAATTTTGAGCATTTTTGGAGGGTTCTAGTTCCTATAAAGATAATATATCATCAAAAAGGAAAACATAGGGGCATACAATTAACTGATATTTATATTTCTGTAAAAAATCATTGCTTTATGGTCATTAACCAGAAAGAAAACAGGCGAAAGCGTTTGTATCTTTTTGTATGGAGAAAAGAGCACCCACGTTTCCTCTTAAGACACTGTTGGAGCCGCCCGCACCGTGCGCACCAGGGAAGCCGGAACGTTGGGGCTTGTGCGTAGAGCGTTATTAAATGGTTGCCTGAATGGCGTGTTATTAGTTTGTGGGTTGTACTTGTATCTCGGTTGGAATTGTTGAGTGTTTTGATTGATTCTCATGCGTGCACTAAATGGTGACGTAGGGTATGTGTCTTGGTTGTGATTGAAAGAATGCTTTGGGCTGCAAAGGGTACACATGCTGACGTTTGAAAATAATACTACCCGTATTATTTTCAAACTTGGGAGTTGGTTTAGTCAGATTAGTTGGAGTTATGTTTTTCTTTGTGAGTCTACCTTCTAGTTCGGCTAGTAGCACTTCTTGGCGGACAGTGTTCCAATCCTTTTGTAGGCTACTGATTTGAAATGCATAGGGCAAGTAGTTGACCAAATTATTTTTTATTGCGGTCTCGATTAATCCTTTTACTTCTCCGGATGCACTTAGGCTTTGTGCTTCGTATTGTAGATTTCTCAAGCGATCGATGTAGGTCGCGAAATCTTCGTTTGGGTTTTTTACTAGCGCGCCTATTTCTGTTAAGATATTATTTAGGGTTTTTCGCGTAGCAAATTCGTCAGTCAATAAGTTCTTTAGTACAGTCCAGCTACCGGGGACTGTTACCTGTTGTAATAAAAAGTTCTGAGCTTTTCCAGTTATTTTTCCATACACTACACTGAGCTTATGGTCTTCAGGTATGTGAGTATGGGTGGCAAGATATAAGTCTACGGACCGTGTGAAGGTCGTTATATTACTACTTCTTTCGCCATTAAAAGACATAATAATGTCTGGAGAGTTGTAGGGTCTAGGCGTAGGGTTAGCCATTGTCGATTGCTACTGATGACTTTCGTTTCTCGGTCGGTAAATTAGAGTGCAAGGTTTGTCTCGTCAACACAGTCGGAAATAAAATTCGTAATTTGTCGTCCTATCAGTCACACAAAAAAGGATATTTCAAGTGAGGAAAGGGAAACGACAGTACTACTCACGCGATGATGATGAGCAGCCAGATCTTCATCTTTCACAGTATGAGTTCGTAGGCAGCGGAGGTCTATGCGGCTTCACACGATGCAGGAGTCAGTGAAGTCGGGATGTAGCCCCTTTCAATGCCTTTTTCAGTTGGGCGCCAGTCAAATAATTGAAGATCGAGATTGTGTTTTTAAAAAGAATTTTAATTACACAATTAACTTATAGAAAAGATTACAATTTCAAGGTCTTAACACTAGCTTGACGGTACGAAGACTCTCTCGGAGCTAAGGGCGCGAGAGCTTATATAGCAGCGGTGCGGCGTGCGGGGTGGCGTTAGTCACATCCGCATCTAGGGGTTGGAGTTCTGTTGAGTCAGGGTTCTGACACGCGAGACATGCGCGCGCTACCAGATGTCATTTCAGAGATGCGCAACATTATCGAGAACGATAATTATGTAGGTGACATCACTAATTTTCTTAAGAAGATTTCGTCGGTACTCTTAGATGCTTGTGACGTCTATGAGAGTGCCCACGCGGCACATAAGAAGTACACCGATGAACACCGTCGACCAGCTCAAAAGCGTCAAAGCGTCAAAGTTTATCTCTCGCCGCGACGGGCCATACAAGATCCGGGCTGTGGTCAGTCCACCACATACATCCTCGAGCGCCTCAGCGACGATACGGTGCTAGGTAAGTACCATGCCTCTGTACTATTTATTTATTTATTTTCGGAAGGCTTATTTTTTTTTTTAATTTTATTGAAAGGAACAGCAAACAGTTACATTATAAGAACTTACAACTATCTTTTAATAAATAAACAATATTATTAATAATATAACCCACAACGCTGTCCACAGGTAGACATAAAAGTTTAAAAAGGAAAAAAAAAAGTGTAAACGCTAGGGGTTTTTACAATAATTAGCTAATTTCGTGCAATAATTAGCTGTATAAATAATGTTAATAAGCTTAAATTTAGTTAAAGTCCTTATTAAGTATGATGTAATTAAGTATGTGTCTACTCAATGGAATTAATTTAATAGAGAGGAGTGAGTAAGGCTTTTGAATTTACTCATTGAACAATTGAAGATGTCAATATTTTCAAAAGTTCTATTATAAGAGTCGACCATACGGCGGACAGGTGCGCGCTCGCCAGAATTAGTTCAGCACGAATTCACTGCAAAAAGAGTACCTGCGCGCACCTGTCGCCTGTGAAAGGTTCTAGGCACCGCGTAACAAATCATGTTATTTAGATTTATACAATTGAATTTATTTCTGACAATTTTATATAAAATAATGGCTTCAAGGTATTTTCTTCGAGAGCTAAGGGACAGGAGCTTGTATTTACTGAGTAACTGAGAGTAAGGTAGATAAAATTTATGACATCTATAGTGCATGGCACGTAAAAATTTGGACTGAACATTTTCCACCATTTCAGCATATTTTTTGTAGAAGGGGCTCATACTGACACTGCATACTCTAATTGTGAGCGAACTAGGGCTTTATATAAGCATAGATATGACGATGTTCTTTTGAAGTCTAGGGTAGATCGCATGATAAAGCCATACAATTGGTAAGCTTTACTTACAATTTTATTAATGTGTAAATCTAGGCATACTTTGGAATCGAGTATAACGCCTAGATCGCGAATTGAGTTTAATTTAGTGAGCGGCACGTTACAAAGGGTGTACGTGAAGTTAATAATGTGTTTGTTTTTAGTGAAAGTAAGGTAATTGCATTTAGGTATACTTAGCTTTAATTTATTCCTATGACAGTAGTCTGTTAGTCTGTCCAGGTCTTGCTGTAATAGTATGCAGTCGTTAAGTGTTTTGATGGATTTGTAAACCTTCAGATCATCTGCATACAAGAGAAACTTTGTGTTGTGAAAACAAAAACCTATGTCATTATGTACTGTATGTGCATACAACCTTTTCAGGTGTAAAACAATAAAGAGACAATCATTGTCACTGTCAAAATGTCAGTCTATGAAATACTAGCATTGGAGCAAAAACGTGTTTCATTCGTATCAACATATATACCATTCGGCGCCGTGCTCGCGCATCGGGACGCGGATGGTCGAGAGCGGCCAATCGCGTTCGCTTCACGATCGCTGACGTCAAGTGAAAAGAACTATAGCCAAATACATAAAGAGGCGACGGCTATTATATTCGGAGTGAAACATTTCCACCAATATCTTTATGGCCGTCAGGAGCCTTTTATTTTGAAGACGGACCACAAGCCTCTGTTATCAATTTTTGGCAAACGAAATCTTATATCTGTCACGGCCGCTCTGCGTCTACAGAGGTATGCTATCATTTTGGGTGCATACAATTATACGGAACAGTACGTAGACGCTAAAAACAATCAAATTGCTGATTATTTTTCTCGGTCGCCGTTAACAGTAGCAGTCAGTGATAACGATAAGCAAGAGATTTAGAAGTTATCGATGGTTGTTTGTTTCGCGGTCATAGGATAGTAATTCCGGCTATTTACAAGGATAAAATGTTGAAAGAATTGCATTCGGCACATTTTGGAATCGTTAAGACCAAGAGTGCAGCTCGTAGTCGAATGTGGTGGCCGGGGATTGATGCCGATATTGAGCGATGGGTGGGAGCGTGCGCTGCGTGCGGTAGCGTGCACAGTGCGCCGCCGCGCGCGCCGCCCGCGCCCTGGCCGCGCCCCCCGTGCGCCTGGCATCGTATACATATTGACTATATGTCTATAGGTCAGGCAGTGTACCTTATTGTTGTGGATGCGTTTTCCAAATGGCTGGAATGTGTTCATATGGATCGTGGCACTTCTACCAATGCTCTTATTCACAAATTGAAAGACATGTTTTCAAGATTCGGTGTGCCTTATGTTATTCTATCAGATAATGATGTTAAAATTAGCACAGCGGAATTTCATACATTTTGCCGAGTGAATGGCATTGAATATCTAAATTCGCCTATTTATCATCCCGCTAGTAACGGGCAGGCAGAAAATTCTGTTAAGACTTGTAAGAAAATGATAAAATGCATGTTAGCAGAAGATACGAGTAGATTACGTCATGAAGATATTCAGGAAAAATTACAGGGCTTATTGTTTGATTTTAGGAATACCACTCACTGTGCGACTGGTGTCACGCCAGCTATGTTAATGTTAGGTCGGAATTTAAGATGTAGGTTGGATTTGGTTTTACCACAAAACAAAAATATAGATAAACACGTCGAACAAACAACAATTAAATGTAAGAGGTGTTTTCAAGTAGGAGAAACTGTATGGGCGAAATGGTTTTTCGCAAGAAAGTGTATTTGGAGTATAGGTGCCGTTAAAAAGATTATAGGTAATAGAATGTATGAAATTTATTTTAACGATTACGGAATTAGTTGTAACAGACACATAGATCAAATGAGAAAATATACTATTTCGCATAATAGTGATGTAGCAGTTGTTAGACCGTTGTCAGAGGGAACGCCCGGTGTCCACAATGTACCGGATTGTAATCCACAGCTTGTGTCGTCGCCACCGTCTCCAGCTCCATCGGCCAGCACCATGGAGGAGAGGGAGGTGCAGGTCATGGCTGATCGTGATAGGAATATCGTAGAAATAAGTGCTGATAATGTGAGGGAATAGAGTGGTTCGGACGATGACGATTGGGTGGATGCTTGCGAAGTGATGGAAGACAGAATCGGATCGGATGAACAGTGTGTCGATTCAAATGAGGATATTAATCCTAATGTTGTAAATACTACTCCGGTCAGACGTTCTAAGAGGGTTAAAGAACATGTTTGTTATAAGAAATATTTTAAGTAGGTTAGTTTTTAGATCATTAATTCACTTCTTCCCCACTGCTCAACTAGATTGCTCAACTAGTTGAGCAGTTGAGCTGTAGGACAGAGTTTGTATTACCGAACATTTTATGCTCTATAGCTCAACTATTTTTTGCTCAACTTAGTTGAACATAATGGTTGTTGGTCATCCTGTTATAAAATCGAACATATAACCTACTGCTCAACTGACGCAGTAATATATAAGTCAATGCTCGTGTCACTCATTGTAAATGTAAAAGGAAAAAAAAAGGAAATGAAAATGAAATGAAATGAAAAATGACTTAGGTATGTGGACAACATTGTCAAGAAAAAGTACTTCATAAAAAATATCAGTATGTTAGGAGAGTGACATAGAACCTACAATATGCTCGAAAGTTGGCATTCAAAAATTAATAAATCGATAAACTAAGACACTAAGACATTGTTATGATTATTAAAAGTATTAGCTGATATTGACGTGCTTGCTGTAGATAAAACAGCGAACAGGAGAAGAAAGAAGTAAACATAATGATAATATAATTATTTACATACAAACGCAACTAATTAATTCAGAAATCTCAATTGAGCACGCTCTCGAAAAATTACGATAACACATTCAAGAAGCAACATAAAATAATAATAGTTAGTTTTAGTATTATTGATGGTATGACATTTTGAGTACATATGCGACCTACCCAAATGTCCTTTCTTTGGTATTGTTCGTCGTGTTATTGAGCTCCTTAAATCCTGAGTTGAGCTACACGGTTGACTAATGCTTGCACTGACTGGACAGGTCCACTCAAAGTATGGTTCTTTCCTCAAAAGACCATTTCAGACATGGATCTATATGGTCCTCACATGATCTAACCAAGATTATGTCTGTTAGTGGTCTTATTTCGCCATTTCTTCTCAGGGTAGTTAGTTATGAAATGTCGACTTCATCTAGCTTATTTTTTTAATTTTTTTTATCTAACGTGGAAAAGTGATTCCGAAATCCTACCTACCCCATCCCTATCCTTTTATTTACAGAATAAAATGAAATGAAATTATTTTTTCATTTCATTTCACGTATAACAAGTAACAAGACACGTAGCTTACAGACGGTTTAATAACTCCTAGGGGCCTAACTTTGGCACCATTATAAAACTTGAACACCAAATTCGATTTCTCTAACGTTCTGATATTAAAATACTTATCGTACATTTTTTTACAGGACAGGACACTAATGAACCGGTATCTACTTCCATAGGTATGCTAGTTCCATCAATCTTTATTGATAAGCTTACCGGCTTATAGCCATTTAGACAGAGTTGATGCAGATCTTCCTCAATCTCCAACTCTTCATCCTCGGTCGGTGACTCGTCGTCTCCAGACAGGTCTGCCCCGCACCCCATATCGAGCTCGTGGTCCCCGGCCTCCACGTGCGCCAGCAGGCCGCCGCCACCACCAGCGCCGCTGCCCGCGCGCCGCGCTTGCGCTCCGGCCGGCGCAGCCGCTCGCGCCGGGCACACCTTCCGTAGGTGACCTCGTTGTCTACATTTGCCGCAGATGTAACGATTGTATTGACAATCATCAACCCGATGATCGGATCCTCCACAGGCGCTACAAGCGCCGCGACCGCCGCCGCCGGCGTTTGGTCCCCGTGACCTTGGAGGGCGCGCGCCGCCTCGGGCCGAAGCACCGCGCCCGCGCCGCGCAACCCCAGCGTGAAGTATATCCGTGCTACTGCCACGGCTGCTGCCCGAAGCTGTCTCGGCCCGCTCCACCGCTGCCGCGTCTCGCTCGGCCGCTTCCATAGCACATGCGATTTTTACGGCCTTGGCATATTCTAGGTTCTCCTCCGTGAATACACGTTGCCTGATCGTCTCGCTGCTGAGTCCACACACCAGCTGATCACGAAGATTTTCCTCCAATACCGTCTTAAAGTCACAGTATCTCGCTAATTTTTTTAATTCCGAAATATATTGCAGTATGCTCTCGCCCGCTTGTTGTCTCCTTTGTCTAAAGCGATATCGTTCCGCCATAAACGATGGTTTAGGTTGTAAATGGTCTTTCATCACTTGTGTAACTATAGCATACGTTTTATCACTGGGTTTCACCGGACTCGTTAAATTACTTAACAATTCGTAGGCTTCATCGCCCATTGCCGCGATTAATGTGGGTAGCCATAGTTCTTCTTTAATCTCGTTCACTTTAAAATACATTTCCGCTCGTTCCACATACAATGTCCAATTCCCGGAACGCACACTAAATTCCATTAACTTCCCTATCGTCATGTTGATCGAAAATTTGCAAAGTTCAATTCCGCACGCTAATCCCATCCTCGTTGCCACGTAGTATTGGTAGAAATGAGACACGTACAGCCAGTTCAACAGTTTATTGTGGACTGCTCGTCCGACACGACACGCACACATGCGTGTGCGCGGCCATTGATATACTACAGGTATCTACTTAATTAATTAAAGTGTTTTTCTAAGTTCGTTAACTAAATGTTAAAAAATAATAATTTTAAGATTTCTTAGTAGTTGGTGAAGTATATTATTAATTATGAGATTTGGAGTTTTTATTTCTAGTCTTTAATATAGTTGTGCAGTTTTAGTTGATCAGCGGGTATTTCCCACTGCTCAACTATTCATAGTTGAGCAATTACCAGTTGAGCCATTGGTATTACCCACTGCTCAACTTTATGCAGTTGAGCAATCTAGTTGAGCAGTGGGGAAGTAGTGCATTAATTTTGTATTTTGTTAGTAAGAATGTATTTTGTTATTGTTTTACAGGTTTTCAAATTAATGTTGGAGGAAGATGTACTGTATGTGCATATAACCTTTTTCAGTGTTGGTAAGAGATAATTCTCTTTGTAAACGCAATCCAATGTACTCCGTGTTAGCGTACTTTGTAAACATGTATGACGTAACGACAGCTGTCATCTGTCATTGTTCTTTTCTTCCCTTTTGTCTGCTATGCTAATTGTGGTCGTGTGCTTTGATTGTTTTCCAATAAATATCCAACTCAATCTTATTAGTATTTTTCTTTTATGCCCATAATCCATCAGGTTATGGGCCCAGTCAACGCAGCAAATAAAGTTTCGCGTTTATTTTGACTAAACTCTGCATTTAAGAAAAGTTACGTACGTGCGCACTCGACCACACCGACATCATGGCAACCGGCTCTTCATCGCCCATCATGGATAAACTGAAAGGTATTGAAAACTACCATTCTTGGAAATTTATGATGAAAATGGTTTTAATACATGAATACCTATGGGAATTCGTCGAAAAAGAGACTATAGCTGAAGGAGACGAGAAAAAGGGCCAGAAGGCACTCGCCCGGATAGCGTTGTCAGTGCAGCCGTCGGCGTTTGCACACATTCGAACCGCCAGCACGGCTCATGATGCGTGGAACAATCTTCAAAAGGCATATGAAGACAGGGGCCTTTGTCGGAGGCTTGGTTTATTGAGAATCTTGTTCAGCACCAAACTAGGTGAGTGTGATAGTATGGAGAGCTACCTGATTAAAATTACAGACGTATCTCAGCAGCTAAGTGACATTGGGTCACCGCTGGACGATGATTTTGTGGCAGTCATTATGCTAAGCGGTCTAACAGAAGACTATGACCCGTTGATAATGGCTATCGAGAACTCTAACATAAAATTGTCCAGTGAAGTCGTCAAAGGCAAGTTACTGCAGGAGAATATTCGTCGTGATGACAAGAATGACAGCGTGACTGCACTGGCAGCCATGCGGAAGCAGCCGAAATGCTTTGGTTGCAAGAAAACCGGTCATTTCATCAAGGACTGTCCTAAGTCTAAACGGAAGTTGTCAACTGACAAGACCGAAAAAGATGATACATCTAAGGTTCTGCTGACGGCTCTATCGGTTAACATAGAAAGTGATTCATGGTACATCGATAGTGGTGCGACTAGTCATATGTGTCGGGATAGGAACTTATTCAGTGATTTCGTGAGTGAAAAGGCATTACCAGTGAAAGTAGCTAGTGGAGAATTTTCACAGCGGGACGAGGAACTGTTCAAGTCAAACTCGGGAACGGTATCATTAGAGACATTAGTGATGTTCATTTTGTACCAAAATTAACAACTAATTTATTATCTGTTAGTGCCATGACAAAGAAAGGTTACAAGGTTGTATTCAGCTTTCAGAAGTGCCAAGTACATGACAATCAGTCAGTTATCGCGAGTGCTACTTTGAAAGATGGCGTTTATAAGCTTGACACTGAAACAACAATGACTCCGTGTACTAATGTTGAAGTTTCAGCTCTGCAGGATAATTTAGTAGCGAATGCGGCCGATGTTCAGTGTAAGGCAGCTACCAAGTCCTCGGAAAAGGTATGGCATCAGCGGCTTGGGCATCTCAACCGGAAGAGCATGGAGCTACTTAAGAAAGGTATGGCTTCTGGAATTAATTATGATAGTTCTGATTTCGAACCTTGTATTGCATGTGTAGAAGGGAAGAAAAGTAGGCTACCCTTCCCTAAGAAATCATATAGTAGGGCCACTGAAACATTAGAATTGGTACACACAGATCTATGTGGACCAATGCCGTGTTCATCATTTAGTGGATCCAGATATTTTTTGCTTTTCATCGATGATTTTACTAGAAAAACATTTGTATATTTTCCGAAAAATAAAAGTGAAGTATTCGAGAAATTTAAGCACTTCAAAGCTTTAGCAGAGAACCAAACAGATAAACGGATTAAAATAATGAGGAGTGATAATGGTGGTGAATATATAAATTCTGCATTTCAGAGCTTCTTGAAGGAGAATGGAATTAGACATCAGACGACCGTACCCCACACACCACAACAGAACGGAGTGGCAGAACGGACCAATAGGACCATTATGGAGACAGCGCGATGCATGCTCCAAGATGCACACCTACCGAACCAGTACTGGGCAGAAGCTGTCAATACAGCTGTTTACATCAAAAATCGCTGTTCTACTAAGGCCGTGCTGGGCAGTACTCCGGAGGAGAAATGGACTAACAAAAAAGGTATCTGTTGATCACTTGCGTATTTTTGGTTCTTTGGCCTATGCACTGAATCCTAAAAGAACTAAATTGGATCCAAAGTGCAAACGTTATGTATTTGTTGGTTATTGTGATGAAACAAAAGGTTACAGACTAGTAGATCCTACATGCCCAATAAATTGTATTACATCAAGAGATGTGAGTTTTTTAGAAAACGAAATTGTTAATAAAATGTCACATGATGATAATAATAAAGAGTCGGAACAGCATTGTATAATCAAAGAAAATTTAAATGTTGTGAATAATGAGACTCAATCTGACCAATGTTCTGTACATACAGAGACATCTATTGTGGATCCTAATATATCTGATGACATTATTTTATTAGAAAACAATCAGAGAGACAGTACGATCACAATAGACGTTTCTGAGAGTTCCTCGGAGACCAGTGATTCTGCGGATGAAACATATATTCCAGATGACGAGAATGAGACATCCACTCAGTCATCTGACTTTGAAGACACAGTGGATTCGATGTCAGCTCTTCTGATGGGGGTGACATGTGATGCAGACACTCCTGAAACTGTACAAGAAGCACTGAGAGGGCCAGACGCTAAACATTGGAAAGAAGCAATGAAGAGTGAGTACAATTCTTTTGTTATCAACAAATGTTGGACTCTAACTGACAAGAATAATTCTCGAAAACCAGTCAAATGTAAATGGGTGTTTAAAATCAAACGAGGGTTGAATAACGAAATATTGAGATATAAGGCACGCCTGGTGGCCAAGGGCTCTATACTCAACAGTATGGCATAGATTACGAGGAAACTTTCTCACCAGTTGTTAGATACTCAACTATTCGTACTTTGTTATCCGTAGCAGCTGAATACAGTATGGAGATCGAGCACTTGGATGTAAAAACAGCATTCCTCAATGGCGATCTCAAAGAAGACGTATACATGGAACAGCCAGAAGGTTTTGTTCTCGAGGTTCAAGAAAATAAAGTGTTTAAATTGAACAAAGCCATATATGGTTTAAAGCAGGCCTCAAAGGCCTGGTATGATAAAATTGATCTAGTGTTATGTGAAAAAATTAAATTTCATAAATCATCATCAGAGCCTTGTGTATATTTCAAGTCACACGAAAATTCACTTATCATAATTGCACTGTATGTTGACGATATCATTTTATTTTCCTCGTATGATCCTCATGAAAAACTGGCAATAAAAGCGAAATTTATGAAAGAATTTGATATCACAGATTTGGGGTTGGCTCATCAAATATTAGGTATGAGACTCTGTAAAGAGAATAATAAACTTACTTTACATCAATCTGGCTATATCAAAAGGCTGTTGTAGAAATATAAAATGGAGGATTGTAAGCCTGCACACACACCAATGGAGACTGGGTTGAAACTGCCAAAAGGTGCTCAGAAGGATGTCTCCTATGACTATAGAAGTCTAGTGGGTTCACTTATGTACATCGCAGTTTGTAGTCGACCAGATATTGCTCATGCTATCAGCTATCTCAGTCAATTTAATGAATCCTTTACAGAAATACACTGGAAAGCAGCTAAGAGGGTTCTACGTTACTTAAAAGGTACTTCTAATCTATGTTTAACCTTTCAGAAGAGTGGCTTAGATGTCACTACTTATGCAGATGCAGATTGGGCCAACGATGACGTAGACCGCAGATCATACACCGGCTATGTGTTCAAATTGGGTAAGTCTGTTGTTTCATGGTAAAGCCGCAAACAAAAAACCGTAGCTTTGTCCAGCACTGAAGCTGAATACATGTCGTTGTCCGACGCATGTAAAGAAGGGCTGTTTATTCGTAAATTCTTGAAAGAAATACTTGGCAGAAAGGTTATAATTACTGTTTTCAATGATAATCAGTCTGCACAAAAATTGTGTAAAAATTCTATGAATCATGCCCGAACTAAACACATTGATGTTAGGCATCATTTTATAAGACAATTTGTGAATGATGGAACAATTTTTATAAAATACTTATGTACAGAAGATATGTTAGCAGATATATTAACGAAACCATTGTGTAGAGAAAAATATAAAAAGTTTACTTGTCAATTAATGTTATTGTAATAATTAAACTCAAACTATGAAACTATGGTGATAGTTGAACACTGTTTTCTTTGTGTTGTTACTATTTTTTTTTTATTTTTTATCTTTTTTGATAGTTATTGCATATTGTTATATTGCTATAAGAGCATTGTTGTAATAATTGTATTGGTTTAAGGGCCAGTGTTGGTAAGAGATAATTCTCTTTGTAAACGCAATCCAATGTACTCCGTGTTAGCGTACTTTGTAAACATGTATGACGTAACGACAGCTGTCATCTGTCATTGTTCTTTTCTTCCCTTTTGTCTGCTATGCTAATTGTGGTCGTGTGCTTTGATTGTTTTCCAATAAATATCCAACTCAATCTTATTAGTATTTTTCTTTTATGCCCATAATCCATCATTCAGGTGTAAAACAATAAAGAGACAATCATTGTCACTGTCAAAATGTCAGTCTATTAAATACTAGCATTGGAGCAAAAACGTGTTTCATTCGTATCAACATATATACCACATTAACAAATATGTAAGATAATAACGGCCCAAGGATAGAGCCCTGTGGGACACCGGATGTAACTTCGACAGTGTTAGAACTGTATCCGTTTATTACCACCTTTTGGCAGCGGTTTGAAATGTATGATGCAAACCACCTCAGTAAGTTACCTCTAATTCCGTTGAACCACCCTATCAAAGGCCTTACAAAAATCCGTGTAAACTGCGTCTACTTGCAGGCCATTATCGAGGCTATCAAAAAAAAAGTTGGAAAAGGACAGAAGGTTTGTGGTAGTAGATCTCTGTTTAACGAAGCCGTGTTGTTGCTGTATAATGGAATTATGCAACGATGGATATATTTCATTATGGACGTGTCTCTCAAAAACCTTAGACAAAGTGGAGAGAATCGAGATTGGACGATAGTTCTCCACGTCACCATTTGCACCACCCTTATGTACAGGTGTGATGTTTGCACGTTTCCACTCATTTGGGAACACTCCCTCATTAACACACTTATTATAAATTATACATAGCGGCTTGCAGATGTGAGCAGCAGTGTACCTTAGAAAATATGCAGGTATGCCGTCAGGTCCTGGACCTTTGGAAGGATCCAGAGACTTAAGTTCTTTTAGGATCTTATGTTCATCAAAATGTAAGTTGGAAATTATATCATTAGCTGAGGAAGTTGCTGCAGGTGGTTGCCATTGAGACAAGAGGGGTGAGGCAGGTTCGTAAACTGAGTGGAAAAAATTTGAAAACATATTGCAGATTACTTCCGGTTCCCTGGATTGGGTGTCTTTGTAGTGAACCTTTGCTGGGATGCACGGTTTGTCTTTTCGGTTTGCTACATATGTCCAGAAGTGTTAAACATTTGTGTGTAGGCTCTCTTCTACTGAGTTAATGTACGTAGAAAAACATTTACCGCACATTTCCCTAAAATTTGCTCTATGTGATGTGAATGTTTCGTAATCGGATATATTTTTATACTTCTTCCACTTGATCCAGGCTTTCTGTTTCTTTTTAATAATACTAATCAAGGGACGCGAGAACCAGACTGGAAAAGTGGAAGATTTAGAACTAGTCAGAGGAGTGTGAAGCTTAATAATCTCGTCTAGTTTGTCATAGAACAAAGATACGGCTTCTTCGGATTTTTCATGTGTGAGAAGTTCCGGCCAATCAGTTTTCTGTATCATACTATTTATTTCTTCATAATTCGCCTTGTAAAAATTGTATTTCTGTCGCGAACGCCTGTCCAGGGGAAGATACTTAACATTAATATTTATTTCACAAACAAAGGGGGGGTGATATACGTCAGCAGGTAGCAGAGGAGAGGGCTCTTGCTGCACATTACTGGGGCAGTTGGATATTAAAAGGTCTAATATTTTGCCTTTTGTGTTAAGAGTGCTGTTACACCGCCACCGTCCAGTTTTTTTGTGCTAGCTTACAGACTAATAACGTTATAATAACAATAATATAAAACTAAATTGCTAATTACAAGTCTCCACAGATAAAGCTGACTCCCTTCGTTGGTCGCATTCTAATACAGATTACAGATGTACAATAAGGCAACATTTTCTTTTACGAGAACTAAGGTATTTTTACATAAACATGAAAATCGCTTATAACTCCTTGTGAAAAATTCCTCAGACTGAAATACTTTCCTTATACGTACATAAATATTAGTTAGAATAGGTAAGTTTAAGTATCCAACATTTTTTCGATTCGAGAGGTACTCCAAATTTAACTTATAACATTTTGCGCTCTATCTTCTAGTGAAAAATTGGTCTGCTAATTTTTATTTTTTAATATGGTTTTATTCCCTTAACTAAATAGCTTTGATAAGTTATCCAAAAGATTTTCCTTTAAAACAAGTTTTTTTTCATTTTTACATAATTGTGTCATGTGAATAATTGCTCAGGTTAATTCAATACGTTTAATAGTTATGAATTGCTGTATTTTAATAGATTTTCCAATAAGCCAATGGAAATTCGGCCTAGTACCAACGTTTTTAGAATCTCAATAATTGGTAAGTACAAGCATTGCCGTCGCTTAGCAACGACCGCTCGCAGGTGTGAAGAGGGGTGTGGGGCGCTTGCGCAGCGGTACGGGTGGCGGCGCACATAATGGGAAATAAGCCAATAGTAACATTATTCATAATAACATAATTATCACATTAAATATGGAACGTTCGCAAATTTGTTGGATAATTGATAAATCTGTTTTAATGTAAAACCATATGACTAATAAAGTTCTAAAAATGGACGGAGTTATTTTTCACATTACGTAGTTAAGCAAAAATCGAAAAAATATGTTTAAAAAGGAAAATCTTTTGGATAACTAAACAAAACTATGTATTTAAGGATATAGAAACATATTAAAAAACAAAAATTAGCAGACCAATTTTTCAGTAGAAGTTATATTGCAAAATGTTAACAGCTAAGTTTGGGATATCTCAGAAATCGAAAAAATATTGGATTCCTTTACATACATATTGTAACTAGTACTTACATAATGTAAACATGAAGTATTTCAGTCTGAGGAAGTTTTCAAAGCGAGATATTTAGAAAAACAGATGCCGTGAGGCGCAGTTTTCGTTCCTGACGCCTTTCCATTGAATCGGCCTGCAGAATAGTTCTTCTTTCTAATTCATGGCGATCATTGTCGGCTAACGTTATAGTTTTCATGTGTTCAGTTTTAGCAAAGTCAAAATCGGCCTCACTTATGTCAGGCTTTTCACAACATTCGCCATAGTGTTTATCATTCCCACTAACAGTAGGTTTTTTACTAAACGATTTATATATTCGACGTTTTACCGACGCTAACCTTTTAAGATCTCTCTTGGCTTCGAGACGTTTTATATGTTTGTTGGGACTCTTAAGTAAATTTTTTTTACTTAGGATAACATTGGTTGTCTCGAATTGAATGAGACCACCGATGCGGCACATCGTCCAGCATACGACTGCCTACCTGAATAATTTATTCTTTTTCCGCCAATGAACTTCGCTACGATACTATTAAAAACTTCAGCAATGTTGCTATTTACATTATGAATCAAGCTTGTAGCATTATTCACGAGTCTGGAAGTGAATTTCAATATGGCTGAAAATATAAAGCCACACTCTTTACTTTTCATCGTTGGAACTAGATTTTCTTCTGTCGATGACTCCACTTCGTTCAGTTTTTTGCAATAATAAGATTTGCATGAGCTATGATTTCCAAACACGTGGTGTGGCCCGTTCAACAAATCCTGCTTTAGTTCCAAAACTTTTTCAAAAAAGTTTTGTCGGTTTGCGCAGATATATGTTTTACAGCACCAGTAACTGAACGCCTTATACGGAGTATGTTTTTTTGAATAGCTTTTCGGTACCTTCATGGGTAGCTAGTGTTTCTGGTCAGCTCATCTAATTTAGTGCAGTAATTCCGCAATAAATGATTATTGCATTCAATTTTCTCCACTAACACGTTGCCATAAGGTTTTGATTTCTCTATATTTTTATGTGTACTCGCGTCTCCGTCAGCTATCAATCTCGAATACATAAGTCCGTGTGTAATTTTTGAAGTTTTGAAACCTTCAACCAGAGCTGTTGATTCCATGCCACTTGAAGAACCCGTGTAATTTTTAAAACAGATGTGTTCTGGAATCGTAATTTTTCTGTTCTCAGATCTAGCACAAACCATGCAGTATTTATTTTTAACTGCCATATATAAAACTTTTTTTGTCCTGTAACCAATTATTACTACAGCACCCGATAAAGCATTATAATTCTTTCGATACGATCTTTTAGACCAGCAGCCGTCAGCAACCACAGTTATCATCGGTACTCCGTTCAAATCCACATCCCCGTTGAGAATAGCTAGGTCGTACTCTTCTTTTGCTGCTTCCTCCATGCTTTTTTCTTTGGCTAATTCCCATAGTCCACAGACCTTGTTATGGCATTTGGCGTATAATTTATCGGACATACAGGGAATGTCAAGAGAAGCTGAAACTTGTTCCAAACCTGAAACCCGCTCCTATCGACATAAAACCGCTTACAGCATTATCCTTGAGGTTGAGGTCTGTGGAGTTTTCTGGTTCTTTACAATTTATTAATTCTAATTTTTTTCCACACATTTGGCAAGTAAAATAGAATTTCGATAGAAAACCTTTTTTTGTTTCTTTGGTAAGTTTTAAACAACTCAAGTTGCATCCCAGAGGAGAGTTGTGATTTGCGATTTCTTGCAGTTGTTTATAGAAGTATGCAAAATCCACTACTCTATTTCCATGTATTATGATCTCGTCTTTATCTTCACTTTCTTCTTCTATCGAAATTGTTGAATATGATTCCAAATGTTTTGAAGAATCCTGAAAAAAAAATAAGAATATCGTAAGTAGTCCTAAAGCTACGGGCTAGATATTTGTACCAAAGTCCAAGACAAATTTGAAAATGTATCTAAGAAAAATCAACTTACATCGAGATTGTTACATGGAATATCATTGCTAACTGAAGGTTCTTCACCAACGTTTTGGTAAGGTTCTTCAAGAACGTATTGGCAAGGTTCTTCATTGGTCAGCGTTTCCTAAAAACGTAATGTAACTCTTATAGTAAGTATTTTAATAATATTATTAAATTATCGTAATTATATTTATATTATTAACATAGCTCTTAAAATGCTGTATACCGACTAAAAGGAATATAATTTACAAATTACATAAATGATCGCAAAATACATATACATATATGAATGACTTAAGCCAGCAAACACTGGCCTCAGTGGCTAAGACTTTTTCAAATTCATGTACTTTCTAAGTTATGTTGAGCAACAATGACAATAGTGAAGGAAAATATCGTGAGAAAACCTGGACTTGTAGGTATTATTCAAACTTAAAATCACCAAACCGTCTAGTTTTCTGTATAAGAAAAGGCCTTTGCTCTGCTGTGGGACAGTTACAGGCTAGTATTATTATTATATTTTTATTATAAATTTAACTTACGCCGTTGGAAGAATTTTCGGCTTCATTTTCTTTATTTGCACCAGAAATAGATCTATAATAAAACAAATATCTTGTAACAACCAAATTTCTCAATATAATAAAGCATGTCTTAGAACTGGAAACATATAAACTCCTTTGCAAAAAAAACGGGCACCTTACAGTCATTGGCTTTTCTTTGGATAATATTTATATTTTTAGTATGTCATTAGCATAAATGACTAGAAATTTCATATTATCATTGAGAATATAGTTTTTAACCCTTAGATCCTGGAATCGGTGTTTTAGTCAATGTAAACAGAGAGTCGTGTTAAAATGAAAATTTTTAGGGTATAATTAAATTATGACTACGAGTATTTTCATGGTATTTTAATAAAAAAAAGACATTAAAAAATAAAAATTAATAACGAGTATGACCTCCCCTTGCAGCGATTAAGGCGTGTAATCGTCTTGGCATGCTTTCCACCAGGCTTTTGATGGTGTCCTGTGGAATGTGTTCCCACTCCGCCGAAATCACACGTTTAAGCTCCCTGATGTTTTGTGGAAGGGGTTGGACAGATTGTACTCGCCTTTTTAGGAGGTCCCAGACGTGCTCAATGGGGTTACGGTCGGGGCTCCGCGCTAGGCAATCCAGGCGACGAATACCGACCTCTTGCATATAAGCATCTACGTCGCCAGAACGGTGGTACCGAGCATTATCGTCCATGTCAATGGCATCTTCACCAATTACAGTCAGTGCGGGCTGTGCATGATGACAAATTATTCCTGTTATGTATCTTTGCGCATTTAGTGAGCCATTTTCAATGAACACTATCTCGGTACGATAGCTGGAAGTTACGCCCGCCCAAAACATAACGGACCTTCCACCATAAGGGGTGATTTCTTCAAAACTCACGTCGGCATAGCGTTCCCCTGGTCTTCGTAACACTCGCCGACGTCCGTCCTCACCATTCAGACAAATTCGAGCCTCATCGGAGAAGAGTACGCTACTCCAGTTACATAGTGTCCAAGATAAACAATTTCTAGTGAACCTCAGTCGAGCAATTCGGTGCTCACGGAGTAACTTGGGGGCCCGCGCTCGTCGTCGACTGCGTATATCAACCGCTAAAAGCCTCCTCCTCACTGTCCATAGGCTAGCTTGTGCTCCTCGTACCTCTTCAAGGTTTCTTTTGAGGTCTATGTAACTGCATTTGCGGTTCCTCAGCGCCTGAGTCACTAAAAAGCGGTCGTATCGTGGTTGTGTGCAACGTTTTCTCCCAGAACCTTGACTTCTTTGAACGGAACCTGTCTCTTGGTATCGAGTCCAGGTTCTTTGGACGGTGGAACGACCCACGTTTAACCGCTGTGAGCCGTAACATTGACTACACCCCACTTCCCGCAGCGCTATAATTTTACTAGCTCTTATTGCTTTTTCTGCCATTACAATCGATACAAAGATATCTGTTTTAAGTCACAATAAGGCAGGATTATGCGACAAACATAAATTATTCTAATAAAAATAACGAGAAGTTAGTTTTAGTTGCCTGATAACCTTTTAACCGCAAACCCGCGAATAGCAAGTAAAAAGTCATAAACTGAAAAAGGGATTATTATTTTTAAAAACAACAGTTTCGAATTTGAAATTAACTTTTTTTTTATACCAAGACTGTATTAAGTGCCAGTAATATAGTTTGGCTATTAAAACCTCTTTAGAACTAAATGATTACTAATAATGTAGAAAAATCCAAACCGCCCGTTTTTTTTGCAAAGGAGTGTATATCTTGAACCTGTACAGTAATATAGCTTATCTATCAGAATTCAGTAATGCTTCATAATAAATAATTCAAATAAGCTTTAATCATAATGGTGGAAGTAAGTACTCATTTTATGCGTATCGAATGTTTGATGAAAATTTGCATCGGCCATCTTGGATTTTAAAATGCATGCCAGATTTGAAATCGCCACCCCCAAAAACCTATTACACGACACCCATATCGATTTTTTGAGAAAAAGTTGCATCGGCCATTTTGAATTTTAAAATGCATGCCAGATTTGAAATCGCCACCCCCAAAAACCCATTACACGACACCAACATCAAATTTTTGACAAAAACTTGCATCGGCCATCTTGGATTTTAAAATGCATGCCAGATTTAAAATCGCCACCCCCAAAAACCCGTTACACGACATCCATATCGAATTTTTGAGAAAAAGTTGCATCGGCCATCTTGGATTTTAAAATGCATGCCAGATTTGAAATCGCCACCCCCAAAAACCTATTACACGATACCCATATCGAATTTTTGAGAAAAAGTTGCATCGGCCATCTTGGATTTTAAAATGCATGCCAGATTTGAAATCGCCACCCCCAAAAACCTATTACACGACACCCATATCGAATTTTTGAGAAAAAGTTGCATCGGCCATCTTGGATTTTAAAATGAATACCAGATTTGAAATCGCCACCCCCAAAAACCCATTATACGACACCCATATCGAATTTTTGAGAAAAAAAAATTGATAAAGAATACATCCGCCATTATGGAAAAGCTATGGTAAAAGGAAATAAAATCGTAAAATAAAAATACGTACTTTTTATGAAAACGGCTTTTTTTTCGGAAATGAGCGCCAACTTTCTTCTTAAAATATTTTTCCTTACGCTTTCCCATTTTTTACTAAAAACAAATATTTAAAAGAAATGTTACAAAAATATACACGCTGAAATTTTAATGGTTGTTTTCCCGCAGCTGAACGATTTGCCCTCAGTAGTACTATCGATTCATAGAGTTAAACTTAAAAATAAGAAGGTTTTTGTTTTCAAATAATTAAAAAAATATGCAATAAACTCGAAAGCGTGAGAGACAATAGTAGTCAACGGCGACCGCCTCCCGACGGACCCCCGCCCTGCGCCGCCCGGCCTTCTCAGTTATCCCTTGACCGTCGTACGCGCAATGCGTTATCGTGATTTGCAAAAATGGACCGACATTACAGTTTTTCCAATTTGGAGTACGTCGCTATGGTACAACTGTACGCTAGGGCTGATTATAACTCCCACGCTGCCCGACTAATTTACGCGGAACCGCAACACTTGGAGTCGCTCCGTCTTCACGGCATTCTGAACCCCCAAGTCCCACAAGCCCGGACGATCGTAGCGGCAACACAGCGGCTACTCGATCATGGGCAGTTCGTGACACCAGCGCATGCACAGGCCAGAGGTCGATCGGCCGTTCATTCGACAGAGCTCGACGAGCAGATCATCGAGTACTTTGAACGGGATCCTCGACGAAGTACGCGCATGGCTGCGGCTAGGTTTCACGTAAGCCAATATTACGTCTGGAAAGTGCTCAACTGTGAAGGACTGCATCCTTATCATTTTCGTAGAGTTCATGCCCTCCACGAAAACGACGCGCCGCGCCGGCCAGAATTGCTTCTTGTCAGTGGTTTATTGAAAATCAGAATCTGAACATTTTGTGGACGGACGAAGCAACGTTTACCCGAGTTGGCCTGTTCAACCAGCGCAACGAACATTTTTGGGCTTTTAATAACCCACATGTGATTCGCGAGTGTGCACATCAAGTGCGTTTTAGTGTTAACGTGTGGGCCGGCGTAATTAAGGCCAACTCATTGGACCGCATTTCGCTAAAACAACATGTATAGGTTAGTTAGTTAATATCGTTGTAAATAAGTTGATTCCTATTTTTAAGTATGCCGTAAATACTGCATTAACTAATTAAAAAAATATTTATGCAAGTTACTAAACGTGTTTTTCAGTTTCGTGTACCTACAGTAAGTTGTAGGTAAAAAAGTATTTATGACGTCCTAAGCCAAGCAAACAAACCAAAAAATTAGCAAGCTAAGTGATGAAGGGAAAATTGGAATAACTTTTAGGTAAGTACTGCGTTTCGTAGCTATCAGCTGTAGCGCGAGGGTCAACCATCGACCGCCCGCCGCGCAAAGTCGGCCGTTTGCGCCTACCATTGGTTCGAGGTCGCTTTCGGGTTTTGTTTTTCACAATTGTAAATCTGCCATTTTTTAATATTTTATTTTTATTTTTTTATACATCGATTCTACTACCATGACAAAGTAATTTCGCTGCGGGAAAACAACCATTAAAATTTCAGCTTGTATATTATAACTAAACAGTAATAAAAAAAACATACATTCAGCCGAACATAGAACCTCCTCTTTTTCGAAGTCGGTTAAAAACATTTAGTTATGCATAATACTAAAAAAACAAAAACTGTGACTTACACTTTTCAACTGTTTGCGGCAAGGTATACGTACACAATAGATCGCGAATTATCGTTAGCGGCGCGTCGCTCCACGACGATGAGACGTGACCTCGCTCCGAGCTCTCGTGGACGACTGAATTTTCGACCGGTGTAAGCCGGTGTACAAAGCGTATGATTCAAAACAGTGCATCAAATAACAAAAAAAATATATAATAAAATAACCAAGCGACATTTCGAAAACGTAAAAATTATAAATTGTAGTATGATTATTAGGGATTAATATGAATTGAAGTTTGTGAAAAAATTCAACAGTTTAATATCATAATTCAACTAAACGCGAGCACGCTATTTTATGATTTTTGTCCAACTTTACATATTTTTTTGTTTATAATCTATATAATATTTTTTTATTTTTAACAACTATTATCGCTAACACATTAATTGTGGCGTTCATTACATATTTTTATATGGTAATCATGGTAATAGTATAGATTATATTGTATAAGGTACTTAATCGAGTTTCATTTGCTTACCTTAATCTTAAACGATTCAGGGAAACAACAATGAGGCAGCCCTACGATTTTTTTTCTAATCACCCCTCAGGCGTGTCTATTGTCCCCTGGCAGGTAATTAGAAATCACGTATATTTTGTGGTTTTAGGGTTCCGTACCAAAATGGTAAAAAAGGAACCCTTATGGTGTGACTCAGTCTGTCTGTCTGTCGGTCTGTCTGTCACAGCTGGATATCTCAAGAACTACTAATGCTATTAACTTGAAATTTGGAACAGTTTTAGACGACGTTTACCCAACTATTTTACAAATAAGAAAAAGTAAAAATATTTATATTTTTTTTGTAACAACTGAAAGGGGGTCTTAAAAATTCAAAGTGGGGCTACTAGAGCATGTGGGGTATCATTTGAAAGAGCGCTGTTTGCACATTCTCAAACATTTTTTTATTTTTTTAAGCCCCATAGTTTTCGTGTTTTGATGAAAAATGTAAAAAAAAATACCGTTCCCTTATCTCCGAAGTTTGCAAAGATAAAAATCTGAAATTATTCTATGTGATAGAAGTTTATGTAAAGATTACAGGAAAAATAAAACGATGTCTCTAAATAGCACACTTTTCACACACGCACACTTTAAGAAATCGGAACGGAACCTTCGGTGCGCGAGTCCGACTCGCTCTTGACCGGTTTTTTCTAATTAACTATAAACATATCCGAATAGAAATGCATATATTTCAGTACTTTGGCCTAAGACTCAATAAATACATGCTTAGAAAAATGGGTATCAGTTCTGCTACATTACGAAAATCGTTACGAAAGATCGAAGACCTATCTATTCACCCCGTTCGACGGTATAATGTGGGAGAAGAGCAGTCGAATGCATTTTGCATGGCATCGACGACCGGTCGGTTAGATTGGGTGCTGAGGCAGCTCAGTTTGACGACTCTAACAAACTCCTTTCATATTTACGCAATGCTCGAAACATAAAATTCAACAACGATCTTAGATTCACTAAAGGTCAACCTCAAAAACACCAAAATAGCTCTAATCCTAGGCCTACACGTTGTTCGAACTGCAAGAAGGGACAACTAGTGCAGGTCACAGGTAGCTTAACCTTTTCTGAAGACAGGCTCACTCCTCTGTTTACATCTGGAAAGTTCAAATGTCCCATGCGTCGATGCCACAATACAACATCATTTTGAGATATCAGAAATACCCAGATTGCTATTTATTTGTCTGTTAACATTAAGTAAATAAAACTTGTTTTCTAATTTAGCTGAACAGATAAAATCTCCTTTAATATTTTGAAAATTTCACAACAAAAAATTAAAATGATATACACTCCTTTGCAAAAAAAAACGGGCACCTTACAGTCATTGGCTTTTCTTTGGATAATATTTATATTCTTAGTATGTCATTAGCATCAATGACTAGAAATTTCTTATTATCATTGAGAATATAGTTTTTAACCCTTAGATCCTGGAATCGGTGTTTTAGTCAATGTAAACAGAGAGTCGTGTTAAAATGGAAATTTTTAGTGTATAACTAGCTGTGCCCGCGACTTCGTTCGCGTGCATGTCGGAAATCAATACATAACGTGTCGCTTAGATATGGTGTAGGTATCACTCCTTCAATAAAAATGAAGAATCTTGCTATCTTGCCTGGTGGGAACCGCTACCTGGGGTTCTCTACCACAGCCCTGCAGTTACTGCGGTTTATGATAGCGGGGTTTAACACGTATTCGGACTGCTGGAAACACAACGCGCCATTCCAAACTATCGTTTCGGAAAGAACGAATAGCGGGGTTTACACGTACCTACAGTTTGAACCACGGATCTGTGGACTTCGTTCCAAACCGCGGATGGATATGTGCGGTTTGGACTGCGCATCAAACTGTCTTTCGTTTATACTGTGAACATCCATGTTTATGGAGGCAAAACTTTTAAAAACCATCGAAGTCCATAATTAGTTGACCACGGATAGCCAGTAATTTTCTTTGATTTCTGTACCAAATCACAGTACGTATACCTACTGTAAGTTATTGAGGAGTTCAATTGTCAGATCTTCACCATCTCTGGAGAAAACTCTTTCAAACATAAGGTGTGTGAGATACGGACGGACAGACGGACAGGACGTAATGATAAGACTTCCCTTTCTATTTACTATTTGGCTATAACGGAACCCTAAAAACAAAAGAATTGAAAACTTCTTTCTTTTTGAAGTTGGTTATAAAGATGCCTCAAATAATCTCGACCTCTAGAGAGAAATCCAGGTCCAGAGACCGGAATTCCAGGACAGCATCTATTTTATGACTGAAAAAGTGTCACTCTTCTGCGGAAAATCTTGACACCGCGATTCCGTCTATACAACATCTATCAGATAAAGTGGTTAACTGGAAGGGATTATTATTTTTAAAAACAACAGTTTCGAATTTGAAATTAACTTTTTTTTCATACTCAGACTCTTTATTAAGTGCCAGTAACATAGTTTGGCTATTAAAACCTCTTTAGAACTAAATGATTACCAATAATGTAGAAAAATCCAAACCACCCGTTTTTTTTTGCAAAGGAGTGTATATAAAATTTCCATAAAAGTTAACTTTGCAACCATTCTTTATACACTGACAGACAATAAGTTTCCAGCAAGTTCAGGTATGTACAAAACATCTCTTACCTGTATTGTATTTTTATTTTTATCGTGCAACACCAGATTAACTTTCCTATTCCTTTCACAGGTAACGGAGTCTTGTTAACTGTGATTGTAGAAATCGGGGGACAATTGATGTCATACATCCAATTACTGCGATTTGTCATAATTATGCATTGAAGCGCCTGAGTCCACATACCATTTATCATGCTCTGTTGTTACAGAAGAAGCTGTAAATGCTGTTACAAAACTTTTATCTTCACTTTTATTTGGTGTTTTCTTCTGTATACGACAATGTTTACCCAAGTGATTATACTTATTGCAATTGAAACACTTTGGTCCTTTGTGTTTTCCATTATTCTGTTTTTCAGAAGTTTTCTTCTTAACTGAATAAAAAGCAGTAGTTTCTGATCTCTGAACTTCTTGTAAACGTTTAGTTTTAATAATATCTGCACTGATTTTTACTCAGCTCTCTATTGCTATAATCATGGGTTTGTATAAGTCCGGCAAACCCGCAAGAATTAATGTGCCAAGCCCATCGTCATCGATGAAAAAACCTATGTTTCTCAGCTTGTGTGCAGAGACGTCATAATTTTATTTACATAATCTTCGACACTTTTTGAGGATTCCAATGTTGTTGTAACTAGATCCTTCAACGATGCTACTTTCCTTGTTAAAACCTGTTAATTTTAGTATCAAAATAAGTATGTTACTGGCTTTATTCTACAATGTGTTACGTGTATGTTTCTGTCTTAATGAAATATATTTAGTCTGTGGCAAGCACATGAACGTGTTTTAATAGGTTATGGGCCCAGTCCCGCAATTAAAATTAATTTTATAGTAAAATTTCCATATTTTTCAAAAATGTCAACTGCAGGCTACTTAGTGAACGTCCCAAAACTGAAAGGACGAGAAAATTACGACGATTGGGCGTTTGCGGCAAGAAACTTTCTACTGTTGGAAGGCATCGACATCGACGCGTTGCCGGCTGATCTCAGTGAAGCCGAACAAAGAAAAGCTAAGGCGAAGCTCGTTATGACCATTGATCCTACGATATATGTACACATCAAGAGTGAAAATACAGTTGATGGTTTGTGGAGAAAGCTAAAACAACTATTTGACGACTCCGGCTATTCAAGAAAAATTGGTTTGCTTCGAACATTAATATCTATACGACTCGAAAACTGTGAATCAATGACGAGTTATGTGTCTCAAATAGTGGAAACAGCTCAAAGGTTAAAAGGAACGGGTTTTGAGATCAACGAAGAGTGGATCGGATCTTTGCTGTTGGCAGGGCTTCCAGAAAAATTCGGGCCGATGATAATGGCGATCGAGCATTCGGGAATCGTCATCGGTTCTGACGTCATTAAAACGAAGCTTCTAGATATGGGGGGTGATGTTGGCAGCAGTGACTCGAATAGTGCGTTTCTATCAAAAAATTGGCAGCGAACGAAGAAAAATAAAAAAGCCACCAATGTTGGCAACACTAGTGCCGAGATGGCAGCGCATCCTGTCAAAAAGATAAAATGCTACCGATGTAAACAAACCGGCCATTTTAAGAACAAATGCCCACTAATGAAAGAAAAAACAGAAAATGCATTTAGTGCAGTTTTTTATAGTGGAAAATTTAATCAAAATGAGTGGTACATCGATTCGGGAGCTAGTAAACACATGACATCCAACCAGAAATATATGGAAAATATGAACCATAACCTAACGACAAAGGAAATTGTTGTGGCGAACAATGTGCGAGTACCAGTGATATGTTCGGGGGACATACCTATCACAACTATTGTCAATGACTCGGAATATCACATTAAAGTAAAGAATATTCTATGTGTTCCTGATCTCGCAACCAATCTGTTGTCAGTAAGCCAGTTGATTCAAAGTGGGAATAAAGTAAGTTTCCAGAAAGAAATGTGCTACATAAGGAATCGACAGAACGAGCTAGTTGGCATAGCTGAGTTAGTGAGTGGAGTATACAAACTGAGAATCAAGTCAGATAGTTTGTTAGCAGCATCAGCAACAACGACTTCGACAGTTTGGCATAGAAGGCTAGGTCACATCAATAGCAGAGACCTTAATGTGATGAAAAATGGCGCTGTTGAAGGGTTAACATACAGTGATAAAGCAGATATTAGCAAATATAACTGCAGTGTATGCTGCGAAGGAAAGCAGACGAGATTACCCTTTCCACATGGAAATAATAGACAAAAGAAAGTCTTGGAGGTTGTGCACGCAGATGTGTGTGGGCCGATGGAAACCAGATCGATTGGCCAGTCAAGATTTTTCTTGTTATTTGTGGACGATTACAGTCGAATGTCATTTGTGTATTTCTTGAAACAGAAAAGTGAAGTATTTCAGTGTTTCAAAGAGTTCAAGCTCATGGTTGAAAAGCAGCAAAATGCCAGTATCAAAATACTAAGAACAGACAATGGCACCGAGTTTTGTTCAAATGATATGACAAATTACCTGAAACAATCGGGAATAATCCATCAACGAACAAACGCTTATACACCTGAGCAGAATGGACTGACGGAAAGGTTCAATCGCACTATAGTAGAAAAGGCGAAATGTCTTTTGTTTGATGCGATGCTGGAGAAGAAATTTTGGGCAGAAGCAGTGCACACAGCGATTTACCTGAAAAACAGGTCGTTAGCTTCAGGTTTGGACCAAAAAACTCCATATGAACTATGGCATGGAAAAAGACCCAATGTCAGCCATATTCGCATGTTTGGCAGCAAAGTCATGGCTCATGTTCCAAAAGAAAAAAGGTTAAAATGGGACAGAAAGGCAGTGAGTCATTACCTAGTGGGTTATGCGGATCATGTCAAGGGTTACAGACTATATAATCCTGTAACTAATAAAATAACCACTAGTAGAGATGTAACCATCATGGAGCCTAAGAGTGATGACATGACTCAGGTTATCATAGAAGAGAAACAGGAATCTGCAAGGTCACAGGATGACCTAGATGTATCCGGTACTGGAACTGGAACACCATCCACAGTGATACATGATGACAGTACCTATGTAGAAGAGGAGATTACTTCCAGTAGCTCTTCAGATGAGTTCTTCGACACAACACCTAGAAGTGAGATAGAAAATCTTCAGTTGGAAAAACCTATAAATGAAAAACGCTTAAGACGTAAACCAGACAGATATGGTTATAGCAATCTGAGTGTAGAACCTGATATTAACTTTTGTGAAGATCAAGTATCTCTAGAAGAAGCCCTAAATGGACCAGAATGCAAGGAGTGGTGTAGTGCAATGAAGGAAGAACTGAAATCATTTGAGGAAAATGAAGCTTGGGAAATAGTCACCAGAGAAAACTTAGGTACAGTAGTTTAGTGTAAGTGGGTGCTTAGAAAAAAGTTTGACAGTGACAATAAAGTGAGATACAGAGCCAGACTTGTTGCGAAGGGATTTTCTCAGAAGGCAGGTATTGATTATAAAGAAACTTTTTCTCCAGTACTTAGATATTCAACTATTAAAATGTTATTTGCACTATGTGTTAAGTATGATTTAGAGACAACTCATCTTGATGTAACAACAGCTTTTTTAAATGGTTATTTAAGTGAAACTGTGTACATGAACTTTCCTGAGCATTATTTATGTGAAAATAGAAATAATAAAGTCTTGAAATTAAAAAAGGCGATTTATGGGCTGAAACAGTCAGCTAGAGCTTGGTACAAGCGGGTTGATGACTGTTTGCAGGGTATAGGTTACCAGAAATCTGTTTATGAGCCTTGTTTGTTTTTTAAACTAAGTGATAATGTTAAAGTATTTATAGCATTATTTGTAGATGATTTTTTTATATTTTCAAACTGTAGTAAAGAATTGGAACATTTAAAATATGAGTTAAAGTCAAAGTTTAAAATAAAAGACTTAGGGGAAATAAAGTTGTGCTTAGGAATGCGTGTCCAGAGAAATAAAAATGTTATTACAGTTGATCAAGAGCGTTTTGTAGAACATTTATTAAAGAAATTTAATATGGAGACATGTAAATGTATAAATACACCAATGGAGGTCAATTTGAAACTAGAAAAAGATAATAATTGTTGTACTCAATATCCCTATCAGGAATTGATTGGAAGTTTGTTATATTTGTCTATTCTTACCCGTCCAGATATATCCTTCTCTGTATGTTACTTAGGTCAATTCAATAATAACTACAGTGAAGTCCATTGGAGACATGCAAAGAGAATTTTAAAATATTTAAAATGTACTAAGTCTTTTGGTTTAAAATTTCATAAAGATAAGTCTGATTTAGTAGGTTATGTAGATGCAGATTGGGCATCTGACTCGGTAGATAGGAAATCATATACTGGTTGTTTATTTAAAATGTGTGGAAGTGTAATTTCACATGAATGTAGAAAACAATCGACAATTGCTTTGTCCAGCACCGAAGCTGAATACATGGCTGTATGTGAGGCATCTAAAGAAGCAATTTATTTAAAGAATCTTTTATCTGAGTTAAAGTGTAGAGATGAATTACCTGTATTACTATATAATGACAACCAGAGTGCTATAAAACTTACTGAAAATAGCTTGTTCCATAAAAGAACCAAGCATATAGATGTAAGGTATCATTTTGTTAGGAAAGCTGTAGGTGATAATGTTATAAAAATTGATTATCTAAAAACCACTGATATGCCTGCAGATATCCTTACAAAAAGTTTATCTTCACCAAAACATCACATGTTTCTAGAGAAACTGGGAGTTTCTAAATGTATGTAGTAAGTAAGTAAAATTATATTAATTTGTAAAACTTGACTTGTTCTTAGAAGTCTATTTTTTTTTTGTTTTATCCATGTAAGTTTTGTATCAATGGGTTAATTATTAGCTTATTTTGATAAGGGGTTGTGTTAATTTTAGTATCAAAATAAGTATGTTACTGGCTTTATTCTACAATGTGTTACGTGTATGTTTCTGTCTTAATGAAATATATTTAGTCTGTGGCAAGCACATGAACGTGTTTTAATAAAACCGTTATCATCAAACGCTCGTTCTACGTTCGACCAGACTTTCTTCGAAGTTTTCGCATCTTGAATGTGAACATAATTGATAGCATCCACTAATAATATCAGTTTAGATTTCGCTTTAATGTCTTTTGCGGAATCAACTTTGGCGGGATCTTTACTTTCTATGCACTGCCAAAGATCTTCAAGTTCGAGATACGCCTTTACTGCAAACTTCCAATTGGCATAGTTATCACGACCAATAACTTTTTCAATGTTAAGGCTTGTCCTCCCTAAAATAAGTAACTTTGTTTACATTTTTTACAGTAACTATAGCACCTTTTTGATAGAAAAAAATACACAATAATCTACCGGGTGCGGCGATTGAACTGTCCGTATGTGAAAATTAAATATTTCTGTTAATTTTCAATATTTATTTATACACTTTTGCCATGTGAAAATAGAAAGTTCAAAGTTTTATTATGACTTATTCCGAAGGAATTAAACCGCCTTTAGCCTTTACTACAAGATGAAGTCTCTTTTTGAAAGAAGCGCAGGCTGCTCGAACGACGTCGTCACTCAAACAATTCCATTCTCGGGTAAGAGTAACTTTGAGCGCTTCCAGCGAAGTGTATTTTTTAGCACAGGCCCTGGCCTGTAAAACACCCCAAATACAAAAGTCCAGCGGATTCAAGTCGGGCGATGACGACGGCCACATATCTCGGTCGATCAGCACTGGAACGTTTGCCTTCAACCAATTTTGCGTTCCAATTGCTTTGTGTGATGGTGCTGAGTCTTGCTGGAAAGTCAAACGCTCAAAACCGAATGTGTAGCGTGCCCATGGTAACATGCGCAAGTCGACATATCTCTTAAACACTTTGTTTGTCACTTTTCGTAACATGCGCACCACGCTCGAGAAGATATCTCGTCGTGACTTCGCCTTCTCGACGCGAGATAACCGATGTTACCATTTCATGAAAACATACCATAATATAATTTAGTAACGCCGGTTTCATTCATTCATTCGGTCTATTATTGGTGGGAATTGCGTGAACGCTGCCATATTTGTGAACGCGACCGTACAATTGTCTCTGACATTTTGTCAACTCAAAATTTGCTTAGCTGTGGTTCGCTCGCGCTAAATATTTTCGAATTTGAAATAAAATTGTTGAATTGTTGTATAGAAGATGGCTTTGGCATCAAAGAAATTGTAAGTATTAGATCAAAATCCCGTTACAGATGGCGGAGATGCATATTAGTTTATTATCACCTATTCAATGTTGTAATTGATTTACAAAACAAACTGTGTAAAGAATGGATTTTTCTAAGTTCTAAGATATGTAATCATAATACTATGTAACATTAATTATCTCGATGAAATGTACCTACTAACTGTAATGTACAAAATAAACACTATGCCATACATAAATCAACATTGAATGTTGACTATTCAGTAAGTACAAAGTTCTGAAATTGCTGTGAAACATTATTCGTAATACGAACGAAAGTTTACTTGTCATGTGTGTACTGTACAATAATAGTGCCCTTAATAATTGAAAGAGATAGATTGATAGTTACAAATTGAACTGTAAATGTTTCAGAATACGCAGTACAAAATGCCAGATTAAATATCTATGTGATTATATGCATCAACATGCAAACTTTGCGACAGGAGAATTCAAAACTCCGCAGGGTGCCGCTGAATCTGAGCGGCCGCGGCAGTGGGAAAGAGTAAAAGCGGCCCTCGACGAGCTTGGGCCGCATAAGTCTATTGAACAATGGAAGGTGGTAAGTTTAGTCAAAAAAATTAGCCCAATTCGGATTTGACATCTACCAGAAATAATCTACATAGTTTTCAGTTTTCTTCTTTCGATCTTCTTTTACTACTTCTTTTTACACGTGCAGCCTGTGGGCTAGGTATACGCAAAGATCGTACAGCTCTCTCCGCGTTCAATATAACAATGCGTTTAGGATACTAGTGGGGCTGCCCCGTTTCTGTAGTGCGTCAGGGATGTTCGCAGATGCGCGTGGATGTACGTGGGTCACTGTTGTGCCGTCTCTCATGGGATGTCGCAACAGTGACCGTTATTTCTTGTTTTGTTTTTGTTTAGTGTCTGTGTTTACTAACATAGTCGTAAGTTTTACTAACAATCTTGTTGAGTCTTGGTTACTCGAATAAAAACACATTCTATTCTATTCTATTCTTTAAGTATAAAAACATAAACGTAAGTATATAGTATATAAACGGCAATTAAACATGTAAGCACCTAACATATATATATTTCCAGTGCTGGCGGGATCAAAAAAGGAAGGCGAGGATGGAGGGTGGCGCTTTAAATAAAGCAAAAAACACAACTGGGAACCACGTAGTGGTCCCAGAATTATCCCAGACCTCCGAGATAATCTTGGACACAATTGGGTATGAAATGGCAGTGGGGTGTGGGCCTGAGGAATCTCCAATAGGGGTAATTTTTTATTTTGTCTAGCCGCAGTAGTTTTTAGGGTTCCGTACCAAAATGGTAAAAAATGAACCCTTATGGTGTGACTCAGTCTGTCTGTCTGTCTGTCTGTCACAGCTGGATATCTCAAGAACTACTAGTGCTATCACCTTGAAATTTGGAACAGTTTTAGATGACGTTTACCCAACTATTTTGCAAATAAGAAAGAAAAAAAAATATATGTATTTTTTTTGCAACATGGGGTGAAAGGGGGTCTTAAAAATTCAAAGTGGAGCTACTAGGTCATGTGGGGTATCATATAAAAGAGCGCTGTTTGCACATTCTCAAACATATTTTTTTTTTTTAGGCTGCACAGTGTTCGACTTTTGATGAAAAATGTAAAAAAAAAATACCGTTCCCCCCCCCCCCCGCCCTTATCTCCGAAGTTTGCAAAGAGAAATCTGAAAATATTCTATGTGATAGAAGTTTATGTAAAGATTACAGGAAAAATAAAACGATGTCTCTAAATAGCACACTTTTTCAGAAATCGGAACGGAACCCTCGGTGCGCGAGTCCGACTCGCTCTTGCCCGGTTTTTTTTTGAAATTAGGTATTCACGTAAGGTGATTGCGCTGTGTAGCCCGCGAAATTCATTTTTTTTCTCTATAAGTTAGTTTCTCTATAAGTTAGATTTCGTGCAGATTCGTTACATTTCGTTTGTTTGACGAATCTGCACGAAATCTAACTTAGAGAGATGTATTGGTAATTTTAATGGTTAAAATTATATAAATACATGTTTTACTGCCGCTTATCATGCTTTGATCAAGATACAACCTAACACAGACCTGCAAATTGCAAAAAACTGAAAAAAAAATGAATTTCGCGGGCTACCACTGCGCATCATCCTTAAAGTTACTAAATACAACTGAGCAACTGAATGGAGCAAAAGCAGCATGAAGCTGGGCCAAGTGGTGTATTATGTCAAAATGTGGGTGCTATTGATACTATTACTATTGATAAAATGGAAAAGTCTTGACAAGACCCACATTTTGAATGACAGATTAGTCACAGTCAGTTTCACAGAGTTCTTGCTTTCAAATAATAACTTAAAAAAAATTACAAATCTCATTTCATAATTAAATTTTCTTTCATTTTAGTTCCATGAAAATCGAGAGTCATTGCTACCACAACCGTGCAGACCAGCACCAACATCCACAACAGCACAACCATCCACATCAGCACTACCATCCGCAACTACACCAGAACCATCATCCACACCAGCACCGTCATCCACACCAGCACCGTCATCCACACCAGCACCGTCATCCACACCAGCACCACCATCCACATCAGTACAACCATCCACATCGGCACCGTCATTCAGACCACCACCACGACGCTTACGCAGAACTCACCCTCCAGACAGGTTTATTGACGCTCAGTTGGAGCTAAATACATTAATAAAGGTAACTAAGTTTATATTGTTACATTAATTATTTACAACTAGCAACCGCCCGTGACTTCACTCGTGTGGTAGCCCTGTCCTGTCGGAATTAAAAGTAGCTAATCCAGAGTTGTCTGTACTGATGTAACAATATTGATAATACATTTCAGGAGTTAGTGAAGGAGGCACGCCACAGCAACATACTAAGAGAGCGTAATAACACCTTGCAAGAGCAGAATAATAAATTGAAGGAGCAGATCAAACTTTTAAAAAAAACGGAACCTGCAGTTAATGTAAGAATCTTTAACTTACTATGCAACTTCAAGCTGAAAGGGGGTGAAAGTACCCATTGATACGTACAACTTTTACTATGGCACATACAATGTAACAGCAGATTTATGGACCATCTCCAAAAATCTGCTGTTACATTAAAAATTTCAAAATAATACATATATTTAACATTTTTGATATACATAAAAGTTTTATTACATTAAACAAAGCGATTTATTAATTCAGCTCGTCTGGCTTGGGACAATCTTAGCAGACGTACAGGTGTTTCGTTAAATTCATTATTGATATCTCCATCGTCGTGGTTATCTTCCTCTTGCTCTTCTAATGGAACCCTGTAAAATTTAAAAAATACAACCTCACTCACAGTACTGTAATATTATAGAAGGGGTACAATTTGTATACAAAAAAAAAATTACCCAAAATGCTTCATCAAATTATAAATGATGCAGCTGGCATATATTATTTGTGAAGCCTTCTCCGGTAAGTAGTGCAGTACCCGATCTATCCCCAAGCACCTCAGACTTCCTTTTAGGTACCCATATTTTGTTCGCTCTATGCCATTGCGAACTTTGCAGTGCCAATCTGTGTAGCGCTGTTCTGGTGAGTTTGGCTCAGCATTTAACACTGGGGTCATGAGCCATGGTTCTAATGGGTACCCTGAATCTCCTGCATCAACAAAGGAAATATTTAGAACTCAGTAAAACAGTTTTTCTTGTTTTTGCAGAAAGTGCAGCCGCAGACGCTAAAATAGAAGAATGAAGAAGAAAGATGCTGGGAAGAAAGAAGAAATATTGATTTTATAATATTACCAACTTTTATTATTATGTTGATTTTTTAATGTTTATAGTGTTCCTCAATGAACAATTTTGCTATTTATCTGTTGATTTAAAAGAAGCTTTAATTAGAGTCAAATAAGTAACCAAACATAATAAATAACATAATAAATAAGTAACTAAATAAAAATCCGTCGTCTCATTTAGTATGATAAATTATTTAGTTGTACCTAGCTTATCAGCTACTCCTTAGCTTCTTACTTTACTTACCCAAGAGATAATAATTTCTAATCCCTCTATCGTACAGCCTCTTCATCTCCTGTTTCACAGCACAATGGCTCCAAATAAATGCATCGTGAACCCTGCCAGGATACCTGGCGTTCACGCTAAGTATCCTGCATTCTGAATCGGCAATCTGCATTATAAACATCAGTATCAAAGTAGTGATAAGAGGTTCATGTATACATAATGTAGACATAGCTGAGCTATACTGAACCTACTGAACTAAGCTGGCTATCTGTTCCTTATATAAACGGAGCCACAGAGTTACATTCTTGACTGTACCACATAATTACACCTCATATTAGGGTTTGAAACCTCTTTCCTAGCTTTAAGCTTGATAAGTATTTATTAGTTTATAATGTACTAGATTTTGCCCGCGGCTTCGCCAGCGTTTATTATACAACAAACCTTCCTCTCGAATCAATCTATTTACTAAAAAAAAGCCGCATCAAAATCCGTTGCGTAGTTTTAAAGATCTAAGCATACATAGGGACAGACAGACAGCGGGAATCGAATTTGTTTTATACTATGTAGTGATGAAATAATTTCTTAGCCGCTTCAGTTTGTGTGTGTAATGTGTAGGTACAAAATATGCAGTTTTGGGTCTGACCAATAAATTATTATATGATTAATATAAATGTAAGTAAAATGAATAGGTTGATTCATGCTTAATTACCAGTTGGACATTCAGCGTATGAGCATCCTTCCTTTTATTTTTGTACTGGGATCCTTGTGGCCCAGAAGGAGGGAAAATTTTAACATGGGTGCAATCTATTAGCCCTAATATATCTGGCATATTAAATTTTTCCTCAAAACCTAAGGCTACACTGCTTCGGGCAGGTTGTGAGGCAGGAAAGTGGACCCATTCGGCCAAGAGCCTGCGAATAATATACAGTAAGTGAACAATGTTGGTACCATAACATTAAGGGACTATAAAAATACTTCCTTATTAGTACAAAATGTATGTTAGACCAACCTCCTATAAATTGATTGCAGAAAGTGATCAAGATACTTGCTGACTGTGGTTTGTGCTTGGCATAATGTATGGTCCTGCCCAACCTGCCTTTGGTAACCTCCATTTGCTAAAAATTGAATGCAGCACAGAATCTGGAATTAAACATGAACAATCACACCTTTAGCAATACCTATATTGGACTCTGATATTACTTATTGCCAATTTTGCAGTTTACTTTTGGTTAAAATATTTAAGAATTGAAATCAATATTTTGGGAATTTCACTAACATAAGTTTAGGTGGTAAATAGGTAGATACTTACTTTTAAGAAGGCAGGTAAGCCACAGCCGTTTTGAGGCTCCAAATCGGCTTGGAGCTTATCTATAATATAAATAGCCATAGGCTTTGTAATTCGCCAAAGGGACTGGAACTCGTTATCCCTTAATTCAAATGGGTTGCAGACGTCGCGAATGACCTTCCTCTGTATTTTTCTTGATTCCCTCTCCTCATACACAGTTAAAATATAATTGTAGTACGGCACCGCCATTATGCTTAAAAGTTCACAGAACACTGTTACGCCTTTTCAGTTTTAAGTCACTGTTGTCGCGATTTCTCGTCTTCGAAAACCATCGACGAGAAACTTGTCATAGGTAAATGTCAAAATTCGACTAAATATAGCGCGCATGTTAGAGCCTGACGACAAAAACAGGTTTGACAGAACGACATGAGTTCTATGTCAGAACGACACGACATATAAGTGTCGCCATGTTAGCTCCCATCGACAAACAGACATATGTCGTCTCAGCACGAGATAATGTGTCGACAAAATTTTGTCGACTTGCGCATGTTAGCCCTGCTGGTCGCAAGACTTTGTCTCGATGGATTTATTGGTTTATTTTGACTTGGTTGCGACTCATTGGAAGAAAAACGAGCGGAGAAGGGCATTTTTCAGACACCTCCGTGCAGACCATGATTTGGTCGGCTCCTTGGCGTCGAGTGACTTGCAATTCGTCTGAATGGTCGCTGACACGCCCCTTCAGTCAAACACGGAAATTTTGTTTGTTTAAAAACTGTTCAACGCAAAAAGTTTTCTCATCTGAAAACACCAAATTGGGTAGCTCGCCAGAGTCGAGCAAGCGAATCAGCTCTTTTGATCGATCCAACGGTTTGCTACGCTGTAAAGCAGTGAGTTCCTGACAAAGGTTTTTTTTTAATGGTTTGAATTTAAGCTTTTCCTTCAATATGCGACGAACGCTGCGATCGCTCACCTCGAGATCTTGCGCGAGCTGGTTTGCTGAGCGCGCTGGATTTCTGTCTAATCGATGACGCACCTTTTGGACAACTGCTGGCGCCGTTGCAGTACAGCGTCGTCCGCCACCGTAGCGTTTCTTAACGCTACCAGTCTCATTATAACGTTGAATAGTGCGATGCCCAAACTCGTTCAATTGAAGATTTGGCAGCGCTCGACGTATTTCGATATTCGATTAACACTCCAAATGAAGAGCAATCACTGAATTTCGTTTTAAATCCATTGTTCTAAATTCGAATGTGTTTCTCTCACAACAGAATTCACTTCAAATGATGATAGAGAACATGTCAAAGACCAACCTTTGAATTTTTGGCGGCGTTCGATTCAGTGGTTCGAATTTTAAACCAGTTAGATAGAGACGGACAGTTCAATCGCCGCACCCGGTATATTACATAAGAAGTGATTTCCTGAGTCCTGAAATCTATTTTAGTTTGTAAAACTAAAGAAAAAAAATGCTAAACTCAGGTCTATTTTTTCTAGTTTTTACCATATTACTCCTACAATTTTAATTAAAAGTGTTCATAAATTTATACAGTTCTCGACAAAAAAATAAGGAATGATTTCCTGGCGTTACTTTTTTGAATTTTTTTGAATTTAATTTTAAATTAATTTACAAACAAAATCATTAGCAGCAAATATATGCTGCACCCCGCTCTCGCCCAAAATCTCAGTGCGGGCCGCGGGGCGAGACGGACCTGTGCTGCGTTGCTTGACGAGCTCCTCGCTTCGATAAACATTGTTTTTTTGTAAATAGTGTAGCCACACGGGCAGAGAGTTTCATTTATAATTTTGGTATCTTACCTACCTAGTTATGTGACTATATTTTTTTGTGTAAATCCAAATCAAAATATTTCATTTTACATAAACCTACATGGGCACTTATGAAACGTCAGAAGCTAGGTGCACGGTTCCAAATTGGTCGTTTCCTATGCAGAAGAGCCGGCAAGAAACTCCATGGTTACTCTTTTAAAAATAATTGGCTTTTACAATATTTTCAAATAACAGTATTAATAGGTATGGGAGGACAATGTAGGCCTTTCAACAACTACCACTGAACAGAATAGAAAACAGCAACAAATGTACAGTCGTTATACTTTGTTGATATTAGTGTATTCAGTGTGTTTTGTTATATTATACTAAAAATTGTATCTAAACAATCATTTTCTAAAGCATAGTGTAGTGTGTTCAAGATGGGAAGTAAACAAAGACAAAAAAAAAACGAAATCTCAAAAAACCGCGCACGATCTGAATGCCTACAAATAGTACTGTTCAATAGCCTCTGCGGGCTGCATCAGATCGTGCGTGGTGTATCTATAGATGTTTGTCTATCCCTTAACATCCTATCAAATTAATTTTAAATACCAAAGGTTTTGCCGCCGTAATGGCGACCTACCTTCAAGTCGCGGGTATGGCTAGTGGCCAGTAATAAAAAAAATATATAATAAGATAAAATAATTCGTAAATTGAAAAAGTGAAGAGGTAGAACACCGGAAACAAAAAGGAAGTACACGGAAATTAACACTGGCAAGAAAGAAAGCAAGATTCAAGTAAATGAAGAAGGGAAAAAAATACTTTTAATTACTTTACTGACTTTCCGAATACTTCAATTAAGAATTCGGTGATATAAGCGATGATGAAGATGTGAAAAGAAGTAAAACATTGACCGAGAGAAGATTAAATTTTAGTGAATTTTGAGTAATCTGTCAAATAAACATCACATATTACACACACATCGTCATATTAGCAGAGACGCTGGAACAGTTGGACCAGATGCTGCACAGCCTAAATGGAGCCTCTCGGCGAGTTGGCCTCGGTATAAATTTAGGCAAGACGAAAGTCTTGTACAATTTACTCGTCTTACCGAGTCCAATCCGCATCGAAGGGTCGCTTCTTGAAGTTGTGAATGAGTATGTCTACCTAGGGCAAGTCATCCAGCTCGGTAGACACAACTTTGAGAAAGAAGCCGACAGAAGGATCAGGATCAGAAGGGCAGCGTTTGGAAAACCTCGTGTAGTCTTTTCGTCACCCATCCCGCAATGTCTGAAAACCAAGGTTTTCAACCAGTGCGTCCTACCCGTTATGACATATGATGCTGAAACGTGGACACTGACAGTCGGGCTGGTCCACAAATTCAAGGTCGCTCAGCGCGCTATGGAGCGGGCTATGCTCAGAGTTTTTTTGAAGGATAAAATCAGGAATTAAGTTATCCGGAAAGAACCGGAGTAACCGACATAGCTTGCAGAATAAGCAAACTGAAGTAGCAGTGGGCTGGCCATGTTTGTCGAAGGACCGATGGCCGGTGGAGCAGACGAGTCCTGGAGTGGAGACCGCGTATCGGTAAGCGTAGTGTGGGACACCCCCCAAGTAGATGGACCAACGACCTGAAGAAAGTGGCTGGGACAGACTGGATGCGGAAGGCGGAAGACAGGGTGTTCTGGCGCGCCGGTGGAACTTCGTGGAGCACTTCCGACGTTTGGCTCCCAGACTGGCACGGGCTGGGGCTGCCTTGAGGCGGCTCCTGCCCAATCTGGGGGGTCCAAACGCCTCCTGCCGGAGGCTCTACGCGGGGGTCGTGCGGTCCATGGCCCTTTACGGAGCACCGGTGTGGGCGCGTTCCCTATGGCTGGGACCAGCCGGCAGGTTGAACGCGTCCCAGAGGGTCATGGCCATCCGGCTAGTCCGGGGATACCGCACGGTCTCCCGGGAGGCGGCGAGCCTCCTTGCCGGATTGCCGCCGTGGGATCTGGAGGCAAAGGTCCTCGCGCACGTGTGGGAGTGGCGCGAGGAGGCGAAACGCCGGGGCGTAACTCCGCTGCCGCGAGAAATCACGGTACAGCGGACAGAGCTCCGGCAGGATCACATGGCGGCATGGAGAGCGCGACTGTCGCAACCCAGCGCTGGGCACGCCACAATAGCGGCGATAAGTCCCCTCTTTGAGGAGTGGCTAGAGAGGCGCCACGGCGTCCTCACCTTCCGCCTGACGCAGGTCCTCACCGGACACGGTTGTTTAGGGAGGTTCCTGTTTCGCATAAGGCGGGAGGAAACGCCCGGGTGTTTCCATTGTGTGGATCGCCCGGAGGACACGGTGGAGCATACAGTGGAGGTCTGCCCGGCTTGGGCAGAGCACCGCCGTGTTCTCACGGAGGCGATCGGCGGCGGCGATCTCTCGCGTCCGAGCCTGGTGCAGGCCATGGTGCGGAGCGAGAGTGCATGGGAGGCCGTCACCTCCTTCTGCGAAGCAGTGATGCTCGCGAAGGAGGAGGCGGAACGCGTGAGGGAGAGGCAGCCTCACGCCCTCAGTCGCCGCAGGAGACGCCCTGGGCGGCGGGAATCGCGGGGCGATTTCCGGCCACCGTAGGCGCGGGCCTGCGGACGGTGAGCAGCGGGTAGCTCGCCGTCCGGTAAGGACCAGGCCCGAGTCGACGGCGCGTTGTGTTCCACGCGCGCCTCAAAGAGATGTCAGCAAGTGACGGGGCCCAATAGGGCCGACGCCGCTGGGGTCGCGGGTTGTCCGAAGGGGTTACCGCGGCCCTGGCATAGGCAACTGAAGGAACACGGGTGGGTTTTAGTCAGTAAAAGTCTGACACGCCCTTCCGCTCCACCCAGAGCGGGAGAAGTTATTTGATGATTTCCCACCCTCAAAAAAAAAAAAAAAAAAAAAAAAGAAGGGTGTTCTGGCGCAGCCTAGGAGAGGCCTATGTCCAGCAGTGGACTGCGACATGCTGAGTTGATTCATTGATTGTCAATAAACAAGTATAAGCTGCCAATATTGGTTTTCTTTTTGAAAGACATTGCATATCAACAAAAAAGCTGTGGTGGAACTGTTTTAGCTACTAATATTCTTGGTTCTTGAACATATCCTTGGACACACTCTAACAAAATGAAAAAAAGACCTACAAATTGCTCTTCTATTATAGTAGGCACCTACATTTTGGTTGGAGGAGTAGTTACCTCTCTTTCGCTATCGTCTAGTTGTACCTCTAGGGTTCAAATTCAAGTCGCAATCTGATGCCAGCGACAATCAAATGTCAAAAATGTAGGTAAACGCTATACAATTTTTGACAGATTGAGACTGAGATGAGATTGCGAACGAATCAATAACATGTATTTAATATTATATACAGAGTGTTCAAATCCTTTACCCTTTTTTTCGTTAATTTTTAGGGTTCCGTACCTCTAAAGGAAAAAACAGAACCCTTAAAGGATCACTTGTTTGTCCGTCTTTCTGTCTCTCTGTCTGTTCCGTCTGTCGTCAAGACCCTTTTTCTCAAGATCGCGTGAAGGTATCAAGTTGAAATTAATATGAAACAGGTAAGTCTATGGTTCCTTGGAGTTCTAAAAAGATTAAGCTTCTAAGTCAACGCAATAAAAAAATACGGCCATTTATGCGATACTCGCAAGTAAATCAAAACCAAAGCAGATGGTCTAAAGCACTGCTTAAAGTTTGTAGATTAACACCTTATAATATTAGGTAGGTATAGATGAAAACATCTGCGGTTGGTCTTATGACAAAAGATTTAAACACATGTACAACGCAAGTCTAACGTCAAACTCCATACATAAAAAACGTAAAACACGCATTGAACATGTGTTTTTAAATCTTTGTAATAAGACAGCTGTTATTTCTTAGTCTATGTCGCGGTAGTAATCGTGTACACCCTAGCGACGCATCGCGCGCGATGTAAAGGTGCGGGTGGCGCGGGGAGAAGTACAAAGCTCCGCCCACACACGCAAGGTCGTTGGCGCCGGTATAAGCCTTAAATAATGAATTTGTAGACATTTCTTCCGATTATGTATGACGCTACGCCGCCGGTGGTAATTTTTCGACGCCGGTTATTGTTTGGATTTTCGCTATTACTCCGAGTTATCACTATCAGGTAACCAAACCAAACCAACCACGCACTGCTACCATGAAGATTTATGATTTGGTTCGGGTTACTTGTGATACTTAATAATTAAAACAACGTAGTGAAAATAGTTACAACTATAATACTTGGCAAAGGCAGAGAAGAGATTTTCTACACATCAGTTTGACATTGAGATATCACGTATTGAATGTAGCTAATAAAGACAATTTTGCGTTAATTACTTACACAGAGTACTTTTACTTATAGGGCATAGAGATCTGACTTAACGGGTTTTTCAAGCAATGGACAACAGCGCCATCTAGATTTTTCCGATGAAAACTTTATCTGTATACATTTCTATAGCTATAGGTATATTTAAAGCTTCCTCATTCCTTTTTAGTGTTTTAAGGATTAAGTATAATGTTTTAAATGATTATTTAAGGAGGATGCGCTAAGGTAGCCTGCGAAATTCAAATTTTCTTACGTTTTTTTGCAATTTGCAGGTCAGTGTCAGGTTGATTATAAAATATGATTCGCGGCCGTAACTAACATGGCTTTACAGAATTATAATCATTAGAATAAGCAATACAACTCGCATAAGTTAGAATTTTCTAACTAATGGAGTTGTATTGCTTTAGCTACGGCCGCGAATAATATTTTGTACAACATACAACCTGACACTGACCTGCAAATTACAAAAAAACTTAAGAAAATTTGAATTTCGTGGGCTACCTTAGCGCATCCTCCTTAAATAAGGTAGCAGGGTAGATGTGAATCAAACAGAATTCCACATATACAAGTTTATTAGACTCAACACACTAACACAAACTAAGAACGTAGGTTCTTACAAGTCTCTTGGTTCTAACAACGGCTCTGCGCTATTTTCCAAGGTTCTACGGCACGGCGTCTGCTGAGCCCCTACCATATGTTATTAAAGCGCTACCACATCTAACTTTGGGCACGACTGCCCTAACACCCGCGTCGCCGCTTTGACGCGAGCCTGAGCTGGCGTCGCGGGAACGACGGCGTTCTTGACCCTAGAATCAAACAGGATTCCACTAAAATACAAGTTTATTATACTCAACACACTAACACAAACTTAGAAAGTAGGTCAACAACTACAAGTTACAAGTCAAAGTAGGCAGTCAAGTCAAGGTAGTGTAACAAGTCTATTGCTTCTAACAACGTCTGAAGAAGGAAGGTTACTGCCCTGGGCTTAGTCCATTAGGGATACCGTAGCTACTGCACGCAGTCTCAGGCACCAAGTGGTTGGGCGATGGCAGGGACGGCAGCAGACCGGAGCGCGCCGTGCACCTCCCGCGCCTGAGGCCCAGGCTCCGTTAGAGCAGGCACAGGGAGACGCCAGGAAGTCTCTGCGTACTGGGCTCCGCAGCGCTTGCCCAGGCTCCGTCAAGGCAAGCAGTGCGGTGTTAGGGCAGTCGTGCCCAAAGTTAGATACGGTAGCGCGTTAATAATATATGGTAGGGCAGGCAGGGAGTGTTATTACATCAACTATGAGGCCTTTTACAATGTTTTTATAGTAATTTCTAGCCATTACTTGCTATTTGTCGGTGTCGCTGATAGCATCTTGCTTTCCAGTAAGAATTTTATTAATTGTTTTGCAATAATTTAATACAAAAAATCTTATTGCTAAATTTGTCATGTACTCTTGCAATTTTTTTTTTATGTCTGTCACATTTTAGACATTGAAAGTCTGCTGAAATATTAGAGTTTTAATATACAGGGTGGCCGGAACATTGACGTCCAAAAATAAAATTTCGGTCCCTCGTATCGTGGGGTATTCGAATCACCCCCATGTATGTTCCGCGACTTTTCATAGTTTTCGAGTTATGAATTTTTTTCTGAATGTTTGAAAATTTTCGACCTGACCAACCTAAAAAAATTCTAAAAAAAAAAGTAGAGGGTTTTATCGAGTTTCTTTTTTTGCAACTGAATTTTCATAAGTAGTACTTTTATGCATAAAATAATCAGCTTCGTAACTGTGATGAAAGTTATGAAAATGTTGATCTAAAGTGAAAAATTTACGTTCGGTAAATTATGACTCAAATTTTCAACTTTAAATTAAAAATCTTAACAGGTGACTTCATAATTCCTAAGTAGGCTTCAAGAATGCGCCAGACTCTCAGCTTTCATAATCATAAAAAAAATGAAGTACTTAATAGGGCTACTTTGTTTAAAATCGGCCTTCAAAGACAGCGAGGTGGAAAAATTCTTAAAATTACCCATCTGAGTAATTATTTTTTTTTGGCTATTTTCTCGTTCCTAAGGTTAATGATAAGAATACTGAAAACTAACCACATTATATTCAATATTCATAATTACCACACGTGGGCGAATGAAAATCCACTCGAAGTGAGAGCTTCGACATTTCAACATCGCTTCAGCGTTAACTTGTGGTCTGGTACCCTCAATGGCGAACTAATTGGTCCGTTTGAACTGCCGTCCAGACTTGATGGAGAAACATACAAAAACTTTTTGGAAAATGAACTTCCATTGTTGCTGGCAGATGTGAATCTCGAACTCAGACGAACCATGGTGTTGCAAAATGACGGCGCCCGTGTCACTATGCAACCCAGGTCCGAAATTACTTACATGAAACATACCCCAACAGATGGATCGGACGCAGCGGACCAATTAGGTGGCCTCCACGCTCACCTGATCTCAACCCCATCGATTTCTTTATTTGGGGCTATTACAAGGAAATAGCATACGCCCGAGACTGTTCAAGTGAACAAGAGCTGAGGCAGTTGATTGCAGAAGCTGAACGTGTTGTGACAGAGAACAGAGACGCTTTTAGACGATTGCCAGGCAATTTCTTACGTAGGTGTAGAATGTGTATTGCTGCTGGTGGTGGCCACATTGAAAACCTTTTGTAAATGTTAAAAATAAATTAAGTACTTTTTTCACATTATCATCTGTGTTTTATTCAAAACCACTTTTTACGTAAAACTTTTCTTACCCAACTCTGAAACTATTTGTTGGTTAGTTTTCAGTATTCTTATCATTAATTAACCTTAGGAACGAGAAAATAGCCAAAAAAAATAATTACTCAGATGGGTAATTTTAAGAATTTTTCCACCTCGCTGTCTTTGAAGGCCGATTTTAAACAAAGTAGCCCTATTAAGTACTTCATTTTTTTTATGATTATGAAAGCTGAGAGTCTGGCGCATTCTTGAAGCCTACTTAGGAATTATGAAGTCACCTGTTAAGATTTTTAATTTAAAGTTGAAAATTTGAGTCATAATTTACCGAACGTAAATTTTTCACTTTAGATCAACATTTTCATAACTTTCATCACAGTTACGAAGCTGATTATTTTATGCATAAAAGTACTACTTATGAAAATTCAGTTGCAAAAAAAGAAACTCGATAAAACCCTCTACTTTTTTTTTTAGAATTTTTTTAGGTTGGTCAGGTCGAAAATTTTCAAACATTCAGAAAAAAATTCATAACTCGAAAACTATGAAAAGTCGCGGAACATACATGGGGGTGATTCGAATACCCCACGATACGAGGGACCGAAATTTTATTTTTGGACGTCAATGTTCCGGCCACCCTGTATTCTCCAATATTCTTTATTTCTAAATTTTCTTTTAACTCATCTGTAATGATATCCTGGAAAGTAGAAACAAGAGCAATCACCGACTTAGTAGGACTGCAAAGCCAACGTTTCTTTGAGTATTCTCTATACCGTATGTATTCTAACTCGTTTTCGTCAATTAAATCAACATTGCATTTGGAGCAATTTTTATAGACTTTTTTGGATTTTTTTATTATGTATCCACTCACATACTGTAATGGGGCCATAATTTTAGGATCGGCTTTTTCCTCCAAAGGCAGCACATTCGTGTTTAATATTTTATTTAAATCTACTGGGTGGTGACGACATAATGACATTAAATGAAATAACGATCCCCACTAGTTAATCAAAACACTTTAAAATTATCAAATTATGTATTACACCAAAATTCAAAAACCTAATTTTTCAAACAAACTAAATGCGAAAATAATCTAAGTTAAACACAACAGCCTGTATAATATTGTCTACTGACCTCATCTGACCATCTGGCACTGCACGTAAGAGCGGCAACATCGCTCCAGTAAGGTTCCGTTCATCCCCGGCCCCGGGATCTATCCCCCGCCCCGCACGCCGCCTGCCGCTCGCCAGCCCGCGAGACTTTTACACTAGGTTCACGTTTCATTTAAACACAAAGATTAATTCAAAACTTACACACTTCACTAATGATTAGTCATGAGTTCATGATTCATGCATGATACACTAAATTAAATTTTTAACTGCTCAAATTGTCCACCGTTTACCCTAATACACATGTGACAACGTCTTGTGATATTGTTTCTCACTTTCCTTAACAAGTCACTATTGATAGTCATTGCTTTTAATTTATTAAAAGCGTCAATAATTCTATCTCGCAGTTCCTGTACGGTATTCACATCACGAGCATAAACCTCATCTTTAATAAATCCCCATAAAAAAAAATCCAGTGGTGTGAGGTCCGGTGACCTTGCTGGCCACCGGCGAGGTCCGTAACGGCCAATCCATTGCTGTCCAAACATATCAGTGAGGCACTCTCTGGCACTCACTACAGAATGTGCAGGTGCTCCGACTAACTGGTACCATAGCTTTTGATGGACATTGAGGGATAATTCATCGGTGTATTCCGATATAGGGCCACTGAGCAGATCCAAGAACTTGGCCGCTGTGAGGTTACCCTCAATGAACACTGGACCAATGATTTGATTTCGGTGAATCCCAGCCCACACGTTCAGAGAAAAACGGTACTGATGAGAAGATTCTCGGAACAAATGTGGATTTTCTTGGCTCCAATAACGGAGATTTTGTCTATTCCACATGCCATTTCGCGTAAATGTGCTCTCATCTGTCCACATTACATTGTAAATAAATTCAGGATCATCAGTCATTTTACTCTGTAACCAACGGCAATATGCTTCTCGGATTGGCCTATCTCTCGATAACAGTCCCTGAACTTTCGTGTATTTGTATGGCTGCCGTTTGTCTTTTCTCAATATTTTGAGTACAGTTTTGTGATGTACGTGAAACTGGCGTGCGGCCCTCCGCAGACTTGAAGTTGGGTTGTGCGTAAAATAATCTAAAACCCTTTGTTCTAATGGCACTGCTATTTCTTGCGCAGGAACACCCTCGCGAACTGGGACCAGAGGCTGATTTTCCCGTAATCTTTTAACAGCCTGTACAATTGTGCGGGAGTTTACCGGGCATCTTCGGGAGTCACCATATCTTTGACGATATGTTCTTATAGCGAGGGCCGCGTTTTGTTGACACTCACCATAAATCAAGATCATATCGGTATACTCCATAGCAGTGTAATTGAAACGAGGCATCTCTTCTCTTTCTTCTTCTTCTCTTCTATCTTACAACCAAATAACACGAAGTAACTATCACACTATTGTTTACACATTAGGTAGGTACCGTAACCTACCAAACTCTACTACACTTAAATAAAACTTATACACAATCGAATTATCAATAACACTACAGTAAAACTATTAAAGCTCTGTACCTGTGTCTGTACTGTATGAAATTGCAACAAAACAATGTTCAATTTTACACAAAAACCACTTATACGCATCGAAATTTAAAAAAAAAACATGCTCTCACAAGGGTAGCACGTCACGCACTAGACAGTTTGCCAGGAGCAAACTCTAACACAACCCCTAGATGTATTTCTTTCCTTTTCTTGCACAATAAATCTTCCGAATGCGGAAGTGATTACGAACTATTTTTTCCTACACTTACTTTGTTTAGACAAAAATGTCGAATTGGCAACGTCGCTATTTTCTCAGTTTACGAAACGTATGGTGCTCCTCGCCAGTCGTTGTTTGCTTAGGATAATAGGAATTTTACCGTTATGGTCATTTACCGTTGGTCTAAATTCAGTCAACAATACAATACAGTATTGTATTATTTCTGAGTAGCGAGCCGCACACTGCATTTGGTTGTGTTTTACGCATGTAAGTTTTTTTTTTTTTGATGTGAATGACCTAAAGAAGTTGCGTGACGAAATCGTAATGTATTCACATCATGTGTTAAAATTGTTACAGTAATAAAAAGATCCTACGGCTGTACCGTTGATTATAATTTGATTATTTTTGGTATACGTACTACTAACGCGATACCCACTAAGTGGTTTCAATTAATGTTGTATTGTCCCCACCACTCTGTATATTTTGTGTAAGCTTGTTGGCTTCGCATTCCTTATTTGTAACCAGAGTAACTAAGGCCTCACAATAATCTTTTTGGCAATTAGTACCCGGGGCATGAACGCTGGAGAGATTATTTACTAACAACGCCGCATAAGCAGATTGGAATGCATCCGGAGTTGGATTGACATTGCGGCACCCGTGGCTTCTGATTGCGCCAAAAAAGTTTTCAAGTGGATCTTGATTGAGGTGCCGCATCCAAACTGACGTAACATTGTATTCTTCCTCTAATTTTTTTACAAGTATTTGTATACCTTCCAGCGTCCACACCCAATTATTTAAAGTCGGTATATTTTCCGAAGAATCGCCTTTATAAAATTTCATCGTTTTCAAATTTTTTTTGAATTCCATCCATTTTTTATGGTGTGCTGAGTTTGGTTTCACCGATTGCAGCAGTGGCTTTGCAAATTTCTTTTTGTTTGCATAACTTCCGTTGACTGAGTCAAACAACTTGTCGAAAAATAGCAGCAAATCTGCAGTATCTTTGCATTCTTCTGGCAAAATTCCTTTATCTGAAAAGAGGAAAAAAACAATTTTGAAAAATCTTATTCTTTCTTATCTTGGGGCAATTTTGTTGGTACATAAGTAGATTACAAATTACATAATTATTCATTCAAATCAGGACACATCAGCACTTTTATAGTAGAGTAGCCTCTGCCTGTAACTTCATCTGTGAATCCCGCAGGAATAGATTACAGTGTATCTTAATCCAAATCAGTTCAGCCGTTTTTTACGTGATTGAGTAATAAACATACAAACAATAATGTCTTCATAAACAATTTCTTTACAAATCTCGTATATTAGTAGGATACATTGAACCAGTAAAACCTTTTTTCTGTTGATGGATGGAGAGGGAGAGGAAGGCCAATGGATGGATTGTGTGAGGAATGATAATTATGAAAGAGAAGGGAGTGAATGATAGCGTGATGGTTGACAGGGGAGAATGGAAGAAGGAAACGTGCTGCGCCGACCCCACGTAACATGGGATATGGGCAGGAAGATGATGATGACATTGAACCAATAGAATTTAGGCACCCATTCCCCCTGTAATTGGATATTATTAGAATCTATACTCGTGTTCCAGTTCACTCGCCATCTATTTAGAGAAATATAAAAAATTATATATAAGGTCATTTATTAGTAAGTACAAAAATTTTGAGGATAGATTCATTACCATAAGATAAACATTTCTTGAAAAAATCATAAATTTCTATACGCTAGTTTCCAAGAAAAACACTAAAAACCATTTTGTTTAAAAAGTAAAATTCAACACCCCGTGTATAACGGGGAATTCCAGCTAACGTACTTTATGGCAGATAACAAAGGAGTCGCGTTGTTTACCTAAAAGCATACCCCGCTTCGCCCCTGCCGCACTCCGTTGCGCGGCCAGCCATCATTCGACGCGGGACCAGCGTCTAGTTCGCTAAAATCATTTCACTGATAACGTGCTATGGACGGATAGTGCACATTTACGCGCGAGGGACTATGTAATGTGCATAATGCGCATTACTGGTGCGATTACAATCCACGAGTGATTCGGCCGGACCACTTCCAACACCTTTTCAGTGTGAATGTGTGGGCAGGACTGTTGAACGGCCAATTATTAGGACCCGTTTTTCTGGATCGACTGACTGCGGACACGTATCTGCAGTTCCTCCAGCGAGACCTACCAGAGCTACTGCTGGATATACCTGTGTTGTACCGTAGGTACATGTACTTACTACCAGCACGACGGCGCGCCGGTGCACTTCAGTGTGCGGGTACGCACCTACTTGGATGAGGCGTTCCAAGAGCGATGGATTGGGCGCGGTAGCGTTATCCGCTGGCCGTCACGCTCACCTGGACTTCCACGTGTGGGGTCGGGCCAAAGACCTAGTGTATGGGAACGATCCGTACATTAGATGAATTACGTGCGCGAATTGTGAGTGCATTTGACGTGATGTCCAGTGAACAGCAAGTGCTTACTGAAGTGCGGAGGCATTGTCTCGATCGCGCTAGACAGTGTGTGCGTCTACAAGGGCGTCACGTCCAACAATTGATGTGATATGTGTAAATAACTAGTAAATTGTGTAAATAAGTGTAAATCTGATAGTGAATTTTGACTTTTAAACACGCCAAGTTAAAAAAATAATAATAATTGGTGAGTTTTATTTGTTATTTTGTTTTATTTATTTGTATTATTACTTAGGATTAATTTCCACTGAACGTACTGAACGTAACGTTTACGTTATTATTTGATTACTGCATTACAAAGGCAGTCTTACACCAGTCAGTAGAAAAATTTTAAATGAATGTTAGTAAAATTGTTAATATCTATCATAAAAAAACAATAGCTCCACACTGATCCGCTTCGATTTATTGGAAATATCTCTACCAAAGATAAGCGCAAATGTTACTTTCGTTTATTGCAGCGGAATATTAATAGCGTTGCTCAAGGTGGAAACAAGATCCTAGACGAATAGGTAGGTACCTACTAAGAAAGAAAGTCATAAATAACGGTTTGCAACACGTGCAGCAAGCGGGGAGCGGAGAGTCCGAGCGATGACGTAATACGGTAGATTTTTTTGCCTCGCGCAGGACAATGACTGAGTTCACTGAGTCAGTATACAGGATGCTTTTAAAAATATTGTTATTTTTTGTTAGAAAAATTTAAAAAAAAAACTAGCCTGAATATTTGAAAAAAAATGCTAGCGCCGTATTTCTAGCGTATAGTTAGATGTACTGTTTAAATATTTGTAATTAAAAAAAGTTCACCTTATATACAAACCTGCTAAGTATCCCATATTCGACGCCACTGTTTGACTAAATACCTGAGCTGCATAATTATTTCACTTTCATTTTGCTAAAGTTTTTCCCATCGATATGATTTTCGGTTAATTTTGGAACCAGTCGGATACTGTACACGGCGATAAGGTTGATTATTGCTTGTTACGACTCTAAATAAAACTTCGTGTGGACTGTTTGACGGTTTATTTCTCACTAGCTAATTTGTAAGGTAATGTGGACTGTAAAGACATGCATAGGTACATATGAATAGCTATGTATAGGCTACTAACTAACATTCGCTGTTGTGCTTGGACATACCGCCCGCCAAAGGATCTATCCTTTCAATAGAAAATTTAAACCAATAAAAATTAAATACTACACGATATTAATTGTTGAAAACAAAAGAAATCAGAAACAAAATAACTATCATCACTACAACTGTCATAGTATGAAGATACAGGATTATGAAAGGTAAGTAACTAAACGTAAGTATAATAGGTAAGTATTATTACAGATAATGTCTTAGGTCTAGGTACATACATCACCGATAGGCTACGCAACTAGAAATAGTAGGTATGTAAGTAGTTAAAACATAGCTTAAGTTTAACGTAAACACTTGAGGTAAGTAGATACATTTTTTTTTTCTTTTTACAAATAAGTAGGTACTTAGGTACATAAAATGTTGCATTCCTAACTTCTGACCGCCCACCGTTCCATTTTAGTTTAATTAGCCGTTTGTAACAAAGTAAGTAGGTATTTATACACACATACAGATAGGTAGGTTGTATGAAGTTAGTAATGCTCATCTATAGGTTTATTCACTACATAAGCAAAGTAAACAGGTAAGTTCTTAAAATACGTAGATATACATAAGGTAAGTATACATAGGATGCAAACATGGTAAGTATGTAAGTTATGCAACGCTATAAGTTAACTGAATACCTACGTAATGAATAGCGTAATGAATAGGTAAACAAGGATAGGTTAACATTAATAATTAGGCTTATTACTAGGACTTTTGTTTAGGTAGGATACATAATTTACTCGTAGGTCGTTTATACACATTGTTTTTACATTTAATTGACACCACACGAGTAATGCCGTCAGGGCCCACATGTTTTTTAATTATTTTGCCCAATATCCATTTACTTGGAGGAATATTATCTTCCTTTAAAATTACTACGTCATCGATTTCTGGCTCAGTGGCTTTGGTATTCCACTTATATCTTTGGTTTAAAGTTACGAGGTATTCTTTGTACCATCTGTTCCAGAAATCGTTGACCATTTTTTGTGTTATTCGCCATCTATCTAAACTAGAAATATTACAATTTGTATAGTTTTCGTCAGTTAAGTTTAACAAAGGCTCGCCAATCAGAAAGTGGCCCGGTGTTAGTGGAAGAGGGTCATTAGGATCATCACTTAGCACCGTTATAGGTCGGGAATTCAAACACGCTTCGACCTGTGCCAATACTGTGGCTAGTTCCTCATAAGTGAGGGTAGCATCGCCAATGACTTTTTTAAGGTGAGTTTTTGTGCTGCGCACGCCAGCCTCCCATAAACCTCCGAAATTTGGTGCGTGAGGGGGTATGAAGTGCCATGTAGTACGTTCCAGGACTAACAACTCTGCTACTTCACCAGGAAACGAAGATTTGGCACTGTTAAACATGTCTCTGAGTTGCTTGTCTGCGCCCACGAAATTAGTGCCATTGTCACTATAAATATCGTAACAATGACCTCGTCTCGATGTGAATCGCCGGAAGGCTGCGATGAACCCCTTCGCAGTCATGTCGGTGACAGCTTCCAGATGTATGGCACGCGTTATCATGCAGATAAACAAACATATGTAGCCTTTGTACGATTTAGCTCCTCTACCCGGTGAACAACGAATGTTGATGGGACCTGCGTAGTCCACACCAGCTGATTTAAAGGCTCTGTCGGGTTTCACTCGCACTTCTGGCAGCTGCCCCATCAGCTGCCTGGTATTCTGTTTTGAATACCTAATACACGTAACACATTGTCGATAAATTTTCTTTGTTAGATCTTTGGCTCGTATAATCCAGTATTTTGTTCTCAAATAATTAAGCATTACTTGAGGACCACCATGCAATGTCCTATGATGAGCATCCTGAATTATTAGTTTGCTAAGATGGCTCGTAGCAGACAAAATTATTGGGTGCTGAATATCATAGGCTGTTTGAGATTTTTGGATGCGCCCGCCAACTCTTACAATCCCGTTATTATCAATAATGGGACATAGATTACGAAGCTTACTTGACTTAGATACATGGCCTTGCGAATTTAATTGCTTTATCTCCTCTTTGAAATCAATAGCTTGGACTTGTTTAATACAATTGTTTAAAGTTTCCTTTATTTCTCTTGGTGTAATTAATTTAGAAAAACATTCACGTTTATCTTTAGGTAATTTAAAATTAATAAATCGTCTGCAATATGAAATTACTCTTAACATTTTTGATAAAGTAGAATACCTAGTCCAAATAAATTCCTCATTAATATTACTCGTAGCAGCCAAAGATCTCACACGTTCTTCTTCTTGTGTATCTTCGATATTAGGAGCACTAATACTTATGTTCAAGTTAGACAACCAAACCGGTCCATTCCACCATACTGAATGGTTTAACAACTCTGGACCCTGTAAACCCCGTGACGCGCAGTCAGCTGGGTTCGTATCTGTAGACACGTGCCCCCACTGCTCGTAATCTATAATGTTCAGTATGTCTGACACTCGGTTGCTCACGAATGTGCTCCATCGGTTTGGTCCACCCCTCAACCAAGCCAAAACGATAGTGGAATCGGTCCACGCAAATAGGTTACCTTTAGGTACACCCAACACTTGAGACGTCTCCGATATTAGTTTGGCTGCCAACACGGCACCACAAAGTTCCAATCTAGGGACGGAAACTTGCTTCTCGATTGGAGCCACTTTTGTTTTGGAGGATATTAGACTTACGTAAACACTCTCTTTACTAATGACTTGCATGTACACCGCTGCTCCGTATGCGGCTTGTGATGCATCTGCGAACACATGCAACTCAACCCTTAATTCACGTGTGTAGTACAACCATCGTGGTATACTCAGGCCTTTGATGTGCGTCAAGTTCTCTCGAAATCGCAACCACTCTGCTTGTAAAGCACCATCAATAGGCTCATCTTCCCTAACTTGAGCGTGTAGGGTTGTGACGTGTCTCTTTGCTGAGGTAGATGATTGTAACATCCTTCCCGATATCACCCACCCTAGGGTTGTATTTTGGGCCAATAGATTTCCCTTGGGGTGCTTAATAACGCCGTCTAATAAAACGTCGCCGTAAACCTCAGCTCCAAGTAGAATATCTATTCTACCTGGTGTTGTAAAACCTGGATCAGCCAACTCCAGTTCCTTAAGCTTGGACCAATCAGGTAATTTAAGATTAATGGTTGGTAGCAGAGTTGTTAGTGTATGCAATACATACGCATTTACTCGAATTGACTCTCTGGGATTGTGGCGTGATTCCACGTAGAGTGAAACCATGTGTTTTATCCTCGTTTGCCCCTCTCCCACACCGGACACCCAACCACTCACTGACTTACGTTTAAGGTTTAATAACTGAACGGTCGCCTCGGATATAAATGACGCTTGCGACCCCTGGTCTAACAAGGCCCTAATGATATGTTTGTAACCGGTCTTGCTACTTACTAACACCCTAGCCGTAGCTAATAACACATAATTTGTTTGTATATGCTCACAATGACAAGAAACAATAGCATCACTTGAAGAAGGAGTGGACTTACCTCTCAACTCTTCACTAACAGTACCTGTAGCCGTGTTTCCTTCTTCTTTTGACTTCTCCGTATTTTGCTCTCTCTCGAAGTGGAGAAGAGAGTGATGTCGCCTTCCACACCTTTTACAGCACGCTGACTGTCGACATTTCTTCACCGAGTGTGATGGCGCAAGACAGTTGAAACACAGTTTATTCTTCTGCACGTACTCCTGTCTTTCTTTGGTAGACATATCGGCGAATGTTTTGCAATGGTAGATATAGTGTTCACTGTTACAAATTGCACACTTAATTTCGCGTTCTTTTTCATCCTTGTTGACATTAGCATGAAAAGCCTTATGTTTAACTGCTGGTTTCGATTGCGAAGATTTTATGTTGTTACTTTCGATCATTTCCAGCGATCTAAACCTTGACTCCAGAAAATCTCTCAAATCTCGCCAAGTGGGCAGGTCACAACTGTTGGTACTAAGTTGTTGTTCCCACTGCTTCATAGATTCTGGATCCAGCTTGGACACAACTAAGTAGTTGATGATCATGTCCCATTTGTCAGACTCAACACCTAAATTTTTCAAGGCTTTCAAACAGGTTGAAGTTGTATCTACCAGGTGCTTAATCGAACCCGCAGACTCAGTATGCACAGATTTTTGTGTAAAAAGAACTCTCAAAATTGCGTTACAATTAAACCTCTTGTTGTTATAACGCTTCACTAATTCTTCCCAGGCGTCATGGTAATTCGCATCGGTTGTAGTAAAATTGCGCAATATTACTTCTGGTTCTCCTGTTAAGCTGCTTTTTAAATAATGTAGCTTCTGCACTGGTGACAATTTCATATTTTTATGAATCAACGAAGAAAACAGGTCAAAAAACGTCTGCCATTCCTCATATTTGCCGCTGAAGGTGGGTATTTTAATTTTTGGTAATTGAATTTCGTTACTATCTGATGACCTTTGACCTTCAGCAACGCTAAGCACTGAAGCTTGAACCGTCGAATCGAGAAACGGCTGAAGAGCTTCCTTTATAGCTGACTTATAAAGTACATACAACTCTTGAAATATATCGTATGTCTTGTCATTAAAGTACGGATCTTTTCTTTCTTCATCTGTAGTTATACTCATAATAATGCTTTTGTGTCCGTCCTTAAAACTCTTCCAAAGCTCTTCTAGCAATTCTAGCCTCGTTTCCAAGTATGGTTTTTTAATCCTATCTTTTGGTGACTTTTTAAAGTTCTTTTCTGTATTCTTTAAGTTTTCTAATAGTTCATATTGATAAACCAGAAGTTCTTCCATGGTAATTATTCACTATAATATGCTTCACACAACAATAAACTTGAAAAGTCGACAGATTTCGTCAATAGATAAATAATGTTCACAATGTCCACACGAGGGTATGTTGCACTGTATATTAACTGGGCACTTATTTGTCGTTTAAATCGTAATCCGATCACTCACAGAATATTATAAGTACTCAGTTATGTTCGCGTTTTTAATACTGTTCATATAAATCACGAGTTCATCACAACAGTTTTGCCTTCACTAATATATAGCAATAAAAACTTCTATAGAATCCTTATCGCTTTCTATTGTTCTCGCGAGTTCGCGGCGCGCTCGTCCACAGCTGGTTAGCGGCAAGCATCCGCTCGAATTAGGACCAAATGTACACGGCGATAAGGTTGATTATTGCTTGTTACGACTCTAAATAAAACTTCGTGTGGACTGTTTGACGGTTTATTTCTCACTAGCTAATTTGTAAGGTAATGTGGACTGTAAAGACATGCATAGGTACATATGAATAGCTATGTATAGGCTACTAACTAACATTCGCTGTTGTGCTTGGACAGATACCTTTATAGGCTGGATTTTCTTTCATCAAAAGTTCTAAGTGATGCCACTTTGCGGTTTTACTCTCGCCATTTATTTCAAATTTTAAACTTTTCGTTAATAAGTTATTACGCATGCCCTTCAACAAATGTGGCGGATCGTAAAGTGGGATTATTTCTTGATCATTTATTTGTATTACATTATAATTATCCTCATTTCTCCTCTTTGCAAACATTTTCTTTTTACTTCATCTGTTAAAATTTTGATTGCACTTCTGTTGTTGGTCCCCTGATCACAAACAGTTGCCAACACTTTAAATCCAGCGTCTTGTAGTTCCTTTATTATATTTTTAATTTGTTTTGCCAGTTCTGGACTTTTAGTGGCTCCTGATGAAAAAGTATAAGCAACTGGCTGCTTATAGTTTCTAATGAGGCCACGTACCATGTAAACTTGAGCATGATCTGCAAAAATTGGGCGCGTTTCTTCTCCATCCGTTACAAAGCCCGTTACTGTATCTTTTCTTGTGTTAAAAGTGAGACTGGGTTTTAAAGACATTTCATCAAATAGCAATACGCATAGTCGGTCTTCAGTTGTCATTTTATGTGTTCTTGCCTTTAATTGGGCAAACACATTCTTATTTATACCTGGACCAATATTTGCTTTGTTCAAAATGGTACCCAAAGTTTGTGGAGAAGGCAGTATAAATATTTTCCTCAGAAATCTGTATGCCTTTGGGCTTTTTTAAATATGGACAATGAGACAAGTTTTTCCTTTTCTGAAAATCCTCGCCCTTTCTCTTTCTTCTTGTTCTCCCTGAACTGCATTAGAGTTATTAACCTTCCTGTACTTGGCATATTTTCTAAGGCTCTTACAAATTTATCATTTGTAAAAAGTTTCTTAGCACTCTTTAGTTCTGTTGCTTGTTTTTTGGATTTGTTTCTGCATTTTGACAGTTTCATCTTTACATCAACTAATTTCTTATATAGTTCATGTTCAGTTTTCGTCATCTTTGATCTTAAAAATGTCGTCTTTTTCAAAGCTTGGCCTGCTGAAAGTTAAATAAAAATAGTTTTATTTTTGATGTGTACAACAAATAAAGTGTTAAAGGTCTATCAAATACATAGAGATATACTTAAAAGCTTTCCAGTCCTATTTTAGCGGACTTTGGACATACCATAAAACCAGTGCCCACCTTATGTATCATCATTGTTGCTTGTGCATAAAAGTAAGTATGTATAAAATAATAAATAATAATGTGTAACTTACTTTTCTGTATGATTTGAATAGTGTTCATAGGACATACTTCAGAACTTATTTTGTTTTCTGGGAAAATAGATTCTTTCTCCTTTGTTCTTTCTATTGTTGGAGCAGAAACAGAAATCACATTTTCTTGAGGGACAAGTAGTTGACATCCTGAAAATTGAAAGGATTTCATATTATCTGCACAAATATTTTCGTTTACTGACATTGCAGACATTTCAAATTAGCAATATTTTTACAAGTGTGTAGGGTCATGTGTTCAACAATGAAACACTAAAAATTCAAAGTCTCATACACCTTTTGTTTTTACAGATAGAAGTCTAACTTTTTACAGGTTTATAGGCAATTTTATTGGGTATAGGATGTCATTTATGGTTTTTAAAATTGATGTGAAATCAATCAGCAAAAAAATGAAAACAAAAAAATTGGAAATGTTTCATTGTGTCCACAGTGGTGTACACAATGAAACACCACAAATTCAACAATGAAACATAATAATTAATCATAATCATAATCATAATCATAAAAATCTTTATTTTTCTCATTCAGTATTACAGGCACTAGATATTATATGCACAATCTTATATAGAGAAAGGTGTCTGAAGTAGGAGGGCCCTGAGTTACAGATCACCCGGCTCTTTTGTTACACATGTTACATTACCAAATGGTTAGTCAAGATATACTTTCAATGAAATGTACAAATTATAAGTAGATATATTAATATTAATGATACGTTTTTAGACAAAACAAAATAAAATAGAAATGAGATTAACGAAAAATGAAGAATAAAATGAATGAGTGTATGAATGAGAGTAAGGGTGAGTGTATGGATGATTGTAAGTGTAGGAGTGTGAGTGTAAATGCGTGGGTGTTAAGACACTGGTTTTAATAAGTTTTCAGTGGCAGTGTAGTCGAGATTTAAAAGCCAAATGCGTAAATTTCTTTTACAAATAGCTTTTGTATCTGTGTAAATATGTATTTTTCTATTGATAGAGTTGTATAGAAAAGTGCCAAGAAAACAGAAAAACTTATGGGAGAAAGCAGTGTTAAATCGGATGATACAACAAACATTTGATGATCGTCTATTTAGTGAAAGGAAATCGTGAATCATGGGAAGTTCAGAGTGTTTTTTTAATACTGTAATGAATATGAACAACTGCCGGACCGTTAACACTTGGCAGTGTTGGTAAAGTTGCATAGTTGGATATAGCCTTGGAAAAAAGCAACAAACTTTTAATACAGCTCTTTGGGCTCTCTCTAAATTTATCATATAAGTTTTAGAACTACCGCCCCATGTGGTAATGCAATATACTAGCAAAGATTGGCATAGTGCAAAGTAAACTGTCTTAATAACTGATGTATCAGTTAAATGTCTTAGATTTTTAAAAATGTAGATAAATTTTCTGATTCTTTTAACTAATGTTTCAATGTGTTGTTGGAAGTTGAGACGATAATCTATGATTAAGCCAAGATATTTAATAGAATTAGTTTTAATTAACACGGGACAAGAACAATGGTTAGTAAAATTGCATGAGTGGGCTTTCAAGTTGAAATTTGGTTGGTCCGGGGGTCTAAGGGAATATGTCATGTATTTTGTCTTATCGACATTGAGGGTAAGCAAATTGGAATGTAGCCATTTATAAACAGTATCAAAACCTTGTTGAGCATAATTTTTAACATCTTCCCATGTGAAAGCATCGAATATCAAGGCAGTGTCATCGGCGAAAGTGATGATTTTACCGTTTTGCAGCTTGATTTCACATAAGTCGTTTATGTAAACTAAGAATAATGTTGGGCCAAGGATACTGCCCTGTGGAACGCCGTACTGATTAGGAAGCTCGTCGCTAATCCAACTATCTATTTTGGTAGTTTGTGTTCTGTCAGACAAATAGTCTATGAATAGTTGAAGTGGTAAACTTCTTACTCCCATATTCTCTAATTTATTTATCAAAATGGGAACAGATACTGTGTCAAATGCTTTAGCCAAATCTAGGTAAATGGCTAAGGTCTTTTTTTTTATTGTCTAGTTTGTTGACTATGTGATCTGTTAGTTCGTGGACGGCTTCAGCTGTTGACCTGCCAGATCGAAAGCCAAATTGTGATGGAGATAAAAGTGAATTCTGTTCAAGATATTTAGTGAGTCTGGTGTTCATTAATCGTTCTAAAATTTTTGATAACGTTGGTAGTATGGAGATTGGTCTATAGTTATTGACACAGTATCTGTCTCCGGACTTGAATATGAGTACAATTTTGGATTTTTTAAAGGCACGCGGAAATATTCCAGAGGAGAAAGCAAGATTGCATATGTATGTAAGTGGAGGAACAATAATATCAATAAATCGTTTTAAAAAAGATCCAGATATATTATCAACGCCAACTGCACAGTCATTTTTTAAATTAATAATTAACGACCGTATTTCATCTTCATCAGTAGGAAGAAGAAAAAATGAATTTTGTGAAGAATTAGTAGGCTGACGATTGGGTTCTGCATTAGGAAGATTAATATTTTGTGAGAGTAATTTTTCTGATAAGTTTTTACCTACATTTGCAAAAAAAGAATTTACTTTATTAATTGATTCAATGGGATTGTCTATTGAAATTAGCTGTGTGGATTGCTGTTTGACTTTATTAGTATAGGTAATATTTTTGATTGCTTCCCAAAGTTTTTTGTTGTTTTTCCCTGCTTTTTTAATCATATCTTGCTCGTAACTTTGTCTGACTTTCTTTAATATATCGTTACAAAAATTCCTGTATCTTTTGTAAGTGCACAGTACTACCTCATTATCTGGATTCTTTAAGGTTTTTATATATAATTGATCACGATTTCGCATGCATCTTAGTAGGCCCGGTGTTATCCAAGGCTTCAATATTATTTTACGTCTATTAGTTTTGTGTTATCATTTATAGCTTGGCCTAGATAGTGTATAAAAAAGTTGGTTGCATCGTTAACATCTGTCATACTGTAAATCTTTTCAAAATCTAAGTTGTTAACGTCCGTTTCAAGTCCTGCGTCATCTATTCGTTTAATAATTTTGGGGCTTGGGTTTTTGTTAGTTGCCCGGTCTAAAAATAGTATAACGCTATTGTGGTCGGTAACCGAAGTATGAGCAACATAACAGGATGCTGATAATCTTGTCTTTAACATTATATGATCTAAGCACGTGCGACTATGAGTAGGAATCGTGTGAGCTGGAAGCATACCATGAGAAGCGATAAGGTTGAGATATGCGTGGGATCTATTATCTTGGGAATTTTCAATACTGTCAATATTAATATCGCCAACTAATATGATATTTTGAAAGGATGAGAGATTGCTTAAACATTCGTTGAGGGACATTAAAAAGTTATCGATATTTTTATGACTAGGTGGTCGATAGACAGCAACGATTGCAGTGGTAGTGTTTATTTTTAAAATAAGGCAATTTGAGTCGACAATTTCCGGTTCATCAATACTGTACTGTTCTATGTTTTTGCTGTAAATGACCACACCTTCATTCTGAGTTTTATTATTTCGAGTATTGAATGAAACATAGCCATCGAATTCAGGAACAGTAGGATTTCGCTGCAACCAGCATTCGGTTAGAACAATAATATCCCAATCAACTTTTGACCTTGCGAGTAATGTTTGAAAGTTAGGAGTGTTGCAATTAATACTACGTATATTTTGAGTTAATATTTTTAGGGTATTCGAACAATTTTTTAACAAAGAGTGGCAGTCTTCAATGTCACAAGTGGCGGATTGAGCTACAGTAACAGAATCCAAATCATTATTTAGTATCACGTTAAAGTCATCCATTTTTCAAAACATAATATTTTAGGGTGCAATTGAAATTATCTTTACATTTTGCCAACCATCGAATGACACTAAGTCTCATGTCTATAACCTTTACAGAAATTATTAAAACATCTAACCCAATAAGATAAACGTCTGTGTTTGTATTTATTATGTGTGTGTTTATGTGTGTGAACGTGGATGAGTATAATGTGGTGAGAGTTACATGAAATTTTTCGAAAATTGTGAAATGAACATAATGTAAAACATTTTTTAAAATTATTAAAATGAACATATTACAGTATCCAATAGTTATTAAAAAGTGTTCAATAGTTGTTAACAAAATATTAAGTGTTAACATAAACAAAGTTAAATAAAATATAATAAAATACTGCAGAAAAGAAAAAGTAGCTAGTCAGAGTTCACATTCTGATTTAAGCTTATCTAAATCAGCCTCCGAATTTATACGAATACGATTATCTCCTTCATTTTTCCGAATAAATATCTTGCCGTATGCGGCCCAACAATATGCAAAGTTATAGGTCTTAGCAAAGTCACGCGCTAAGAAAAACAGCCTTTTTCCTTTGCTCGTTAGATTTTCAGCTATGAAAATTGGTTTACTGGAGCCATGGATATGTAGATGTGATGTATTCAATTTATTTTCTTTATGTTGCTTGTTGAAGTTTTTTGTATGTTCTAAAAATTTCTCTTTAAGTAAAACTGAGTTGAAGTCCAAGATAATAGGTTTGTTTCCTTCGGTTTTAGTATTAATTCGGAAGACATCTTTTATGTCACTATTTTGTATCGTAACATTTATGGCTTGTCCGACTGTATTCATTAACTTAGCCAGATCATCTTTCGTTTCTCCTCTTCTAGGGGGAATATTTCTTATCTCTATGCTGGAAATTCTTTGCGCATTTTCAAGGTTTTCAATTCTAGTCTCGAGAGTGTAAATGTACTGTAAGTTATCTCGTTTTTCTTTTTCGATTAATTCAAGCTGTTTTTTTAGGTTATTATAATCTTCAGATAGATGCTCAATCGATTGTATAATTCCAATATTTTGCTTTTTAATATCACTTATCGTAGTTTGGAGAGCGTCAAGCTTAAAGTTCTGTTCATGTTTAAACTCTGCAATTATATTCCTTATTTCCGAAATATAATCCGTATTCTCGGAATCAGTCGTTTGCTTACGCGATCGCGTATGACTTGCTGTGCCCGTTGTGTCCGTATTGCAGACGTTAGTAGTCATGTCAGAGGCACTGGAGGCACAGTTTTTTGTCGTCCTAGCCGTCTTAGGTGTTTTAGGTGGTGTATGTTTAAGAGGCATATTATAATGTGGTGAAAAATCTTAATATTTAAGAAAATATTAAAAATTAATGTAGAAAAAAGTTCAAATCAATCCAATTTAACGTTGAGAATAATATTCAGTCTTTTTATGGGTTTTCCACGCCAGAAGGAAAATGTCCCAAGAGGAGATAACACTTTCACACGCGTATTGCACTATTTTATTCACTTGAATGATAGAATTGGGTACTATATAATTAATTTAATAATTTTAAAGAATTTGAATACGGGAGGAATATGTTTATATGACAGCTGACATCTATCAAGCCTAGGCTAATGAAATAATAAAATAATATAATAAAATCACAAGTCTAGGAGAAAGTTACCAATAATTGACAACAAATGACTAACGATTAATAAATGCCAGTTTTCAACAATTACAAATAAGCATTATAACATAAAAAGAGAAATAATATCAAAATTAACAAAATAAAATAAAAATTAACGCAACTTCATATTTGGTGTCACACGGACAGGAAACACATAAGTTGAGTTTCTGGATTTCGATCCATTTATTTGTGGCGGAGGAAGAATCATTTTTATCTCATTCATGTGAATTTCTGAAAGGTCAGGTTCTAACGGCATGTAAAATTTCATATTGTCTTTGACTTTTAGCCTCATGAACGAAGCTCCGAATTTATTAGTATTTATGACTTCCGTGATCTGCGCGACATAGTAGACCTTCAGTTTTTTTTAGTCCAGTAAAACAAGCACGTAATCACCTTCTTGGGGTGAGTGAGTAACTTTTTTGAAATGTTCTGTTATCAAAGGTAGCCCATCTTCATCTAGATCTTCATTTAACTAGCTCATATCAGAATCACCTTGTTCCGTGTAGACTACTTCCTCGTCTTCCGTAAAATAAAGCTTGTTGTGGAAAACATTAAGTAGTATTTTATTGTGAAAAAATCCAGAATGCAGAATCAATCAAAAAAGACAAATGATATGGCATATGTCAACAACCAAAAGAGTATACAAAATTTATGAAACAATTAATTAAAGGAGTCTGTAACATTCCTCCCGGCCTTAGTCCATTTGCTCTATGAGGCGATGTGGCGGCCGTACTGTCCTCTTGCTACGTCTTAGCATCGGCGTCTGCTCAAGTGTTCGGGGCGTAGTGTAAACTGTTTCAATCGGAAGTTGAGTGATTGGAGTTGAACTGGCACGAGGTAGTACTTCATGTGGTGTGGATGTCGACGAGTCAGCCGGTGAGGAGGGTCCCATCGCAATGTCTCGCTCGTTGGTTGGTGACTGAGCTACACTCGCCTTTGGGCGTATGTGGTCGGCATGTCTGCGCTTCAGGACTCCTTCTGGAGTTCTAACCACATAAGAATACCTATGTTTTCTTTCCTCAATGATAGCCGGTTTCCACTTGTTTTCCAGTTTGGTGCGGATGTACACTGCTTCCCCATTCCGGAAATTTGGGGTCGTTTGTTCAGATTCTATATTAGCTTGTATGTTTTTATACCGCAACGTCCTTCTCATATTTGGCCTCACATTATCCAGTAAGCAGTTTAGCTGTCTGCCGAACATCATTTGGGCTGGTGACTTCCCTGTGGTAGTATGCGGTGTGTTAAGAAAAGAGAAAGTTTTGAAGCCTTCGTTTTGGATTATCTGTGTCTGCTTCACTTGCAGCCATTCTTGTTTTAAAAGTTCGTACAAGTCGTTCGGCCAATCCATTAGTTCTTGGATGGTAGGGTGAAGATGTCATGTGCACTATACCCTTCGACTTGCAATACACTCGAAAGTCTTTGGAAGTAAATTGTGGTCCATTGTCGGAGACAATAATTTGAGGTAATCCAAATGAACTAAAAATACCATCTAGTTTCTCGCATAATGTTCTGGTGGTTATCTTTGCCATAGGTTTAATTTCTATCCATTTTGATAAGGCGTCTGCTAGTACTAGCCAATACTTGCCCTCAAAGGGCCCGGCAAAGTCGACGTGAACTCTTTCCCATACCTTTTCTGGAATCGACCAAGAGTATACAGGAAGTTCTGGGTTGTTGGGTCTATTTTCCTGGCATTTTTGACATTTTTTTACAAAATTGTCAATGTCTTCTTCTAGTGTTGGCCACCATACATAGAAGCGCGCAAGAGCTCTCATTGCAGAAGTTCCAGGATGGCCAATGTGCAAGTAACGCAGTACTGTACTTCTTAATTTACTCGGTATAACAACCCTACCTTGCCACATGATGATCTTGTTCTCTATAGACAGTTCACTGCGTTTTCTGATAAATGGTTTCAGATCAATCTGTGAACAGTCAAACCTGTCGGTTTTGATTAATAGCAGGACTTGCTTCAATGTGGTATCGTTTTTCGTTTCTTCTCTGATATGCTCTTCACTTAAGGCCACGTCGTTCATTTTATTATGCTGTAATAATTCAGTGATTTTACATATCGATATCTCTGGGTCATTCGGCTGTTCAGTGCTATTTGGCATTCTGGATAGGTAATCAGCAATAATGTTATGTTCCCCTTTTCTATAAATGATGTCATAATCATAATTTCCAATCACGAGTGCCCACCTCACAAGTCTGTTATTGGCAATTTTTGGGAGATTTCGTTGCGGGCCCAATATGTGAATAAGTGGTTTGTGGTCAGTTACAAGTGTGAATTTTGTGCCTCTGAGATACTGGTCGAATTTTTGAATGCCATAGAATATTGCTAATGCTTCGCGGTCTATAACAGAATATTTGCTCTCAACCGGTTTCAGTTTTCTTGAGCCAAATGCAATAGGTTGTTCCATTTCTTTATCCTTGTGGTATAAGACTGCGCCTACTCCTTTCTCTGAGGCGTCGCAGGAGAGGAAAAGGGGTCGATGTTCGTCAAACGCTACAAGTGATTTAGAACTCGCTATTAGTCTCTTAGCTTTAATAAACAACAACTCAACAACTCAACTCTTCAACTTTACGTCGTTCGTGGTACGAGTTCCGACCCAACATCTACAGACCTTCTTAAAAGAGGACTTTTGGCCGAAAGGTGTCATATTTCGACGTTTCCGAGGACGGTTACGCGACACCACGCAGCGGAACACGACGCCGACAACGTTACGTGTATAGTTATAGTTTTTTTAATAAGATTTATTCATATGTATTAGTTTATTATTGTTTAAGATATTTTGTGTATTTTATCTATGGGCCTAGTTGCCTGATAATAAAATGATTATTATTATTATTATTATTATAAATATTTCTTTCTCATGATCAGTCCATTGCCATTTTCGGCGGTTTCCTGTCAGTTCATGTAAATCGGCACATTCACTATGTAGATGTGGAATAAATCGTTCGTAGAAATTAATGAGTCCTAAAAACGCCCTGAGTTCTTTGGTATTTGTGGGCGGTGGTGCTTTCAAAATTGCTTCTATTTTAGATTTTGTTGGTCGTACTCCATTTTTGTCAATAATATGTCCTAAATACTCGATTTCTGTCTGTAAAAATGTGCATTTTTTAAGATTTACTTTCAATCCGGCTTGTTTCAATTTATCGAAAATCATTGAGAGTGTCTGTATGTGTTCTTTGTCATTTTTCCCAGTAATGGCAATATCATCAAAAAATACAGCGACATTTGGAATGCCATCAAGCAGTTTGTCAAGGAAATGTTGGAAAATTGAAGGCGCTGTTGCAATGCCAAAGGGCATTCTGTTGTAAACAAAGTATCCTTTGTGGGTTGATATCGTTAGGAACTTTTTCGATTCAGGAGATATTTCAAACTGTAGATAAGCATCCTTAAGGTCGATTTTCGAGTATTTATCCCCATGTGCCAGACGTTGTCTTAACTGATCAAAAAGAGGCACGGGATGGGTATGCTTGATAAGTGCCGGGTTTAACGTTGTTCGGTAGTCGCCACATATCCGTACTTGCCCATTTGGTTTCAAAACATTTACTGTGGGTGTTGCCCATTCTATAGGTATCATGTTGGGGTCCACTTCTGTTATTATACCTTCGCGCAGAAGCCGTTCTAGTTCTATTTCTATGTTTTTGCGTATGCTAAACTTGATGGGACGTGCCGGTAGATGTTTTGCTTCACTACCAGGTTTGATGTGGATATTCACTTGATAATTCTTTACCTTCCCTAATTTATTATCAAATAGATCGGTGTAGGTAGCTAGTACGAGATCCAGTGATGTGTCTGTGGAGCGTTTGATAGAGTACACAGGCTTCGGAAAAGTCATATCGTACATTTCACTCCATTGTAATCCGAAAAGCATAGGATCTGCCTTGTCCATGACTACAACAGGTAATATTTTTTGTATGTTGTCTACTTCAACTGTTGCGTCTGTTATACCTTTCGGTTTCAGTTTAAAATTGCAATAGGCTTGAAGTTTTGGTCCCTTCAACAATGCTGGAGCTCCAATTTTTTTCCACATTTTAGTAGAAATTATCGAGTAGATTGATCCAGGGTCCCAATCCATCGTGCATTTTACACCATTGATGGTAACGTCAATTTTCTTGCATCGAGATGTTTTCTTGTTAATGCTGTAGACAGGGTTGGTCTCGCTATCGCTTTCTTCCACGGAAGAGTCAGAGTGCGACGATGTCGTTGATGAGGCCTCCGATGTCTCTGTTCGATTGTTAAGCTTCTGTAGTTTATTGTGTTTGTCCGTCTTGTCCTTGCGTTGTGAGAACAAATATGCTCTACCTGATTTAATACATACACTTTCGTAATGTCCTGTCATCCCACATGCTTTACATTGGTGGTTTTTAGCTGTGCAGTGCTCATAATCATGTATGTCACGCTTTCCGCATCGTTTGCATTGGTCTGGTCGCAACTTCCTGGATGTTACGTTATTGATCGTAGTATCAGTGCGTTTCCCTGGTCTCTTCTGTTTAATTCTGTTAATATAGTAACTGCGTTTGTTACTTTCAGTGCTATTGTCGTTCTCTGCGATTTCACGTGACTGGGCAACTGCAAATATTTCTGCGAATGTTATCTCTCTCGTTTTGCCACCTTCTGTTACTTCTCGTAATTCAGGCCATCTTTGTTTTAAATCTACCTCCAGCTGTGTATGATTCAAACCGGTTGCAAACCGATCACGGAGCTGTCTCTCCAGCAAAATCCCTTCATAGCCGCAGTCTTTTGAAAGTTCCTTTAGCCTATTAGAATAATGTTCCATTGTTTCGCCGTTTTCTCTCGTAGAGTTCCAAAAATCAATTAAGGCTTTGTATCGCGTTTTCTTTGTTCTATATAAATCCAATAACTTCATTTTTATAACATCGTATGTCGCTGAGTCAAAGTCAGGAGTTAATGCTACCTTCAGCTCGTGGTATAATTCAGGTGTAATACAGTTAATGAGTAGGTCTTTTTGAATATAATAAATAAATTTGTATACGCTCTCAGACAGATCAAAAAGGTAACAAATATAAAAACGGCTGTGATGTCATACCGTGCATATGTTGAGTCCTTGTTGCGATATGGATTAATTATGTGGGGAAATAGCACTGACCACAATAGAGCATTTGTCGCCCAAAAAAAATGTTTACGAGCCATATACGGGATTCCATCTGATGAATCATGTCAACCAATATTTAAAAGGCTTGGTTTGCTACCGTTACCTTCATTATATTTGTATGAAGCATGTATGTTTGTTAGGAAATATAAACAATTGTTTAAAACAGCAGAGGAAATAAGTTCTCGAAGTCGCCGTGATCAATACAGACTGGTACTGGATGTGCTCCCTAGGCTAGCAAAATATAATAAAAGCTGTCTGGCTATGTGTGTACGTGTTTACAATAAATTACCGAATCAATTAAAAATATTAAATTGCAGATTATTCAAAATTAAATTAAATAAATGGCTGAATGATAATAATTTCTATAGTATTAAGAATTTTTTTGAATTTAAATTATAATGTTTGTCAATTCAAATTTGTTTATTCGTTAAGTTTGCATGCTTTAATTTTAAGCAAAACATGTATGATCTCTTAAACTGTAATAACACCTATTTATACCATGTTTTATGCAAATAAATTATCTTATCTTATCTTATCTTAATACTAACAGTTTCTTCACCCCATATTCGGCATTTCGCTTCAAACAGATCCACAAAGTTTTCTGCGGTGGTTGTGTCAGGGTTAAACTTGTCGCACTTGAAATGTTTTACAATGTTTTGTTTCGATGTAGAAGGTGCTGCGATAACATCGTTGTTTGTTATGCTGCTGTTTGGTGAGGGGCATCCCTGGTGTTGTTGCTGTTGTACGAGTTGTTGTAGGAGGACTGTTAGTACCTTCTGTTGTTCCTGTTGCGCGGTTAGACAAGCCGTGAATTGTTCAGCGTTCATGTTTCCTTACTGAACAACACAATTTTCCTCGTCGACAATAAAATAAAGCTTGTTGTGGAAAACATTAAGTAGTATTTTATTGTGAAAAAATCCAGAATGCAGAATCAATCAAAAAAGACAAATGATATGGCATATGTCAACAACCAAAAGAGTATACAAAATTTATGAAACAATTAATTAAAGGAGTCTGTAACATTCCGTACTACTTGTTTCTGATTCAATCCTTGTGATTTTTTGTTTATATTTTCCTCCTTTTTCAATAAAAACTGGCCGTTTAATTGTCTTTGCCGCTGATTTCCTTTCTTGTGTTTTTTTTCGTTCTTCAGCTATCCGGTCTTTTTCTGGTGTGTCCGTCGCCACCATACTTTTGCCGAGCTTTCTTGGTTTTCGCTTTCCAGTCCGTGGGCCAGCCTTCAATGGAATTCCTTAGGGGATTTGAAATTAGTCTGAATACCAGAAGTACTTGCTCGAATTTCTTCTATAGGAGGAGTCATCCTTCTAAACAGTGAAGTAGAACCTGATTCGTTAGACTTCATCGTGAGAATTTCGACATCCTTCACACCACATGCAGCTTCGGTGGCTTGTGCGGGAATTTCTCCAAATAGAAATTCGTCAGCTTCAAGTATTGATGGACTCTCAGCCCGTGTCACATCAGATAAGGGACTCTCAGAGCGTTCAACCTCTGAAGAAGGAATAGTAAGATTCTCCCTCAGTTCATCAGGAACAGTAGCTGTAGAGTGAAATGGCCCTGTTTGCTCTCTGTCGGTCACCAATGACGGCATAAAGTCGATTTCTGTAAAAATATCTGGGTCATACGGAAAAATGCCGCATTTTTTGAAAGCCGACGCAATATTAACTGGCGTCATTGCTTTTGTGTATGCCTGGCCCACACACTCAGCAACATTGTAAACAGTCATTTGCTTACCAGGATGCCTCATCAGCCACGAATTAACGGCTCTATTATAATAACCTTTAAAGGGGGCATTTAAGCCCACATCAAGAGGCTGCATTTTTGCAGTCGTATGTGGATGCAGTGTAAGCACTGTTACTCCAGCTTTTTTGGCTAAATCTAAGGCTTCAATACTGAGGTGGGATTCATGGTTATCCATTATGAGTAGAGCTGGGTTTTCTGGGCTCGCAGACGTGTGTTTAATAAAATGCTCCATAACTTTTACGAACAGCTCCGCATTCATCCACCCGGTTGGAGCTGCAAGTCCTAGAGATCCTGTTGGAGCGCCATTTATCATGAAATCTTTAAAATTTTTCCTCGGAAAAACAAAAGCTGGATGCAACGCTTGTCCTGATGCACACACAATTGCACATGTTGTTACCAAGATACCCCGTTCACCGCTAGTTATCCTACAAATATTGTGTTTGCCTTTGGGCGCCATAACTTTTTGCGGCTTTTGAACGGTTGTTGTCGCAGTCTCGTCCAAGTTGTAGATTCTACAACCGTTACCAAAGGAAGGATGACGCTCCATGACATTTTTCAGGTTATCAAAGAAAGACCTGACAGTTTCTTTATTGAAAGCGGTGGCACGAGCCATGCTGCATGCTTCTTCAGTGTTAATTCTGGATGCCTTGATTTATATGACCGAAGCCATTCAACACCTGCCATTTGATCTTTTTCCCAACTAGCAGGACATTGAATATTATTTACTTTCGCCATTTGATAAGCAATACGGCGCACATCTTTGGAGCCTAAGCCGTAAAATTTCAACGCACATTCTTCGATATATTCTTTAAGTGCTGTTTCTTGTTCGACTGTAAACGTTCTATTAACTTCGTAATTAGGAGTAAATCTTAGACCTGGTAATGATGCATCATCTATATTCTTATATTTTTGTATGTATCGCCACAGCGTAGCATAATACACATTGCACTCTTGTGAAGATTTTCTCAAGCTTTTCTGTGCATTAGAATAGCTCGAAGCATATTTTCCCCTAAATGATCGCCTTTCTATCTTTTCAGAGATTTAGTACGCGCCATCTTAAATGAAAAACAAATATCAAATGTTAAGATTAATTTCTAGCCACAAAAATGATTAATCTGCACGGATAGTGATGTTGTTTGATACATGGTACGCAATGAAACAAGATAGTACACAATGAAACAGTGTTTCATTGTGTCCATTGTGCAACTGTTTCATTGTTGACTAAATACGGTTTATTTTACTAACCTCAAAAAAAAACCACAAAATTGTAAACACTTTTAACATTATGATCTATTCCACTTAGACCCGGTTTCACCAAACTATTCTTAACTAGCCATTTACAAATGTTCTGTTAAAATTGACGTAGACGTCAAAAAGACTTATGTTTTATGGTGGGATTTTAACAAGGCGTTGCTAAATCAAACATCTAGTAGATATTGTCTGTGATCGAGTGAACAAAAACGACCGGTCTGACATATCATTCACTCTCATTTATAAGCAACCAAATCAAAATGTCATGGCGTCAAAGCAAAACGTTTTTCAACAGTGTAATTCTATATAGTCGTTTTGAACGTCAAATGTTTTCGGTTGTTTTGTGGTAAGAGGTGGTAATTTTAAATGTTGATTTTGATTTATTTTGTTTTAAAATGTCGAAAAAAAGTCGCAGACCCAATTTCTGCGCTAGTGAGAAAGAAATTTTGTTAGGACTCAGAAGAAAACATAAAAATATTGTTGAAAATAAAAAAACAGATGCAGTGACGATTGCTCAAAAAAATGAGGGTTGGAAGGTGCTCACGGAAGAGTTCAACTCCCTGAGCAGTTTCAATGTCCGAAATACCGACCAACTTAAAACGTGTTGGGATAATCTTAAGAGAACAACAAGGAACAACAAAGCTGCGACAAAGAAGGAGATCTTCTTAACAGGTACAATCTGTTTATAACTTGATAGCACTTTTTATTTTCAAACATGCGAGCACAGTAATAATTTATGGCATCTATTTACCTAACCATTCTGACAGTAAACTCTCACCAATATTGATTCAGTTTCCTAGTCTTAGCAAAGAGACATAATGTGATTGTAGTGATACCAAGCGACTACCAACGCTCTTTTTTAGTGTTAATACTGTTACATAATCTATACTTTGCTATTTCCAGGTGGAGGCAGGCCCAATCATCCACCACCGGGGCCTTTTCAAGGGCAAGTAGAAATATTACTTGGCCCAACATTAGATGGTCTTCCAAGCGAATTTGACAGTGATGCTGCATTTCATGAAGATTTTGTTACTGCGTCTAATAAAGCAAAGGAAGATGCAGAAGAACTATTACCACCGACTATTGTAATATTGGATGCAATTCCTGGCTGTTCAACCAGTTCAACGATGGTAATTATAAATATACGTTATATATCTCACTCTGGCTACAGAGGGCGCGGCGGAGATTACCACTGGGTGGCAGGTCTCCAAGGAGGCGTCCTGCTCTGATCACAGGTGGATCCGCTTCGACATCCAGGTCTGTGTTCCACCTACACCACCACGGCGTAATCCGCGTAATACGGATCGTGCCACCTATACACGCAGCCTAGAATCCAAGCTGGCGACACTAAGCGATCCGACGACAGTTGTGGACACGACGCAGATTGAGGTTTTGGTAGGTCACCTCACTAAATCAATGATTGACAGCTACCAAACTGCTTGCCCAGAGACCACCCCGCGTAGCACACCGGGCAAACAACCCTGGTGGGGCGCTGAGCTGGAGCGCAAGCGCAGTAAGGTAAGGCAAGCTCTGAATAGAGCCATGAACACATGTGCGGACGAGGACTGGGATAACTATTACGCAGCCAAATCCAGCTACAAAAAATGCATCAGATTCAGGAGTACTACGGGATGGCGCAAATTCTGTGGAAGCATTGAATCTTGTCAGCAAGCGAACAGGGTAAGGAAGGTACTGGCGCAACAGCAGATATCTGGGCCCGCTACCATTCGTAAGTCTGATAATACACTCACTTCCTCGCCAGAAGAAACGAGACGCGTCCTTATTGAAACTCACTTCCCTGGATGTGTCTTTACGCAGGTAATCGACTGGCTAGATGTAATTCAAACACCATCAGACAATGATTGGCTTTACGCGAACAGGGTGATCACGTTGGAAAAGATCCAATGGGCCATTCGTAGTTTCCATCCTTTTAAGGCAGCTGGTCCTGATGGAGTTTTCCCCGCCTTACTACAGTGGGGTGGGACCTCTATTGCAATAAGACTAGTGCCTTTAATGAGAGCGTGCCTGGCCTTCAGATACATTCCTAAAGGATGGAGGGAAGTGAAAGTTATATTCATCCCTAAGCCAGGTAAGGGTGACTACACAAACGCCAAATCCCACCGACCGATCAGTCTGACCTCCTTTCTCTTAAAGACTATGGAAAGGCTGTGTGACAGGGAGCTGAGGGACGGCGCTTTGAAAACGGTACCGCTACACGGTAATCAACACGCATACAGCTCGGGTAAGTCGACCGAGTCCGCTCTTCATCTAGTGGTCGGACAGATAGAGGAAGCGATTTACCAGAAAGGCACCTGCCTGGGCACGTTCATAGACATCGAAGGAGCCTTCGACAAAACCAACTTCTCCAGCATCAGCAGCGCCCTCTCCAGACATGGAGTAGAACAGGTACTAACGGACTGGATTACAAACATGTTAAGTAAACGAGTGGTTCGCCTTGAGGGTGAGCAGCATTTGGCCATGATAGCCAAAGGCTGCCCGCAGGGAGGGGTTTTGTCGCCCCTGCTATGGAATTTAGTGATTAACGACCTTATCACCAAACTCAACGCCAGCCGCTATTATACAATAGGTTATGCAGACGATCTCGCAATGTCGCAATCCTTGTGTCGGGGAAGGTGACAGGAACGATCTGCAACCTCACTCAGCAAGCGCTACGTATTGTAGAAAGATGGTGCAGGGAATTTGACCTATCAGTGAATCCCACTAAAACTGAACTAGTCATGTTTACCCATAAACGAGCATTAGGCCGTTTCCGCCTACCAAAACTGTTCGATACAGAACTCCAGCTTACCAACGAAGTCAAGTATCTCGGGGTCATTCTAGACAGTAAGTTAAACTGGAGTAGTCATTTAGACAACAAACTAAACAGGGCCTGAATCACCTTCTGGCAGTGCAGGAAAATGATAGGTAAGAAGTGGGGCCTATCCCCGAAAATTATACTATGGCTGTACACCGTAGTGATCCGCCCCATGATCACCTACGGGGCTGTGGTCTGGTGGCCCCGCACCAAACTTGTTACAGCCTCCAATAAACTACAACATATGCAAAGACTAGCCTGCACGGCGACTACGGGCTGCATGAGGACTACTCCGACTGCAGCAGTTGAAGCCATGCTGGGTTTGCCACCGCTCCACCTGTTCATACAGCAGGAAGCAACGATGGCAGCGGTACGTCTTAATGCACTAGATCTCTGGGGTAAGACTAACTCACCACACACCGCGCTGCTTGAGGGACTCAACAAGGAGTTCCCTATTACGAAAGCTGTAAATGACCGGGTACCCAAACAATTTATTTTTAATAAAAAATACAAGATCCAGCTCCACGAGGATCGTCGATGCGAGGGGTTGCGCCCCGCAGAGCTACGCATCTTCACGGATGGATCTAAAACAGGTAGTGGCACAGGTGCTGGAATCTTCTCGGAGGACTTCAACATACACATAGCTACACCATTGGGGGTCCATAACACGGTGTTCCAGGCCGAGTGCATGGGCATTTCTCTGGCCGCTACTGCCATCATGGCCAGGGAAGTTAAGGACCACTCGATCCGCATACTCTCAGATAGCATGGCAGTTCTGCAAGCGCTAAGTAGTCACACAGTGGACTCTGGGCTAATATACGAGTGCCACCAGCGTCTCAACCAGGTGGGTAGACTCAATAATATAACCATTCAATGGATCAAGGGACACAGCGGCTCGCTAGGCAACGACGCAGCCGACGAACTTGCCAGAAGGGGGTCGAGCATGGCACCAGTGGGACCTGAACCCATAGTGCCGCTCCCCTTCGGGTACTTGCGCACTCTGGTAAGGAAACGTACCAGGGACCAGCATCATAAGCTATGGTCGGACCAAGGTGAGTGTAGGCAGGCTAGGGAAGCACTCCCTACAATTGATGGCCGCCTCACGAAACAGTTTCTTCGACTAACTAAACAACAGCTGCGTACAGTTACTGCTGCTTTAACTGGCCATGGGTCATTTAATAAACACCTCTTTGTCATAGGAGTCACAGACAGTCCGCTGTGCAGGGCCTGCATGGAGGACGACGAGACAGCAGCTCATGTGCTTCTAAACTGCCCGGTTGTCGCCGCATACAGGGCAAAGTACTTCGGTAACCCAGGTACCATCCGGGAAGTTGTCAGTAATGTCAAGGCGCTGCTGGCCTTCTTTGAGGAGCTGGGGTGGATCGAATAACCGATTTTCCCACCCATACGCAAAATACGCGCATTGTCGTGGAGTTGCGGATACCAGCCCGTATTACCTATTACCTATTACCTATTACCTACATAATCTATACTTTGCTATTTCCAGGTGGAGGCAGGCCCAATCATCCACCACCGGGGCCTTTTCAAGGGCAAGTAGAAATATTACTTGGCCCAACATTAGATGGTCTTCCAAGCGAATTTGACAGTGATGCTGCATTTCATGAAGATTTTGTTACTGCGTCTAATAAAGCAAAGGAAGATGCAGAAGAACTATTACCACCGACTATTGTAATATTGGATGCAATTCCTGGCTGTTCAACCAGTTCAACGATGGTAATTATAAATATACGTTATATATGTCAGTTCTCTATGTCATCAGGTTAATTATATTATAACTAGTTTGTGCCAGCGGAAAATATCTCATGGGAACGTACTACCAGGAATTCCTTCTTTATTCCTTGTCTACATTATAAAGGGAACCTCTGTGCAAAATTTCAGCTTTCTAGGTCCAAGAGTTTAGGCTGGGCGTTGATGAGTCAGTCAATCAGTCAGTCAGTCAGGACTTCTCTTTTTATTTATATAGATAGATATAGATATAGAAGATTTCATGTTATTATAGCACATTTACATGGATGAGTTGAACTACTTACTTAATTAAAATAAAACAACTGAGACAAAATTAAAGTAGATTTTCAGATTAGTCCAAATAGACTTTGTTCTATGGTATTATTTAAAGCGCGTGCACTCGGAACACGATGCTTCTCCCGCGCCGGCGCGGCGCCCGCGGTCGCGACGGCGCGGCGCCCGCGGTCGCGACGGCGCGGTGGCGGCGCGGGGACGGCGTGTACGCGTCTCGCTCGTATCGTATGTTACACAGCACAGAGGTCGAGGAGACGGAGGGACGCGGGGGACGGGGGGAGGCGGTGAGGTGTCGGCATCGTGTACACGAGCGCTGAGTATTTGAATACTGAAAATTTTTATTTTAAATATTTATTTTATTTCCAGATTGACCAAGCTGGTTCCTCGGGACTGAATAGCTCCCAGGCTGAAGCAGAGGAGTCAAATAAACAGGAAATTGATGGCACAAGTCATTGTGAAGTTCAGGTATCTCATCACAAATATTCAATACTCATTAGTCGCCAACGGTTATTGGTATAGCCTCAATAGCCTGTGCCATTTTAAACTGCTGATGTGGATTTTATCACATGACTATGAAGTTTGGACTGTTTACTGTGTAATATGTATGATGGGTGTACCATGGAAGATAGCCCGAACTAGAGATATCATGGATGGATGTCAGAATATAATATACTTACTTTTTGTTTCAGGATAAGGATAACATGTGGAATGGTTGGTCTCCAGCTGCACTAAAAACGAAAATGGCAGATGAATTAACCACAAAAAAAAGGCGAGCCAAAGCCAGCCATGGCTTCACAGGAGAAGACCAAGGGCTTCAATGGCCGACAATTTACTGAGTAGCAAGATAGAGCTAGTGGAAATTTTGAAAAAAAATGCTGAAATTGAGGCGAAGAAGAAAAATTTATTGCTTGAAGAGCAACTGAAACAGGAAAAAATAAAAACTGAACTTTTGGAGTTGCAATTATCATTGGCAAAAAATAGTAAACAATAACTCAATAATAATTTATAGGTAGAAAGAAATAAAAAGTAGTAGTTTACACTATAAAATGAGTTTTATTTATAATGTCTGTAAATACAAACTTCTGAAATAATTATTAATAATACTTCTGCGCACAGGATTTACATCTCTGTTTATATTATCATTAAGTCTGTTGTCTCGAATATGCCCTTGTTCTATTATATCTTGCCAAGGTGCAGGAAGTTGTATTTCCGGATCATCAGGTGGAAAATCTTCTCTTGCTTTTATTAAGATGTTGTGCAACACAGCCGTAGCAACAATTATAGGAAGGCAATTTTTTAACTGTACTTGTATACCTAATGCAAGTACTGGGAAACGACGTTTCCATACTCCAAACAAGCGTTCAATGGGGTTCCTGCTTCTTATTTGAGATTCATTGTATAATCTCTCCTCCGGGGTTATTGGATTCTGCAGTGGCATCATAATGTATGCTCGGTTCGTGTAACCACTGTCCGCTAAAAGAAAGGCATCACCGTATCGACCACTTTCAAATACAGTGTTTCTGTATGATCCGTTCCATATAGTTTGGTCATGGTTGCTCCCTGGCCATCTCGCCACCAAATCTAAAATTTCTAAGTTAGCATTTCCTGTCGCTTGCACATTTATAGACATATAGCCTTTCCTATTCCTAAAATGTTCTGCATTTTCTCCACCAGGGGAACGAATGCGTATATGCGTGCAATCCAGAGCACCCAGTACCTTAGGAAAGCGTGCTATGTTATAAAATTGTAGTTGTTCATTTCTTAATTCTTCTTCCGAGACAGGAAATTTTATAAACTGGCGACCGAGTGACGCTATAGCTGCAGTAACTCTGTGTATAATTCTGTGAGAAGTGGACTTGCTCATTCCACAGTAATCACCCATAGTTATTTGTTGTGAACCAGTGGCATAGTATCTCAAAGTTAAAAGAAGTTGGTTTATTGGCGAAATCGAGTTGTTTCTGTAAGCAAACAAAATTTCAGGTTAGCTTCTTCATCCATGCCCATCTTTTACAACATCTCTAGACTACAGAACACTATTACTCCTAGTGGAACTCTAGACGCTTTGTGTTCATGGTAGGTAGAGATGATGGGGCGGTCCTAGTGGTAACCACTATGTGAGCTTTTAGACTAGGTTACAATTCTCATCCAAACATTTCTAATAATATTCACCTTACGTAAACCAGGCATATTTTTTTATTAAAATTAACTTAGGGCAATGTTAAGGTACTCACCGATTTGATGGATATTCAAGTTTATCTTCAATCATTTGCAAAACATCCATACAAGATTCTTTCGACAAACGAAACCTTGTCCTGAAATCTACATCGTCATATTCTTCAAAATAGTCACGTCGATCTTTATATGTTTTAGGACGTCGAACATTACTGTCTAAAAGTTCTAAATTTTCTAAAACATCATAATTTTCGTGTTCAAAAATAAAATTGTACGCTGCTTCCATTTTATTTGACCAACTGACAACCAATTGACAACCGTTACAAGCATTAGCGGACCTTTGGAGCAGTCATTAAGTTTAACGCCTTGTTAAGAGATTTAACCATTCGTTAGTATGTGGTGAAACACTCACTACGCTTAACGGTCCGTTATCTATTTAATTGGACGTTAAAACTAATTAACAGAGTATGGTGAAACTAGCTCTTAATCTACCAAATATGTTTAATGCTAAGTAATCATGAAAAATATTTCAACCATAATTTAATGAAAAATCTTTAAAGAATGACGAAAATACTTACATTTTTGTCAAAAAAACTTTAATGCTCCACAGACACGTCTTCTCCCACCTGGCGCCGACGCAAACTGGGGTGGGGCAGGGGGTTCTCGAGAGTGTCCTTGCGCGATATAATGTACGATCTGGCAACGCAGCATTTTAGAAATATTACAGTGTTTTATTGTGTGCCACTGTTTCATTGTTGGACATCTGACCCTACATCATCATCTGCCTAGCCTGTATTATGACTATAACATGATAATTATTTAAAAAAAAAAAACAACCAACAAAAAAATACTACAAAGTGAAAAATAACTTAATTTCGGAAGTTGGTGTCTTTGGATCTGTATTTTAGTTTTTTGCCACCGACTTCCGAAATTAAAGTTATTTTTCACTTTGTAGTATTTTTTTTTTGAAGTCGGCTGTTTTTTTTTTGTGTAAAAAAGTTTTTTATTTTTCACTTTTTAGTAGGTCATAGCCTAATGTCAACTGCTCATCATCTTTTACAAAATATTGCTTTTTTCGATGCAGGGACGTTAATTGTTGAGTAGTTCTCCTAGTAAGAACCAGAACCAGAACTTCACCATATGCATACATTGTCACGAACAAGCATAAATTGGTAATCAAATCGCAACCCGTAAAATACTCGTTATTGAGTAGTTCCGATGGCCATATGTGGTCTTCCTCATCAGTTCCACTTCACCAAATGGTGCTTTTCGAGAGCAAATGCACAAGTTACTATAAAAAATACCCAAATCGCTATAGGTGTGCCTATAAAATTTGAGGGTTTCCCTCGATTTCCATGGGATCCCCTCATCAGATTCTGACTTGGTGACGCATAAGTGGTACGGTTTTAACCTTATATCGTTTATCTTTGGTGGCCAACCATTCAAAATATAGTCTTTTATTTGCCTTAAAATTACGTCACTACTTGTTTCCTCGCGTAATTTATCTATTGTTACGGGCATGCTTCCATCTACAACAAAACAAACATAAGTCGCCCGGTTGTATGACACTTCGTAGTCACAACACTTACACTGTTCGGTGCACGCGCACTCGTGTACCGCGCGCGGTGAGCTCGCACGGGAGAAACAATCCGCGCTGTTGTCAGCGCTGCGCTGCGAACAAGGAACTTAGGAACAAGGCCTACCGTTGTAATCTGTTTGCTGAAATTTCCGGTATGGGGCCCAAAAATTGTTAATAGATACAAATTGTGATCCGTTCGTAGAATAAATGGTTCCGATCGGCCATACAAATATTGATGAAACCGTCGCACGCCGTAAATATTAGCAGTTGCTTCCTTTTGGATCTAAGCATATCGCTTTTCAGCAGAGTTTAAGGTACGCGAAACAAACGAAGTAGGCTTTTCCACACCGTCTGATGCTACTTGTGAGAGGACTGCTCCCAACCCACTTGGGGAAGCGTCCACTGTTAATATTATCGTCGCGTTCGGATCAAAATGTGCGAGAACCTGTTCCGATTTCATGTACTCTTTTATTAACCTAAAAGAGTCATGAATATCAGTCCATGTCCACTCACAATCAGGTCGTGATTGTGAGTAGACATGGACTGATAATCTCTTCAGATGCAACACTTCGTATAATTTTGGTTGAAGTTCACTTAAGGTAAGTTCAATTAACCATAAAATGTTTGTGTTAGCTTGAAGAAGATTTACCAGATTTGATTATTGAAGAAGGACAATCACAAACAGAAACACAAAATATATATGGAAGACGAGTTATTGATATATCCATGATCCATTCGCCTCACTAAAATAGTATTTCCACATTAGCATTAAGTACTTACGGTACTATATTATATCAAGCTATACCTGAACCGCTTTGAATGACTGAGAAACATACTTGTCGGTTTGAAAAGAAAAAACACGCAGCATTTAATTAACAGAAAAATGTGCGGTTGAAAACGCTATGCTTTGATTCACCTTTGATTGATGACTGTTTGCAAATGGCTGCCATGCCATCACAAATATCCAAATATCCCATGACATTAAGTTAGCAATTGATGTCATTATATTTAACTATGAAGTATTGACGTATGGGTGCGAAATTGTAATCAATAATTAAAATAGCGTTTCGTTCACTGAGCGTAAGCAGTAGCACACCACACTACAATGTTTAGAGTAAGGAATTAATAAGTATACTTATTGGTATTGACGCCATTTATGTATTTCATTTTTGTTTCTTTCTTGTTGCATAGCTGAAGACATATAGGTACGTATGTTATTTATTTATTTATTTATTTTTATTCTGTATGTTTATCTTTATTTATTGGTAAATTATGTTCAGCTAAACTCACACGTATCTCTGTGAATAAAGTTACTTACCCGAGATATTTTAGGTCACACAGGGGGACGTCATTGCGTCATTCGATAGGTAGTTGCTGAAAATCAGCGCCGCTGATGATAGGTTCGTCCGACGTCACGCCATTTTGCTGAGCAACGACCTTTCTTGCACAGATACGACGCACGGATTAATTTGTTCTAGTTATTTTTGTTATAAAAGTATTATTTTTCCACTCTGCAATTCGGATCTGTTATTGTTTTGTTTGTTGCATGTTTGTTGACATTTCCTAGTGTCACAACTCTCAACACAGAGCAGAGGCAATATAGAGTTCATAGTCTAAGTAGTATTATAGAATTACTGTTTTAAATTGTTGTCTTTGGTCTGAGATCAAAGACAACTTGGATACGAGGCTTTTGCTTTATAATGTGTGTACTTTGTTATTTTTTTTTAATTTAGTTTCTAATGTGCGTTTTATTTGTGCAGAATAAACGATTTTTCTTTCTTTCTTTTCTTTAATATAGCTTACTTTTTTCCAAAATACAAGAAATAGGCGGTCACGGTGCTTTTAACTGTGATATACAAAGTTTGAACTTATACGAGTATAGGATATAGGAATGAAACGTGTTGGATTTGCAATAGAATGTTTGATGAGTAAAGTAGGTCTGAGTGCAGTTTCAGTTGGTATAGGCTATACGGTATTCACAGTGAAGAGGAATTGTTATCAGCATTTGACTTGCTCGTGATGACTGAGCCTGTATACCAGAAACGGCACGACAGTGTTCCCAACATTTGGGATACTTAGCACATCCATGAATGAAACTGCTGAAGAAGAAAACATAATTGCTTTAGAAAAAGGTCGCGTCAGCAAAGATGAGATACCTATCGTAGATGTGATTAGGACAGATGTCGGAGACAGAGATCTTACAAAAAGAACAACTCAGCACAGTATCAGGAGCTGCTGCCATAACTGGAAGACACACAAAAAAAATTCTTGGCATCCTACTAATACCTATTATAAATGTGAAAGTTTGTGAAGATGTTTGGATGTTTGTTACTCAATCACGCAAAAACGGCTGAACGGATTTGGATGAAAGGCACACTGATAGTTTATAACCTGGATTAAAACATAGGATAGTAGGCTTTTTATCCCGGTAGTAGGCTCTCGTGGGATAATTTCCGACATCCACGCACGCGGGCGAAGCCGCGGGCAACGGCTAGTTAAAAATAAATACGTCCGCAGGACCTTAATAAAAATCACAATCCAAGAACTTAAATGCTTTAAAAAATTACGGGATCATTAACTGCCCTGGACTTAACCATCTTAAAATCGAGGCATTACCAGAATCAGCAAGTTTTTCACTTGCGGATTCTGATTTAGTTTATTCACCTGTGTCTTCTGACCTTCTATTTAGGCATTTCACACACACATACACACCCGTATATTGCACTCTTTCATCACGAACCAAACAGAAAAAGCAGTGTATAAGGTCATCATCATAGGAATATCGCGGTGCGCAGTCTTTTTAACCGACTTCAAAAAAAAAGGAAGAGGTTCTCAATTCGGTTGTTTTTTTTTTAGGGTTCCGTACTTTTTTTTTTTTTTTTTTTTGAGGGTGGGAAATCATCAAATAACTTCTCCCGCTCTGGGTGGAGCGGAAGGCCGTGTCAGACTTTTACTGACTAAAACCCACCCGTGTTCCTTCAGTTGCCTATGCCAGGGCCGCGGTATCTTCTTCAAACTACCCGCGACCCCAGCGGCGTCGGCCCTATTGGACCCCATCATTTGCTGACATCTCTTTGAGGCGCGCGTGGAACACAACGCGCCGTCGACTCGGGCCTGGTCCTTACCGGACGGCGAGCTACCCGCTGCTCACCGTCCGCAGGCCCGCGCCTACGGTGGCCGGAAATCGCCCCGCGATTCCCGCCGCCCAGGGCGTCTCCTGCGGCGACTGAAGGCGTGAGGCTGCCTCTCCCTCACGCGTTCCGCCTCCTCCTTCGCGAGCATCACTGCTTCGCAGAAGGAGGTGACGGCCTTCCATGCACTCTCGCTCCGCACCATGGCCTGGACCAGGCTCGGACGCGAGAGATCGCCGCCGCCGATCGCCTCCGTGAGAACACGGCGGTGCTCTGCCCAAGCCGGGCAGAACTGTATGCTCCACCGTGTCCTCCGGGCGATCCACACAATGGTAACACCCGGGCGTTTCCTCCCGCCTTATGCGAAACAGGAACCTCCCGAAACAACCGTGTCCGGTGAGGACCTGCGTCAGGCCGAAGGTGAGGACGCCGTGGCGCCTCTCTAACCACTCCTCAAAGAGGGGACTTATCGCAGCAATTGTAGCGTGCCCAGCGCTGGGTTGCGACAGTCGCGCTCTCCATGCCGCCATGAGATCCCGCCGGAGCTCTGTCCGCTGTACCGTGATTTCTCGCGGCAGCGGAGTTACGCCCCGGCGCTTCGCCTCCTCGCGCCACTCCCACACGTGCACGAGGACCTTTGCCTCCAGATCCCACGGCGGCAATCCGGCAAGGAGGCTCGCTGCCTCCCGGGAGACCGTGCGGTATCCCCGGACTAGCCGGATGGCCATGACCCTCTGGGACGCGTTCAACCTTTGGGCTGGCCGCAGCCTTAGGGAACGCGCCCACACCGGTGCTCCGTAAAGGGCCATGGACCGCACGACTCCCGCGTAGAGCCTCCGGCAGGAGGCGTTTGGACCCCCCAGATTGGGCAGGAGCCGCCTCAAAGCAGCCGCAGAGGGTTCCGTACCTCACAAGGAAAAAACGGAACCCTTATAGGATCACTTGTTTGTCCGTCTGTCTGTCTGTCTGTCTGTCTGTCTGTCTGTCAGTCTGTCAAGACCGTTTTTCTCAGGAACGCGTGGAGGTATCAAGTTGAAATTAATATCAAATACGTAGGTCTGTGGTCTCTTGAAGTCCTAAAAAACTCAAGCTTCTAAGTCAACACAATAAAAACATACGGCCATTTATGCGACATATTTTGATACTCGCAAGTAAATCAAAACCTATAGGGTACTTCCCGTTGTTCTAGAAATCTAGAATCATGAAGTTTGGTAAGAAGCAAAGTCATACAACACAAATAAAGGAAAAGTCCGAAAATTGTTAATTTGTAATTCTATCACATAAAAAAAATGTTCAAGTCTGTCAGACTGTCAAAGACCCTTTTTCTCAAGGACGCGTAGAGATATCAAGTTGAAATTAATATTAAATACGTAAGTCTATTAATTGTCTGTTAGAGTTCTAAAAAAACCAAGCGTCTAAGTCAATGCAATAGACACATTTTATACTCGCAACTGTCGCAAGTAAATCAAAACCTATAGGGTACTTCCCGTTGACCTAGAATAATGAGATTCGGCAAGAAGCAAGGTCTCCCAGCACAATTAAAGGAAAACGTCCGAAAATTGTTAATTTGAAAGTTTTTGACATAAAAAAAAAATTTGGGATCCAATGTTAAGTTTGTTTTTGGAATAAATTTCTTTCAACTACGGAACCCTTCATTGTGCGTGGTCCGACACGCACCTGGCCGGTTTTTTTAAAGTTTGTTACCTCAGTACTCCGTCATTTATGAACCGATTCAGAAAATACTTTTTTATTTGAAAGGATATACTTCCAGATTGGTCCCATTTTTATCAAAATCCAGTTCTGATGATTGGATCCATGAGGAATCGAGGGAACTCCTCAAATATTATGGGCATACGTATAGCGATTTTGGTATTTTCATCAACAAATGAAGCGTTTGCATTCAGAAAGTATAATCTGGTGAAGTGGAACTGATAAAGACGACCACAGATGGCCACGGGAACTCCCAACGATGATAAGTTTTCACGGGTGGCGATAAGATATCTCGATTAAGATACCTAGTTAAGCGACTATGACGAAGCTTTAAATAAATGGTTCTGATGAAAATGTTACCTTTGAACCGATCTGATGAAGAAGCCGGGAGGTAGGCATCGGAACTCAGTAATAAAACAATTTAACCTAGCCGTATTTGGGCTTATTGGAATTGTCATGAGCTGCACTCTGACTATAAATGATTTAATGGTAACAATATGCCGCTTCAAATTGCGCTAATTGAGTTTGTGTTGTTGATTGTGTAGTGTTTAATCTGATTATGGTAATGAGAAAAAGACAGCGAATATTTTAAACTAGTCACATAAAAGTTGAGGGTAGATAAATAATTTTTCTGACTGTAGTTATAAAGGGTACCACAGGTATGACTTTGTTGGTTAACTTAGTTACGAGCGTTTGTGTTATTGATATTAGAGATGTTGAGTTTGAAGATATTTATTGAAAATGCAAGCAAATATAAATATTGAGTGTGCGTTACGATTGCTCCGCCAAGTTATCCAAACAAAAAATAGATTCGCCTAAATAATCGTCGAACATTGTCAAAATCGAAGGGTACAAACCAAAAAATTGTCAACGTAAAACTACAGAAGTTATAAGGGCGCAGGATGGCAAATGCTATACATTTTAATTTCTTCCTATTCAGCGCCGTCTATCTACGAGAACATAAATTAAAAATGAACAGTGTTGCCAGCGTACATCCATGAAGCAATTTTTAGTACAATAAAGTAGAAGTGTACGCGTATAATCTTTGATTTTGATATTTTTGAGTTAGTTATTATTTTTCGTATTTTTTTTTTGCATTTGTCTTTGTCTCCGATCATAGTATTGTATTAATGTTTTGCTCTTATTGATCAAAAAAGAAACTATTAGTAGAATTTATAAATATGAAATGACTATACAGCCACAGGGTGACAGGCTGATGTTGACATTTCATTGCAAAAAAATTCTGCGGTTGCGTTGCGAATATTTTTGTAAATATTTCGTTTGCTTGCCAATTTTCAGTGTAATTTACGTCAAGTTTAGTTCGTTGCTCCGTATTTAGTAAAAATCTTGGAAGATAAACGTTCCCATCGAATGTCTACTTTCTAAATCACCACGACTTGAGCCCCCCGTGCTCCTCGGTGATTTAAATGCTTAGGCCCTCCAAGTGCTCTGTGGGCCCACCGTAAATAGGAGTTTGGACCGTATTATTTAAGTGTTTAACTCCGCCCAGACGACCCACTGACCAAGTGTTTTGTGTTTATACTTGAATAACCATGTCTCGAAACAATGTTGTGTACCTATTGCCTACCTGGCTGCCAAGTCATCAAAGATGACGGTAAATATGATGTTCTTTTTCTATCTACACAATGTATTGCTGGTTTGAGTTTGAGTGTAATGTTTTGTTTTACGTAATAAATATAAACATGCAAAATTGGTATTTATTTTATTATCCTCGAAACAACAAGTTTAGTGTCGAATTAGCGTTACCGAATTGAATAATGTAGAATGGTTGAAAATTCTGTTGTAGTAAAACTAAACCTAAAAAATTAAAATCCAGTTTGTAGAATTTTCAACCATTCTCCATTATACAACTCCGTAAAGCTAATTCTACTTGGTACAATATTATTTATGTATCTATGGTAACGTACCACGTGACATTGAATAGTGTATGTCCGCGTAACTAGATGGCGTTGCCTAAGAAAAGCCTAAGTTGCCAGTCTATCTCAGTATATATCAGTGCCTCCAGTAAAAAAGGGAACAACTCAAATTCGTCACTTTTCAGTAGAGCCAAAAAACAACACTTTTGATGTTTTTTAGTATTTCGCAATTAAAATCAAAACTTCTTTCAAACTTACATTGTAGGTAAAAAATAGGCCTTTCATTTAATGGGAATCATTTCCACATTCAGTAACTCCTACTATATTTTTTTTTAGTTTTTCTTCAGTTGTTCCCATATTAACGAAGTAATAATGAAATAACTTTATTTATACTAGTCAGTATGGTCGTATTTAAAGTAGTATTACGAGTTATTCCCTTATTATATAAATGCTTAGGACAAATATAACGACTTATTTCCTTCTGCTATCGATGTCGAGGATTTAAATAACAAACAAAAAATGTCTAATTATAATTATACCTCGTTTTCTCTCCACGTTTATAAGTATCGGAGATGACACTCAATGAAATGCTATTTCTGGCTCTTCCCTGTAGTACCTAGTGGTATAGCAAACACAGTAAGGTATAAATTTATAGGCGTCTATAAAATGCATTGACCTATTTGTAGAATAAATCCATGTACTCATACCAATAACGTTAACAAAGTTCAAAAAGTGGGGAGGTACCTACTAGTACTAATCTAAGTTTGATTTCTATTCCTAGGTCGATAGAATATGAATGCTCATAAGTACCTATATGCTTCGTTCACAGTTAATCAAAGTAATTCCATAAAATACTTACAATTTCAGATACTTTTAACACTAACTCAGTAATTTTTCTGCCACGTTTCGTTTTGTTTTTCCGCTATGAAGATAACAAACACTACGCTCTGACCATACAACGGAAAGTTCGAACAACAAGTGTCAAAAATCAGATACATGTCTTACTAAGATCGGTTTAATTGAATACTAGCTTATAATAAAATGATGTGATATCAGTATAATTATCACTTTTAAAAGTTTGTCTAGAAAACTTTTAATAGGTAGGTACGCATAACATAAAATTATCTCAATAAATAAACCGAAATGAAAATTTTTACTTCAGTTCATTTATTCAGAAACTGGACCTATCTAAAATTATATTTATAGTTCAGAATCGTACCGACCTATAATTATTCGTAGAAAAAACATTTTATGAAGATAACGTATTCTATTTAATAAACATACTTTAGTTTTAAAAAGTAATTGTTTGACCACCCACTACTACCCTGCTTAGTGGAGAAATACCTCTTGACACTGCCTGAAGAAAATGCAGTTGTTCCCTTTCAAACATGCTTACCAAATGGATTATCTGCATTTATGTCTTACTGTATTCAAAGAACTTTGGCACTACATGGGTTGTGTCTTTTTGTAATTAAATTAACTGTGTTCATGCCTTTGCGCTCGATTGTGATTTGGGATTTCTTGTAGATGTGTCTATTATGCACTGAAATTTACTTGATATCGATGGATGTGCCTTTACAAGCAGTCGAGTTATGCCTTTGATGTAATAGAAAAAACAAGTTAGGATTGAGCTAGAGTTATGTCCTTTTGATATGTTATGTAACAGAACACGTAGATTACAATGGTGCTATAAAAACAAAAGGGCATAACTCGACTTATTCCGTTTTTGACTGGAGGCACTGATATAATAGTAGTCTATGTTATAAGGGTTTTAGGTTGGCCGCGCGAACGTAACGTGGAGGATTGCGCGGCCATGGAGATCTCAGCAACTACTTGGGTTAGAGATCTAATTCTTTTTGTCAATTGAAGACTGAAATTTTCAAAAATTGTCGAAAAAAGAATTATAAGCTCTAGATCAATAGTTTACGAAATATTCACCTTGGAAGTTATGGCCGCGCAATCGTGCACTTGTTGTTTCTTTATTGTTGATTATTTCTTTAAAACTTAAGATTTTATATAGTAAAACTGTTACAAGAAGAAAGGTCTTAATTTTTCGAAACTAACGAAAGCAACAAATACTACTAAAGTTAAGTTATATTGACGAAATCAGTCTAAAACGAAAAGTACGTGGCCGCGCAGTCGAAACGCTACTTTGTGCGCTGATATCTCAATATCTATAATTGCTAGGATTTTGGTGTGAACGTCCATTTATTCGACATATTAACCTCATTAGAATGAGACATCGTTTTACCATCAGAACAGTTCTAAACGCGCGTAATCTCTAACCCTTATTTCGACGGGAAACGGTCCTTATTTCGATTTTACAAATTTATTTCAAACGATAGGTTTATACAGCATATTAGTCTCATAAAAAGATTACCATTTTTGAGAAAAAGGGGGTCCGTCACAGCGGACTCTGTCGAACACATGGAGATTTACTAGCAAAACAACTTGTCCGCCCTGGTGGACTTTACCTTATAAGAATACAAATAAAGTTACGAAAATGAAACTGAGGAAAGGAATGAAAATTATTTTTATTTGAAATCTAATATTAGCCTTTTACATGAGAATTAAGAAAACAGTTGCGTGGAGCTTTTCCCGTCACAAAACATAGCCGCGTATTACATTTTAAAAAATAAACAGATGTTTTCTTATTGCAATTCATACAACGACCTTCCTCCTTCGCAGATGGGAAGTGCCCCACATTATCAAATCGGGTATCATCAGGTGGTCTAGGCTTGCACACATGGCGAACACAAGTACCTTCAGCCCGTTGGTAGGTAGCAGCTCTGTTGTTATTCATTAAACCGTAGTATATTTCGTATCTGAAATCTTTGAGTCTCATAAAGTCGACAGGATCAGCTGCAGCACGTGCTTTTTGCTTTCTATAAAGAATCTAGGCATTGTTTACACAAATGTCAATAGTTGGAGAAAATATCGCTATATACCAGCGTTTAGTTCTGAACGGTGTCTTATATAACGATATCAACATGTCAGCTAAGTCAACACCGCCCATATTTTGATTGTAATCCTTGACCATATTAGGACAATCAACAAGCACTCTTTGCTTCGCTAAGCCCTTGCAGTATCTCTTCACTTTATGGATGGGAACTTATTAGTGTGGTACTTTTATTGTCATTCCACCTTACAGTAGCTAATTTGTTTTTGTTGCAGACACACTGACAATAACTTCCTCGTTTCTTTTTCTTGAGAGCCTTTTCACAGATCAATCTTTTTTCTGCTCCTATCAGTCGGTTGCTTCGAATTGTCCCTAAAGAGAATAAACCATAGTTTTCTCGTAATAGATATACTAATTCAGGTGACGAAAAAAAGTTATCAAAATATAGCATAGTAGGCTTGTTTCGTATAGATTGACATAGAGCAATAACAACTTGTGCCCCAAAACCCAACGATTGCTCTTCATCTGTAAACTTATGATTCTTAAAGGTATCATCTCCTCCATCTATCTATATATATAAAATTCAAAGTCCTGACTGACTGACTGATTGATTGACTGACTGATATATCAACGCACAGCCTAAACCGCTGGACCTAGAGACTTGAAATTTTGCACATAGATACCTTTTACAGTGTAGGCATCCACTAAGGAAGGATTTTTGGAAATTCCGTCCCTAAGGGGGACAAATAGGGGATGAAAGTTTGTATGAAAAATCTTATTCCTTGAGTTAATAGACTTGAAACTTAGTATGAATATTTATCTCTGTAAATTATAAAGTTTGTTATTTTTAGTAAACTACCCCCTCAGAGAGGGATTGGGGGATGTCAAAGTTTGTATGGAGGAATTTTAACGCGTGTTCCGATTAACTCGAAACTCAGTATTTATACTTGAGACTAACAGTGAAGAACAACGTGTATCAGGGTTTTTCAAAAATCTACCCCTAAAGGGGTGAAAAGGGATAGTAAATTTCACAGGGCAGGTTTTACTGCGGGGCTTGATTAACTCGAAAATTTGTGTAAATAATCTTTCAGTCAAGTTACGGAAATACCCTAAACGATTTTTTAAAATTCTATCCCTGTGGGTGTGAAAACAGGGAATATAGTTTATATGAAAAATCTTATTCATTTGATTAAATAACTTGAAACTTGGTACAAATATGTGCCTAAGCAAGTAATAAAGTTTGTCGTTAATAGTTTTTCCCCCAGAGGAAAGGGTAGAGGGGAAAGGGAGAACGGTAGGGGGTGGTGAGTAGAGAAAGGGGAAGGCCCTTCTCCTTCCCCTTTCCTAATGAGGAATTTGATGAATGTCGTGGCTATCTTGAGGAGGAAAAGGGGAAGAGGAGGGTGTGGTGAGAGGGAGGGGAGGGGTGGTGAGGAGGGAAAGGGTAGGATGATGGAGGAAAGGGGAGAGCGATAGGAGGGTGTAGTGATGGAGGAGGTGTAGTGGGTGTGGCGAAGGAAAGAAGGGGAGGGGAGGAGTTAGTGTAGGTAGAGGGAGAAGGGAAAGCGGTGAAGGGGATGTGGGACAGGGTAAGGGGAGGGGGAGGTTAGCGGGAAAGGGATGTGGTGTAGGGTATGAGAGGGAGAGGGATTGGGAAGGGTGAGGGGGTGAGAGAGAGAGCAGTGAGGGGGATGATAGGGAAGAGTGAGAGGGGTGAGAGGTGGTTAGAGTGAGAGGAGGAGAGGTAAGAGGGAGAGGGGGGGACGAGTGCCTTTACACCTTAAAGTTGCTATTTGTATAGCACTGATTCATTGAAGAAACCCAGCCCGACAGAAATGACCTAAAAATAGAAAGTCAGAAACTCGAAACGGCACAAAAACAGGAGTAAACTCCCGTCGGAGCTGACACACACTTTTTTTGGTTGGTTTGAACGCCCTAATCTCTGGAACTACCAGTCGGTTAATTTTGCATTTGATGAGCCCAATTGTTAAGGAAGACTATAAGCATATTTAACATCACTCTAGGACCCTTAGGTGTCGGAAGAAGAAAAAATGTCAGAAAGAACGCTAACCGAAAACGAAGTAATAGCGCGGGCAGGCAATGCGATCCGACATCCACGCGGGCGAAGCCGCGGGCAAAAGCTAGTACAGTATAAAATCGTAAATCATACCAGATGTACCTGCCCGGACATAGTTTTTAAATCCCCATTTTATCGATTTATCCTTCATGTATTGCCTCCTTTTACCGGCTTTACGCCCTTTGTATGCAATCATCATCTCGTCAACACTGAACCTATTTTCATCATCATGAGCGATACAATTTCTACGTACCTTCTCTATAATCGGTCTAATCTTGTAATATCTGTCGCTATTTTCAAAATTGTTATCAACAAAATGGATAAATCGTCGAATTTGTTCATACCTTTTCAAAGGCATAACTTTTGCTATTTTATCATATCTGAACTTCGTGCTCCAGTAATCTAAATAAGAGCTCAAAGGTACAATACCCATCAGAATGTGTATCGCCAGAAAGTCACGCAACTCATTCTCTGTTAGCTGTATGGATCGGCCAGTTCTTTGGACTGAATAAGCGTTTGTTTCATTGACTATATCTGTTATTATATCTGGAGAGAAGAAAAAAAAGAAATACTGTAAAGGTGACAAAACTTCGCGGCCATCTTCGGATATAACCGAATCTTCTATTTGAGCTTTGTGTAAAAAAGTACCCTTTTTCCATTTAAAGACAACTTTTGCAGTTTCCTTGGCCTTTTTCTAGCTACAAAAGTAGCCGTTTGTCTTCTTTTTCTAGTTACTGGGGATGGGGTATTCAAAGATGGTAAAGATGATATAGAAGGCAAGTTTTGAAAGTTAGGTTCTTGTGTTGGATTAGGTAGGATTTCTTGTAAAATAGGAGTTAGAGGAATATTGGATAAATCTGGGTCTTCGTCTGTTTCAGACTGGTTTTCAGGGGAATCCAAAATATTCATGCGCTCTAAAGAGGAAGCAAGCGATGGTGCAGGCGAGGAGGAGTTAGAACCATGCGGCTCATCAAACTCATTTCCAGAGTTTGACTTGTCACTTGTTTCAGATGGTGCACGCACTCTATGTACATGCTAATATTTTTTTGGAGCGTTCATGCAGGTAACACTGTCAAAGAGCAAAAGAAAAAGAAGCTAAGCAAACCACCACAAAAATAAAACTAGGTATATCACGAGAATGTAAATTTGTAGGTACGTAATTATAGGTAATCTATAGATATATCTATTTATTATTTAATTTTCATAAAAAGTATACTCATTATTATAAAATTACCATTGATATTTATCTAAAAAACTAAATACTTTGCACTGTCATGAATTCAAATACACATATCTATTTATTACTATGTTATTGACAAAGTCCGCTGCCATGGACAAGTACTTTAAAAAAAATTAAAGTACTTGTCCACCCTACCGGACTAATTGGAAATAAGGGCTAAAATGATGTTACCTCATACAATGTTCGAACAGGGTAACCATAGTTTCGATTTGATTTGGGAATACCTCTAACTGCAGACTAGCAATTATATTGGACAACATCTAGCTCAATCTGCAAAATTTAATATTATTAAAAAAAACAACTTGTATATTTCAATAATTAGATAATTATGTTTAATCATCACAGCTAGCAAAATTTTGCGCTCTCACTCACTCGCACAACTGCTGGCAGAATTATTGATAGCCGCTTGGTTGTCGAGCGCGGCCACGGGTAGCGCTACGAGCTTCGATCAACAATATTGTTGAAATAAAATAAGAAGATTTAATTATTACTTTTCTTTTCTAAGACAATTCACAGATTTACTTACTCATTGGTTGCCATGGGTTGCCATAATGCGTACCTATCTATTTTATTGAATTATAACAATTTTTTTTAATGAGTTGTTAATCTCATTCGACACCTCCCGAGGAGCTCGTAGCTAAGTAATAACAGCCGCACGGGTCGATCCATCAGGTTAAGCCACGCTTGCCGGGGTTGGTCAGTGGATGGGACCATCTTTAAATACCGAAACTCCTCCGTGCCTTGAAAAGCACGTTAAGCCGTTGGTCCCCGCTGTCATTCTTGGATCTTTGACAGTCGTTACGGGTCGTCAGAAGCCCGAAAGTCTGACAACAACAAAAAAACCAATGTAAGGAAAACGTTTTCAAACGACTCGGTGTTCTCAGAAATACTTTCGTATGTTGAAAACTGGAGAGGCGAAGGAGTCTCTACTGAAAATGACGATCCTCTGAATATAATGTTTTTAAAAAATGGTAATTTAACAAATGTTTCTTTACAAAATATAACATTAACAAATACATGTGCATTAGATTCCGTTTTTTTTTTTTGCTGGCCCTCGGTTATAAAGAAAATACATACATACGCGATATATTTGACAATTGTAAGAATAACGATGTAACAGCGTTTTTAAAACTTATATGCGATTCTGATAACTATGTTGAGGCAAACAGACTGAGAATAAAAATTGCTTCGAAATATTTCAAAAATAATCACTATAGTTGTGACTGTAACACTGCATTTATTTATGAACGCATAGTAAATGACATTATTTTCAGCGCTAGTTCCATTAGTAATTGTTCCAATAGTACGTGCATGAATTTGGACCCATTAGAGAGAAAACACGTATTTCTACCGTTAAATTTAGATATAATAAACATTTTTGCAATTAACAACTTAGAAGATGCTATTCTCATTCATGATTGGGAGAATAAATGATGCAGAAAATGCAATGAATTAGTTGAATTCACTTATACCTTATCAAAAATAGTATCATTCGATTTAAATGGCACACAAACGATGTTGTTACATGAAATACCTCAAAATATTACAGTTAAGCAAAATATTTATAAATTGTTAGGTGCTATTGAATATATACCTCCAATCCTTGGAACAATAGGTCACTAAAAATGTCATTTTAAAAGAAATGCCGGGATGCTTTAAGTGAAAAATTAAGTGTTATAAATTAAGTGAAAGTACTAAAGATCCTGTTTGCATCCATTTTCTCACATATGGTTTTATAGAGGTGTAACCAGAATTGTTGTTTGATTTGTTGACTTTTGTAAATAATTATTGATTTTTTATTTTCTTAAAAATGGTTCTGTTAAGGTTTTTAAAGAATTTTATTTTATTTGTTGATTTTGGAATGTAATTGTTGATTTTTTGCTTCGATCAATAATATTTGCTACCATACTTTTGTATGGTGTGGTGGCAAATATTTTTGATCGAAGAACCTTCGCCTAAAAATAATTTCTACAACTTTACTCAATACTTACTGTGTTCTGAGTAATAATTTATAATTAATAATAATAATTCCCGTTTTTTTTGTGATTTGTACCTATATAATGTAGACATTAAATATTTCTATATTTCGTAGTATGAAATGTAAATGTATACGTGTATACGTGGCCACTTGAGCGACTCATTTTTGTTCCTGATCTAGTGCTAATAATGATCAAAGATTTTTTGTAATCTTTATATTTTTGTCTACCTAATTAATAATGTATAGGTACAAGTAATCTGTGGAAACGTTATGGATTGTACATTTATCCATATGTCTTACCATATTTTATTGTCACATACATTGTACAATTGTTTGTTTTTCCCGAATAAGATGTTTTTTTTTGTTAATTTTGCAAGCTGTGATGAATACACATAATTATCTAATTATTTAATTAAACAAGTTTTTTTATTTAATAAGTAATATTAAATTTTTCAGATTGAGCTAGATGTTGTCCAATATAATTTATAGTCTCCAGTTAGAGGTATATTCCCAAATCAAATCGAAACTATGGTTACCCTGCTCGAACATTGTATGAGATAGCATAATTTTTGAGATTACACGCGTTTAAAACTGTTCTGAGGGTAAAACGATATCTCATTCTAATGAGGTTAATATGTCGAATAAATGGATGTTCACACCAAAATCCTATCAATTATAGATATTGAGATATCAGCGCACAAAGTAGCGTTTCGACTGCGCGGCCACGTACTTTTCGTTTTAGACTGATTTCGTCAATATATCTTAACTTTAGTAGTATTTGTTGCTTTCGTTAGTTTCGACAAATTAAGACCTTTCTTCTTGTAATAGTTTTACTATATAAAATCTTAAGTTTTAAAGAAATAATCAACAATAAAGAAACAACAAGTGCACGATTGCGCGGCCATAACTTTCCAAGGTGAATATTTCGTAAAATATTGATCTAGAGCTTATAATTCTTTTTTGGACAATTTTTGACAATTTCAGTCTTCAATTGACAAAAAGTATTAGACTCAGAACAATAACAAAGCATAGAAGGCGCTTTACGACATTTGAAGTGTACGCTGTCATAGACAAAAGAGTATTAGCTAGTGATGTGACTATGCATAAAATAAATATCGATATCGACTTCTTAGTTTATGGTATCGCTCCATGGCAATAAATCTAAATATGCTAAGGTGAAATAAAAAACTCACTTCTGTCTGATCAACTTATTTATTTATAAACACAGGATAAATTATTAACAAATTGAAATTACTAAGAAAACGCTGAAATAATTTTAAAAGAGCGATTGGCCCCGGAACGAGTAACAAAAAATTAAAATCACTGTCCTTTAAAAATTATAGTTTTTGTTAGGAATGTCCTTACTTTTTCTACAGGAGAAGATAATTCTTTTGCGGTATAATGATCCTAAATATTGTTAAATATTCTTTGCTTATCAATTTAATCAACAAATTTCTATGATCATCCAATACATCATTATCGAATGAATGTTCGAGTAAATCATCAAAAATTGACGTTGGTAGCAATATTTGCGATATTTTATTTATCATTGACAAAAAATACTTGGGTTGTCCTAAAACTTTGGAACCTGCACGAATTTCGTATTCACGTAGGATTTTTTCAGCGGTTTTACAGACTTTGCAAACCCCATCGGAGGGTTTTATAAGACCACCTCTATCTTTAATAGAAATCAAAGAAAATGATGCTTGGCTGAATTTATTTTCCAAATATTGGACACATTTTTCGCACCTTAATTTTTTTTTTTATTTTCCGCACTACAAAGCCTGCTACATAATGTACAACGTGATTTGCTTACTCCGTCAAAGTTCGTGCGCTCAAAACATAGTCGTGGTTAAATATGGCACTCGACACATCTGTAAGTTCGACAAGCCTGCTATTTCCTGTGGTCGAATTTATTTATTTATTTATTATTTCTTTATATTTTTGAACGTTATAATTGAGAACTGTTACCGTTTCTAATGGTACACAATTACCGGTTGAACCATCTTTAAAGTGTGCGTGCACAAGTAACCTTTTATAAGCAGCACGGAACATTCGAGCTGAAGGGTTGTTATTGAAACCACATTTTGACCTGATAGCTCCGAAAAACAATTCTATGTGGTCCTGACTCAATTTGTAGGTACATAAATACATCATAACGCTGTTTTTAGGGGCGACATATATAACGTATAAGGCTATTAAAGATTTCATACAAATAATAAAGCCACTTGACCTATTTGAATTGATTACAAGAGAACCATTTAAGAATTTAGGATTTTTTATATATTCCTCAGCAGCAACAAAAAATATTTTAGTTTCATCTATATTAAATTTGGCGGTTGCCCGTTTCCATCCTTTTGCGCTCATGTTTCTGCTGTTCATAGTATCGAAAAGATTATTAAATATTCTTATAAATTGAATAGTGCCATCACAATCAGCAAACTCAGGAATTCCCAGATTTTTACAAAATTCTAGGGCATCTGCAACAGACGCACTAAGTAGTTGTGTGGCTAATCGAACCTTCATTCTTTGTTTTATGTAATTAATGTGATCTTTCCTTAATTTTGTACCTAAATGAAGTCTTTCATTATTCTGCAGGTTGTGTAAGAGTTCAATATAGTTCCAAGATATTTTTTTTCCTTGATTATCTATCAAAACTTTTTTGTCCCCAAATGTGTTACATATTTACATAATATTATGGCACGGATCTGGCCACAAACAAACTTCGTTACCATTTTGAATTACAGAATAATTAAGTGTATTCATTTCGCAGCCTAAATGACTACACATGGCTTTATTAGCTGTAGCACCATCAAAAGTAAGGGAAACCACTTTAGCCTCAGTGTTTTCTATCAATGTTAGACATTGCTGTAGTAATAAGGACTTCTGTTCAGCTGTGATGGAGTCTATGAGAAAATATCCTACAGGGATTTTCCACGTGTCATTTACAACCGTTAATACGAATGTCAACGCTTCCCTTGCTAGCGGTATATCCTGTGAATCAAGATCACATCCGATGTTAACATACCCAAAATAATTTTTCCCAACCATTCGACTAACTTACGAAGTGCCATTTCGTCGAATGACAATGCGCAATATAAAGGCTTGCCACTATTAAATTTAACTCTTTCTTTTATTGCGTCAAAAGCTTCCCCTGTGAAACCCGGGTTTCAGTTAATACACTGGTACCATTTAGAAATTGTCTTCGGATGAGGCAAAACATCTTTTAATTCATTACGCACGTAAGCATATGCGCACGGGGATAGGTAATTTAAGGTAACTGCGATTTTTTTCAGCTCTAAGCTGTATTCACGCGTGTTGTCTCCCTGTTGCTTCGATAAATATTTTTCAATAACTGGATTGTTTTTCACACAGTCCAGTAAAAGCATATTTTCTTTTTAATTTTTTTCTTTTTCTAAGAATTCTATTAATCTTAAGTTTAAATTCTTATTTCTATTTTTTAAACGTTTTGTCTTTTGTTGCAAAGAATTAATTTTTAGCAAACGTCGTTTAGAAACTTTTTTTAGTCTTTCTAGATCCTGTTCTAACTGAACTACACGATTAATCAATCGTTGCCGACTTGGTGACGTGACAGATGTTGCACTGGATACAGATACAGCTCCACTGGTAGATGCAACTCCACCAGAAAATGTAGCTCCGCTATTAACCTGAAAAAAAAGTTGTTTCGTTTACCGGTGTTCTATAAATCTTTGTTCTAGTGGTCAGAGCATTCACCTCACGATTCTGAGGTTCCGGGTTCGATTCCCAGTGGGGACTATTTCCCCAATTGGTTAGGACAATGCAAGCTGAATCACCAGATTATCTGAAAAGTAAGATGATTCCGTGCTTCGGAGGGCACGTTAAGCCGTCAGTCTCGGGCGCTGTCACAACGGCAGTGGCCGTTACCAAAACCACGTCAGAGGCTAATCAGGCGGTTTGGAAACTCTGCTATCATGGTTTGATGAATCGTCTAGGTCCAAACAACCCACACAAGAACTACATCAGTATTCTAAATAAAATGAAAATACTAACCTCAGTGGACATAAATTCCTCCTTGCGCAGATGTAAGGAAGGCACTGCAGCTATTTTTAACCTGCGCCATTTATGACCAATGTTAATAAAGCAGTCATCGCTGAAATGTTTGGAACAAATACGATGTTGTTTTTTCCATTCCCAGTTGTTACGTGCAATAGCGTTGATCCATTTTTGCCTCATATCAACATCGGAGGGAAATCTGAAAATGACAAAAAAAATCATAGCCACACATGAGTTTAAATTATTATACCATGAGCCACACGCATTTTTGGCAACTGTCATTTCATTACTCATACGTACGATTTAGACTTGTGTAAGTAATGCGATGTTGCATTGCGCGTCATATAACCCGACCGCGTACTGTAGCATTACCTATGACTCGACCAAATTAACCATGGCACATGCCACTCAAACATGACGCGGCGCGCTGTTCGGTTTGGTGTTCGTATTATCTCGGTAATTTTCGCTATGTGTGTAAGTGAGTAGAAACATGCGACGGTCGGCTGGCTGCGAAATAAGTGATCTATTATTTAGAACCGTATTATTCAAGTTATAAGGTTTACGTTTTATTGACACCGCGGACTGCCTAGCACCGTGATGTTTTAAAGCATGACAGCATGACAGTAATGTTATGGTTGGTACGCCGGAGCCAACATTGCGCGCGCCATGATGCAAAACAGTTACATTATACGAAACAAATAGAAACATTGCTAGTAATAATAGTTCACATTCCATCCATCCCACGATTCAAAAAACAGTACTTAAAATCGACTTTATGACTATGATAACAAAAACGAGTGTATTTCGGCGCATTGGCGATTGTTACATCACATCATAATACATCGCGCTATCTGCGCTATCGCTGGAAGTTGAGCGAATTTGTTGAAAACGGGACAATGGTCATCCTATGTGGATAGGTTCTACATGTACTTTTTGGTAAATAAAGTGGCGGAGGAATTGAAGTTGCCTACTTTAATTTCTACAATCGGAGATGAAGGGTACGAGTTACTCGTCAACCTATCGAGTCCAAAGAAAGCTAAAGCAAGAGAAATGTTTTTTCTTGTCTGATGAAGTAACTTATTTAGGCTATGTTGTTTCTAAAGGGGTCAAAGCGGACAAAAATTAAAGCAATAAGTAAACTGGAAGCTCTAAATAATATTTGTGAATTACGTTCCTTTATAGGTATGGTACATTTTTTTCAAAGTTTCCGTACCCTTTTTCGTAGTAACCTTTACACAGGTTACTACGAAAAGGCGTAGGCTGGAACTGGGATAAGCAGTGTCAGCGTGCGTTTACACAGATAAAACAGAGTTTTAATGGGTACCGAAGTATTAGCGCACTACAGCGCCCGATAGCATATGCGTCACTTTCGCTCACCGTCGCGGAGAAAAACTACTCGCAAATACATCGCTAAGCACTTGCGATTATATTCTGTATACGGAAATTTTATCAATATATTTATGGAAGAAAGTTCATTTTACGAACGGCTTAGTGCGAGTTTTTAAACTTACTCGATCACGTTAACGTAAACGTAAACGTCAGTTTGTACTGAAAATGAATAAGCGCCGCCTGGTGACTATAATGGGAAACACAATTATTCCATACGAATTGACATAAGGTAACGATAACTTAAACGCGATCGAGTAAGTATGAAAACTCGCACTAAGCCCACTGATCACAAACCCTTATCGTCTTATTACAAAACAAGGTTCATCTTCAAACCCAGGTTTAAACCATGGACCCTTTTTTGAATTATGAACTTTATTCCGACACATTCAGTTGTCAGCTTTATAAAACTGACAACTTAGCACCGGACTAAATTGTCAGTTTTGTATAAAGGACTGTATTTCTATCACAACTAGGTTCTTATTACAAAAACTGGCTCGATGGTTTAAACCATGACAAAAGAAAAGCCTCGTTTTTTAATAAAGCAGTTAGTATCTGGGCAGTGATATTATTGGCATACAATTACGACATAGAATATATTCACACCAATGAAATTTGCGCAGACGGCTTATCACGTCTGCCAGAAAATAAAACCGTTAAAAATGAGAAGGAGGAAACTATTCCTGAGCAAACATACCTGCACTTCGCACAAGATGGGATCAACCCATCTGCTAGATTATACCGAAATTAAAAAACAAACGGAGAGGGATCCGTAGAGTTGTGTCATGTCGGGTCACCGGGTGGTGTGGTGATACCGGAAAAATAATAAGACTAAAAAATCATACATGAGCTACACATGGGCATCGTAAAGTCAAAGGCGTTGGCACGCAGCTATGTATGGTGGGCGGGCAAGGACGAGGCGGTGGAGCGCGTGCACTGTGTTCGCCGACGATCCCCCGCCCTTGGCCCCGGCCGACCAGGCCGTGGTCCCGGCTGCATCTGGACTTTATGGGCCCATATGCGGAAAACTTATTTAGTAGTAATAGACGCAACATCCAAGTGGTTGGAGGTATTTCAAGTTCCTAGTACGGCAGCGAGTCATACGATGGTTAGATTGCCCAAGCTGTGGAGTAGGTGGGGAGTCCCTAGGCAAATGTTTTTAAGGTACAACCCGAATAGTACTATTGATTATCAATTAATGTACTCAGATGAATACATGCGTTTACCCCGGCGTGCGAAACCAATAGAATCCCTCTTATCCGAACCTCCACGGCTACATGATGGCCCACAAACAATTACTAAAACAAAATTTAATCATCTACAAAAGCTGGAAACAGTCATACCGCCTGATTGCCACGAGTTTTATAATAATTTAATTTTTGACGATTAAAATGCTAAGTGTTTTGATAATTCAGAGATTTTTATGTCCTTATGATTGTTTGTTTTGATTTAAAGTAATTTTCGTTTTGCTACAGATTTTTGTTTTTTGTGATTATGACGCGGGTAACAGTTAAAGGAATGTTGTACCTACTTAATATGTTTTATTTTTGTTGAGAGTTAAAAACTTGTTTCTTGCCCATATTTTTGTGATTGAGAAACGCCATTAGTTTGTGTTTCAGATGAATAAATAATTGTTTTGTACTTTTTATGATTGTTTCAATTACGCGTATCTACTCATTTTATTATGTCATGAGGCTGATATTGGCACAACGAAACCGCGTAAGTGCCGTAACACCCGCATAAATAGAAAAACTGCAATTTTTCTACCACTGACTGATGGCCTGGTACACTAAGAACTCAATATTTCAGTAAGATTCGCTTTATCATTCTAATACTTAAATTACAAAGTTTTTTTTTATCTCCTGGAAAGTAGTCAACCTTCTGGTTACGTACTATTGCAAATAGTAGATCAGCGCTTTTGTAGTATCGTCGACGTTATGTTATCGAATTCCACTTTACAGTAGGTTAAAATCTTAGCAAGGCCCCGGCAATCTGAAAGTTAAGTAGATACGCATAACACAGAGCACAATAGTGACCCATGTAAACAACCTGATAATTAGGGTCTGGCGGTCGGATGTTGGCCGCTCGGCTAAGCACTCCTATGAACAAAATGTCTCATAAAAAAATTGTACGTAGGAAAGACAGAGAGGCACCTAGCTCCGTACGCGTGAGATGGAGCATTTTCTATGAAAACTATAGCAAAAATGGTGTGCCGCTCTTCGAGCGGTATTCCCGTACTTAGCCGAACGGGGTCGGAGATCTACAAGAGTGTGTCCTTGACCTATGTTTAAAAAAATTACAAATTAGTCATTATCAGTAGCGTCTTGCTTAAACTGCATTATGCATATTGTGATATTGGTGAGCGAAATAAATAACTGTTTGTATACAAGGGGCTTTTTGTACCTACTAACATGGCGTATAGTGTTCGGTTTATTAAAAATAATAGAGAGACATTTGAACAACGTTTAGATATCAAAATTAAGTGCCTATTCACATGTACCGGTTGCCGGGTAGCCGGTGCCGGGTACCCGGCGGCGCAGTGTATGGCCATGTTTTATCTTTCAAACGTACCGTCGTAATTTGCCCGGCAAGCGGTCGCCGGGTGCGCACCGGATCCACCACTGTGCGTCCGGTTGGCGCCTACCGGTTAGCCGGCGACCGGACGCGTAGTGCTGTATGGAAGACGCAGCATGCTTTCATACGCACCGGCGCGTAGTCGCCCAGGTACAATGACAGGGAGAGCACGCGCACGTCGTTTATTCTCACACCCTCGTATCGTCCTATTATAGTATTAAAATTGTAAAATGGAGATATATATTGAATTACTAATAACTTTAGTGGAAGCTAGACCGGTTTTATGGGATAAAACTTATCCAGAATATAAAGATAAAAATGAAACAAAAAAGGCTTGGAGAGAAGTCTGTGTATTATTTAAAAACAACTTTGAAGAAATATACGACAATGAAAAAAACGCATTTGGTAAGTCAGTACTTTAAAGTATAGACATCTCGCCATCTTTATTATCTGTGCTACAAAGCACTCTACATTGTCTATGCTAATACTATGGCCGCCGCACATACGTAATTTCTAGGAATTAGGCGGCCATAAGTCAAAATTCTTAAAATCGACTAATGACAAACAATGTTTTTCCTGGAATAGTAGACTACTTGACGAACAATAACCAACCCCACCCACACCCCTAGACTGCGCGAGCGCGCTGCATTACTAGTCGAAACTTGCTTGTCGCACTTACTGCACGTGAAAGTTCTTGACGCCCTTTTCGGATATCATTTTCATCTGTGAATATTTTAAGTGTCGTGACTCGTGGCATATTTGTTTGTTTAAGTGATGGATACCAATAATCCAGGTAAGCCTTTATTAAATTAATATGAAATTGTATTAAATATATTGTCAATAAATAACTTAATGAGCCGTCATGTCATTGATACCCTTTTTTAGAAATGATTTTTCTTTATTTTTCAATTTCAATCGGAAAAAAACTTTACTTCCGCACCTTTCCGAGTTAAATTTTTGTCTTATAAAGAAAACTGCTTAAAATCAGCTGCTAGTTTTTGCTAGTTTTAAAAATAAACGAGTTTGAAATTTTTTAGACAAAAATAGGAAAAAACGGATTTTATGTTTTTGTGTTAATATTATTTTTTTACTGTCATAGGTTCATCTGGCTACTCGGGGGTGAAAATGTTGACCCGTAAATACCTCTTCGATAAAATGAACGAGCAACATTCATTATCGATAAATTAAAAAATTAAATATTTAGAAAATTATTTACTCGTGTGTTACGGGGACACAGAAGAACATAAAAACGTGATAAAAAAGAAGTTTAAGTATTTTAAAAGTGATTTAATAAAGAGGTGGTCTCAGGCGCACAGAATACTTGAAAACTTTTTGGCTGGAAGGAATTCTTGGTTGGAAGGAACATTTGAGATCCCCGTAGACACGCATCAAAGGCCAGGACGACCTACCAAATCCTTTAGCAAATCTAGCGAAAGGACAAAGAGAAGAAAAACTGAAGGAGTCCGCGCATCTTACGACGAAGAAGTAATTGTTCACGCGGCACAAGTAATTTTACAAACAGAGGAAAAAAGAAACGCGTCTACTGTTTTAAAGGACATTACAAATTATACTGTGTCTGCCAGTGATTGTAAAAACAGACATTCAAAGTCTAAAGAAATAGAGCCCCTTACTCCTCTGCAAGCACTGACAATGTTTGTTGAAGCCGATTTGACCAGAAGACAATACGAAATTAAGATCGAGCAACGAACAAAAGATTCTATCCACATTATGAATTATTATTGAAGGCCAAAGAAGATTGCTACCCACCCAAGGAGTCATTACGAGTGACGTCTACCTGCGCGGAAGGAAACCTACAATCTTTGTTGGATCACACTGTAACCAGATTATCCCTCTTCTTAGAAGAAGTCTTACTCACACTTGATGCCGTTGAAAGGAACTCGTTACTGTTAATCTGCAAATGGGGTTGTGACGGCTCTCAACAAGCCCAGTTTAAACAAAGACTCAAATGAAGATGACTCTGATGCTAACAGACTGACAGACTTTAATTTTTTTTATGTGATAGAATTACAAATTAACATATTTCAGACTTTCCCCTTTATCTGTGCTGTAAGACCTTGCTTCTTGCCAAATTTCATTATTTTAGGTCAACGGGAAGTACTCTATAGGTTTTGATTTACTTGCGACAGTTGAGAGTATCAAATAGTGTAGCAAAATTGCCGTATTTTTTTATTGCGTTGACTTATAAGCTTGATTTTTTTAGAACTCTAAGGGACCATAGACTTCGTAATCGATATAAATTTCAATGTGATATCTCCCTGCGTCCTTGAGAAAAAGGGTCTTGACACACTAACAGACTTGAACTTTTTTTTTATGTGATAGAATAACAAATTAAGAATTTTCAGACTTTTTCCTTAAACAGTATGTTAAATAACAGAGGGCGTTCCCCTAAACTCGTTAATCTATATCATTAATAGATTATAATAAAAATAGCAGCATAGAAAAATAAGCATAAAATAATCCGAATTCAAAAAAATAATTAATTGACAATAAATTCGAAACATCCTGTTTAAGGATGATGCGCCAGGGTAGCCCGCGAAATTAAAAAATTTCTTACGTTTTTTGCAATTTGTAGGTCAGTGTGAGCTTGTATGTTGATTAAAATATGATTCGCGGCCGTAGCTAAGCTTTACAGAATTATAATCATTAGAATCAGCAATACATCTCCATAAGTTAGCATTTATCTCAAATCTAGCGATTTCATGAAATCATGAGGTTACATACGCACGATGCCGAGCGTCTCACGAATACTCACGAAGCCGAGCGAACCAGCCGCCGCGCGCCGCGCTGAATGGCGAGCGGCGACTTTATTATAAGGGCGAGCGCGCATTGCGGTGCGTTTTTCTACCGCATAATCTGTGAAGTATGGAATGTCTTTGAAGTGCGCGCACTACGGTCATGCGTTTTGTTACTGTAGGCCCCGCCCAGTGCGGCAGAACTACCGGAAACGCACTGCAGTGCGCGCTCGCTCTAATGGCGGCATAAAACATCTGGGAACTAGAGTTCCCACGGGCACGTTGGCGGATAACTGCTAAGTTGCACATTAATATGAAGGTTGGCGGCTGCGTACTCAGCGCAAACGGACGTTATGCTGAGTTAACTCCTCCCTCCATAAGATAGAAGCAACTCTTGCTTCTGACAGCGTCCACGCTGTCTTTGGTTTCCTCGCTGCCTTTGATGTCCTCTGAGATCTTAGTGGTCTTCCATCGGTACAGCTTCCAAGATGCTGCTGCTACTAATAAGATGTCTAGTACCGTAGTCCAGCTTGGTGTGGCCATCATCATTGGCCAATTGATGTCATCTGGTAAGGAGAGGTCGCTTGCTTTGTTGATAAGTTCATGGATGCTGTCTAATGAGATGTCTTCTAGTTGTAATTCATATTGAACAGTTTCCTCCAGATTTTGCTGTTGCTCCGGCAAAGCTATGACCTCATTGATGACGATTGTGTCTGTATGTGCTCGTAATGTTCTGTTCATGACGTTGATTTAACAAACTTCCGTTAATGTAACGAGATAAATCCTATAGTATCTACATACTTCTGACACTACATAACCTTTACTTACACTTTGCATCCATTTTTATTTATCTTTTATAAAGATTTACATTCATATATTGCGAATTGGCCTAAAACAATTCGTTTTCTATAAATTTTCTTTATTATGACACTTACGTCAGGTTGTCAAGCTGTCATTACTTTTTCTTCTATCTATCTCTCATAGAGTTTCATAATGGCATAGACTATGAACGTTTCTTTTGATTTATGTAATCTAAATTCTTTTTATCAATATGTTAGGTCAAATATTGTATTTTTATAGATAATTTTGATTTATTATTGAATGGCTGTATCTTTAATTACTTTTATAAAATTAATCCACACACACTCGGAATTCGTCGAAGAGTTTAGAGGTTTTTCAACGTATATTACTGGCAGATTCAAGCATTGACTGTGGCGTTTGGCATTCTGATGACACAAAGCTTCAAATGTGGAAAGGATCTGAAATTGGAAGACGATTTTGAAAAACGCTGATGAATCGATGGATGGAAGACTCGGAGACGGATCAGTTCTGCTCCGGAAGCGATAAACGAAACATCTCCTAAATAAAATTATTATTGGTCGACCGGGAAAACTTACTCAGCGACTTAAACTTACCCGACTGCGGTCGATCCCTAAAGGAGGGTTATAGAAAATAACTATTTAATTTAACGGAGCGATTCAATACCAAATCTTCATCTTCCATACTAAACGTGCGTGTTTGCCTAACCTGGACTTACTTAAATTACTACTTCAAGCTAACCTCTACCTTCCTAAATAACTGTGTGTGTGTGTTTTTTAAAAACTGGTCTGTATTTTTTATCTTCTAGTTTTCAATATAAAATGTTCAAATCTTACCTTAGCCCCTTTTATTCCATTAGGCTAGTAGATTTGTTACAATCCCAGCTAGCCTTTTGTAGTCTGTCTTAGTTTTGCACTGTATTTTGACAATTTCATCTTCCTTCAGGATAAGTAGCCAATTGTTATCTCCGATCTTTTGAATTTTTCCTCTTCTTAGGCTCATCTTAGCATGTGTACAGTTTTCTTGACGATGCTGAATGAGGGATGGGATGCAGTCTTCGGTGTCTTCAATTCTTCTAGTGTCCAGGGTCTTGCACAGCCGGATGTCATCGGTCAGGGGTTGACAGTCTTCTTCCATGTAAGCGTACTCATCGTTCCCAAGTGCAAGGTATTTGGATTTAGGGATAATAGTTAGGTAATTTTTATTGGGAATGGAGTAGAGATGAATTAGGTCATAGGTTTGTGGGGCTACTGATGGGATTTCTAGGATAAAGTTTATTGAGTGTACTGTACTATAAGCCTTAACTCTAATTGATTTTTCTATCCTATGAATGTTACTAAGATTAATAATAGCTACTGGTCTAAACGAATAAGTGTTACCTAAGTTGATTAATTCCTCTATTAGGTTTTGAGGACTTATGATATAAGGATGCATGGTGCCCAGTTGAGCAAACGTCATGGCATCTTCTAACAACATTAACTTATCTAAGATAATCTGTAAACTAAAATCTATCGGTACGTATATATCTAGAAAATGTATATGATTAGTTACGTCGTTACTGTTACGTGTAATGTTTTGCAATAAGTTAGCCAGATTTTTCTGATTACTATTCAATTTACTTAATTGATTACCAAACTCATTCATTGTTTTTTGTGCTAGAACTAAGGACTTTCTTTGCTTATTCTGAACATTACTAATTTTATTCCTAATGTTTAATATATCTTCTTCGAATTTTGCTGCATCATCATGATCAAGATTTCCAGTTATGGATTTAATAACAGTACCTAATCCATTAATCAAGCCGCGCCTTTTTCTAACTTGCGGGCTTAAAAACTTCATCTTTTTACTTATTTGATCTAAGCTATATTCTATTTGATTTCTATACGTTCTATGTAGCTCTCCTGACATTACACTCTCAGCTGCTTTAGTGCTTGCATATAACGACATAAGTTGTATGGACGTAGCATGAATGTTTGGTAAAGGATACTTGTCTTCGATTATGCGATCATTCAGTCGTCTGTAGTCGATTACAAGTCTCCATTTAACTTTTCCTGATGCATCAGGTTTTTTTGGGACAATATGCACGGGACATGACCAAGGGGATATACTCTCTCTGACAATGCCTTGCTGTAAAAGTTTACCTACTTGCTTACGAATCTCATCGCGTTGTTGAGGAGCTTGTCTATAACTACGTACAAATACTGGTGTATCATCGCTTAATCTAAGTTCATGTTTAACTGCATGTGTAAAGGTCAGTGGAATATCTTCAGAATAGAATAAGTCCCTATACTGATACCATAACCTAGTAACTTCACGCTTTTCTTCTTCATTCATATGATCTGTACGAATTTTCTTCAAGTTTTCATTTAATATATGTGTCTGATTGTACTTGTACGGTATTAATGTTATGTGTGAATGTTACTAACCTCATTATACAATTCTAATTCCATTGAACACTTATCTGGAATATATTTCTTGTCATCACTAAAATTAATAACAGAAGTTTTAAAACAACCATTAATAACGTTAATTATAGCTGCCGGTGATTTTAAGTTATCTGACCAATAAAAATCATCGTGTAAGTATTGTCCATCTAAATAGTTAGTTTTAACAGTAACTATCTTTTCACACTTAGAATCGATTTTTATCTTTTGCGGTGGAGAGCTAAAGTGAATAGGTATTTGTGCTGTTGATGTTCGTAACACGTTATTATTCAAATCAATATTGCTCCTTAGTTTCTTTAAAAGATCGAATCCTATTAGACCTTTGTACTTTGCATCGAAATCAAATATTAAAAATTTATGGAATATATCACTATTAAACGCAGGGGGCAAGGGCAGGTATACTACTTTATCGTGAACTGATGAACTATGAGCCGTGACTATTTGATATGGCTCTGTTTCTACACAGAATTCAAAAATAGCACCAAAAATTTCATCAGATGCAATAACAGAAAGACTGGCTCCAGTATCTATTAAAAACTTACCGTTGAATTCCGGCAACTCAATATATGGTAAAAATTCTTTGGTTTGTAAGTTAATGGATACTATGTCCGGTTGTCTTGATCGGGGTTCAAAGTAAAATCCTGTCCTTGACTTACCTCTTGTTCTTCTATAGCTACGTTAGGTTCGGGGGCGTCGCTACTAATGTTTATGAACTGATCGAAACACTCACTATCAATTGGTATTGGTTGCACCAGGCCATCCATTTGGCTCGGGATATAGAACAACTGCCCCGATGCGAACTGTGGTTTTTCTGGCTTACCTGCCGTACGCATAGTGACGTCTGAAGATACTACAGGAGGATTAACCTGCTGTCTTGGAACGTTAGGCTGGTTCTTAAAGTTTGCACTTCTAACATTACCTGAGCCACCTGATCTGAAGTTACCTGATGCTGGTCGATTTTTTCAGGACAACAGAGACTGTATCCATTGTTGACGCTGTTCCGGGGTCATGTTATTCTGTTGGGGCTTATATGGTGGCATCGTTGGATATAGTAGATAAGGATGAAGAGGACTATTGTTAGGCTGCTGCTTAGGCAACTCCTTCGGTTTCGCTTGGGATGTTGAAGGGCTATTAAAATTATTAGACCTATTATATGCAAGCCTAGCCTCTTCTTGTCTAGCCGCAATAATAGCTTCTTCGAATGTTTCTGGTTTAGCAATTCTGACGCCTAATGACACATGAAAGTCTAACTGGTTTACATACTGTTCAATTACCATCTTTTCATAATAAGATTTATTACCATGTTCGCCTACAGAGTATAACGTGTCTAATAATTCACGGAGCCGTTTGCCAAAGGTTTCCGCATCCTCGTTCTTTGACTTACGTACCCGTGTGAGCTCCTGCATAACTTGTATCTCATTACGCGGTTCCCCAAGACGCCTAATCAAAACATTTTTAAGCGACTCCCAGAAAGTAAGATATTCTTCGTATGCTATGGCATCGATAGCTGGCCCGCTTAACCTACTCTTAATCAGGCAGATTAATGCCGGATGTGAACGATCTGCTTCACTAGTTAAAGTTAATAAACTATCTACCTCTCTAATATAATATCTAAGTAATTTAGGATTGCCATCATACCTTGGCATCAAATCCGCAATAAGTTTGTACGGTTTATAGTTAGCATCATAATCTCTGAGCGACATTGTTTTACTGTAAGTTACCTGTCTAGTGGCACTCAAACAGAACAATAGAAGTGTAGTATTTCACGTGGAATTTCACGGAATATCTTAACGCTATAACAAGTGGGTGCCTAACGCGATTTTAGCTTATAGACCGACACACATAAACTAGAGAAAAAAATACACAAATTATAATAAGGCAGGAAATAGAGCAAGGACACTTGGTAATACGAGAGCACTTACCAAAACAGCCCCTGCATCTCCTGTCGAGTCTTATCTCTGCCAACAGCTTCCTCCAATTCTCTGGAGACACGTTTTTCAGCTCCTATACAGGTGCCCGACCGCACGCTAGGTTCGTTGCGGATCGCGAAGGAACGATTTGAGAACCGTCACTCTTAGGCTTCGTTCACACGGCATTGTCCTGCACGTTTTTTTGCAATATACGTCTTAACGTATAAATAGTGACCATACAACGTACATATATCCATTCACACGTCGATTGTACTGCAAAAAAACGTGTACCGCTTATACGTTTAAACGCATACTCAACGGACTTGTCAAGCAAATCGAATGAACTTTGACGTATTCGGTTCGCAGTGGCACATAATATAGCTCTGTCTCGTTCACACGGCACGATGTTCACACGTTTTTTATCGAATAGCAACCGAAGAAGCGTTTAGTACCTGAGCGTCTTTTGGACGGGTGGCACGTATTTTATGTTTGAATTGGTTTGATATTCAAAATGGTTGAGGAATCTTCTATAGACAACGAACTATTAATTTCTTTAGTGGAACAATGTCCCGTTTTATGGGATAAAACTTTGGAACTTTATAAAAATCGCGTCGCAACTCAAGCGGCTTGGAAGGGAATCATGGTAATAATTGATCCTAATTTTGAGACAAAGGAAGGATCATGTCCACGCGCGGACTCTAGAGGAACGCGCGTGTGAAGAAAGTTTTAAATTAAATACAGTCCGAGGCTCAAATGGCCAGTTTATTGTTACTATGCCACTCAAGGTGGATCCCACCGTTCTCGGTGACTCATATGCTGCGGCTAAGCGTAGGTTTTTAACATTAGAAAAACGCTTTGAACGGGATCCGATTTATAAAGACATGTATATTAATTTCATGAATGAATATCAAACTTTAGGTCATATGACAGAGGACAGCGATACGTCAATTAATGACAAAAACAAAATTAGTTATTACTTGCCACACCATGGGGTTTTGCGGGAATCTAGTACAACAACTAAGTTGAGAACAGTTTTCGATGCATCAGCAAAGTCAACTACAGGATTGTCACTTAATGACATTCAATATGTAGGCCCAACTGTACAGAATGATCTACTATCTATCTTATTGAGATTTAGACAATATAAATACGTAATCTCAGGGGATATCGAAAAAATGTATCAAGCTGTCGAATTAAATCCAAGTCAAAGGTCACTACAGCGCATTATATTCAGGAAAGATCCGTCTGAGCCACTTAAAACTTACACATTAAATACACTCACATATGGGACAGCGTCTGCGCCTTATCTCGCGACCAAGTGCCTTGTGAGCCTCGCTGAGGCCACGGATGATGAACACGTAAAAAGTAGCATCCAACGCGACTTTTACGTGGACGACTGGTTAAGCGGTTCAGACACAATAAGCGGCGTTAAGCGGTTCAGACACAATAAGCGGCGCAATCGAACTTTGCCAGCAAATAAAAAGAATATTAAGTTCAGCAAAATTCAATTTAAGAAAATGGCAGTCGAACAGTACTCAAATTCTGAAAGAGATAGTAGACGTAGAACATGACTCTTGCCTCGATTTAGATTTGTCCGATAATTACACATCAAAAACTTTAGGGCTACTATGGATATGCAAATCAGATGTTTTGTCATTTTCCATTAACATTCACACTCACAAAACAATAACTAAAAGACACATTTTATCTATAATAAGCCAAATTTTTGACCCACTGGGGTTAATTGGTCCATGTGTTGTTGAAGCAAAAATAATAATGCAAAAATTGTGGGTTAATAAGAGCGACTGGGATGAGGAGGTTCCTCAGGATATAGCTAATTATTGGTTAACATTTGTAAATGCATTAAAATTTTTAAATAGCTTGAATGTTCCCAGATGGGTTTTATGTGATAACTGTATCACTGCTGAACTACATACTTTTACAGATAGTAGTGAGAAGGCATATGGTGCTTGTATTTATATACGCAGTCTGGATAGCTGTAATACAGTCACGGTACGTTTGTTAGCTTCTAAAAATCGTATAGCTCCTATAAAACCAACAACGATGCCCAGGTTAGAGCTGTGTGGGGCGCTGTTAGGTGCAAGATTGTGTACAAAGGTCAAAGAATCCCTTACCATACCAGTCAGCCGATGCGTCTTTTGGTGTGATTCAACAATAGTGTTGAGCTGGTTATCCACACCATCAACTCAACTTAAGCCTTTCGTCAGGTATCGTGTTAACGAAATACAGGAGACCACCCTTGGATCAGTATGGAATTATGTGCCAACACGAGACAATCCCGCAGATCTCGTTTCTCGAGGGGTGAAGGCTGATAATATCAGCGATTCTATCTTGTGGTGGACAGGCCCTTCATTTTTGTCGCAGGATGAATCTCTGTGGCCGAAACCACCAAACGATGTTGCAAAACAGGATTTGCCTGAACTAACTTATTTTGTAAATGAATCTGATAATCACCACATTCCAGTTAATCAAACAGTAATACAACAGTTAATTAATAAATATTCAGATTTTAACCATTTACAAAGAATAGTGTAGAGAAGAGTTGTAATTTAAAAAAATAAAAGTAATAGGTTGGTAGGTTGGCTGTCTAATCAAGAAATGCAATCATCATTAAATTGTATTTTACGCAATGCACAATTACAAATGTTTCCGGATGAATATTCTATTTAAAATTAGGAAAATCTTTGCCTCATAAAAATCGACTCATATCTTTATCTCCCTTTGTAGATTCTGATGGCATTATTCGTGTAGGAGGTAGGCTAAATAACTCTCCTTATGATTATAACGTAAAACATCCCATACTCATGTGCAGTAAGCATCATTTAACTAAAATCTTATTTCAAACTGTTCACAGAAAACTGTTACATGCGGGACCTCAGTTGCTCTTGGCAAATATTCGCCAAAACTATTGGCCCTTAGGGGGCAGAAACATATCTAGAGTCACAGTTCAAAATTGTGTAGTGTGTTTTAGGCATAAGGCACAAAATGTACAACCAATAATGGGACAGCTTCCAAAATCACGAAGCAATCTAGAATTCCCATTCTTAAATTCAAGTGTTGACTATGCTGGCCCAATACTGATCGCTGACCGGAAGGGAAGAGGTTGCAGACTTATAAAGTCATATATATGTATCTTTGTCTGCCTCGCTGTCAAAGCCGTTCACCTGGAGCTTGTCACGGATCTTACAAAGGAAGCATACATGGCTGCTTTGAATAGATTCGTGGCGCGCCGTGGCAAGCCTCGTAGTATATTGTCCGACAACGGCACAACCTTTGTCGGTTCTTGTAATCAATTACGTCTTTTTTTGCAGAATTCAAATATTGCATATGATGTTGCTCAGGAAGGAATTGAATTCAACTTTGTGCCTGCCTACACCCCTCATTTCAATGGCGTTGCTGAGGCCGCTGTGCGCTCAACAAAACATCACTTCAAGAGACTGCTTAAACTAACGCACTTCACATACGAAGAGATGGCTACGTGCTTAACTCAAATAGAGGCTATTCTCAATTTATGTGTTTTCCGTCAATTGCACCTAAACAATGAGGGAAATTAGTCTTTCTTTCAAAACCTTCCACTATTTTTATCCATTCAATTTCTGTAGAAGGCATTTGAAGATATTCTCCCTGAAGGACATGCCATAGAGTCCAGCAAACATCCCAGATGATACCACTTATAGTCGATACTCCAACTTTGTATGAATAGTGTAAATCTTTCATGGAGCACCCCGATGCTAAATACCTGAAAAAAAATGTATATGTACAGTCAACAGCACGTCCCTCTATACAGATCCAATATAAACTGACACGCGGCATCACACACACAGCGGCGGCACAGACTGGTTTGACAAGATCAGTTTATAATGGAAGTGTAAAGAGGGACGTGCTATTGTCTGTACCGTATTACTTTTTTGTTTACCGTTTTTGTTTGTCTTTTACAGCTAAAATGATTATTCAACGGTGGACTCATATAAGAGATAATTATAATCGATCGTATAAAAAGATAAAAGATCAGAAAAGCTCAGGAAGTGGCGCCAAAACAGCAAAGCCTTATGTATATAGTAAACAGTTATCTTTTCTGCAGAAAGTAATAGAACCTAAAAAGACAGTAAATAATGCTACTACCGAAAATAACAACACGGAATCCAATAATAACACAGAATCCGAAAACCAGAAAAAAAATTCTGAGGGTGGAAATGAAACATTGGAAACAAACTCTTATAGAGACACATGACACAATGGCGGCAAAGAGCCCAATACCTAATCGTGTACCTAAAAGATCTCTAAAGAATATGATTAGTCCTGTAGATGCGAAGATGATGAAATTTATGGATTCTTATTCGAATAACGAACCTAAAACAATGAATCGGCATCTTTCATTTTTTAATGGGATATTACCATCATTAGATAAGTATGACGATGATGAAGTCCTTGAATTCCAAATGGGTGTGTTACAGTTAATGAAAAAAATTAAAAACAGTCGCCAAATTCGTGAATCGTCGTCTTTCAATCTGTCATCAGTTCACAGAGGATATTTTACACAACAATACCAAAATAGTAATATACAAGAAGCTACAAATTCTATTAGTACAAACATGACTACAACGACTTCTCTTCAAAGTCCAGCCTCTGTAGAATTAACTACAGCAGCTTCTCTTCAAAGTCCGTCTTCTGTCGAATCTTGCTATTCTAACTACACGGATATTGATTACAATGTCTTTTAATACGAAACACGAATATACCATAGTAAAATTGGTCAAATTTTTATATTTTTTTAATTATAATAATTAACATTAATAAAACTTAAATAATCACAACCTGTGTATTTTTATTTTTACTTGCCTTAAACAGATGGCTAATTTCATTTTAGTACTAATGCATTTCCGTTGATTTTTGTAGGCTTGAATTGATTTGATTTTGGTAGGCTTGAATTTTCCAGTCGAGTTAATAACTTTTCAAAACTTTCAACAGACATTCGAAAGTAATTAAATAACTTTTTTTCATCGTTTCTAAGATTTTCGAATAATTTTTCAAATGTGATCGTTCGCACAGATTCTTGATTAATAGGATGTACCCAAAACCTTCTGTTTTGTCGGCGGCGAGACCGTTGGCGCCTACGATACCAATATAAAAGTACAACCACGCGTGGATCCATCAGTGACGTCTACTCGCTGTGACAACTGTGTGAAGACTGCGGCTATTCGTCTTTTACACGAATGATAATTTACCGTGTGAAGACCCGGTTGATTGTACGTTAAAAAAACGAATACGAAAAAAACGTGCAGGACAATGCCGTGTGAACGAAGCCTTAGCCGAAGAGATGTATTCGAACTTAGAGCGTCGCGCCACTACCGACTGCGCCAGTTATGTTTCGGCGATCGGGAGTTTACTTAAAAAAAACTTTATTTATTACAATTAATTTAATTGTTTTAATTACAGAAAAACAGTGTATTAAGCTGAAGGCTGATGTAAGAACAACCAATAATATGGAATAACATGTAATTGATCTAACTGCTAAGTTGCACATTAAGGCCGCTTTCACATATAGGCGACTTTAGCAGCGCGACAGTCGCGCGGCTGACGCGCGCCTGTCGCGCTGTCAAAATTTCATAGTTTAAACTGAAGCGCGGCGGTCGCGCGCTACCGCCGCGACCGCCGCGTGCGCTCAGTCGGCGATGAGCCAGTGTTGCAAACGTACGTATAGACTACACAATGAGCGAGTTTGATACCGAACGATTTATTTTCTTTTTCTTTTTTTCCGGTTTACACAAAGTCGCTCATTTTAAATACAAAACATAAGTGATATAAAGATAGACCTATTAGACCGTCTGAAGAGGAGTCTTGATTGGACTTAAGTTAATGTCTGACCATTCTAGCTTGGAGTCCTATCAATCTACCAATTCTCATAGATCTTGTCATTGCTCGGAAAGGAAGTCAAGAAGGGACCATCAGGAAGGGAGTTCTACCAGTCTACCTTCCGGCATCTTGCCGTCTACCTCAGGGAATCCACCTAGTCAGAAAGAGAGACTGAACCAACTAGTGACAAAATACAGCATTGCCACTCGTGATCAATCTAGAGTAGCTTTTGAGTCATATATTAGGAAAATATTGCAGAGAAAAACTAGCTTCAATAAATTAACTTGTTCTCCACTTAATATTGATTCAGATAGTAATATCACAACAACCTATTTTTATCATTTGGGTTGCTCAGGTAGTCTGGGAAACGTTTACAAGGTGCTCAATTATCCTAATAAGATCAAAGTTAGTGACCGAGGTAGTCTATTGATTAAGAAGAGTAGAGTGGAGGAAGTGGTTAAGGGATCTTATATAGTAGAGACCGATTTGGAGCTAGTGTTTAAAGACAGACATGGAGGACATACTAGCTAAATTTAAGGCATTGGGTCAAATCCCTTCTGATCCTCTAGAGATATACACTCAATTGAAAAGTGCCCTATCAGCAATCGGAGATGTTAAAGCTTGGATGGTGACAACATTTGGATATTCTGGATTCGATGTGATTGCATTTAGAGAGAAAATGATAGTTCAAATTAAGGAACTTGGAGATTTATATTTCTTAATCATGCTCTTCATGATAAGAGGAAATAACGTCGCAAGAATAAAAGAGACTGTTGAGAGCGCAGTAGTAAAGGCTAAAATTGAGACACTAACAAAAAGTCTAGGCATTAAGCCGAGAGCAAGTGGAAAGACATCAGTGATCACACTCTCCAGAATCGCCATATCATTTCCTGAGGTAGTCGCCGGATGCTTGGAGGCTGTCCCAGATATGCCAGGGGCTGTGTCACTGGGATTGATTAGATCAACACTAGGATATGAGGAATTCCCAGGAATAGGCAGACAGCCATCATTAGCCTGTCTGTTACCGAATAAGATTGGAGAGTCAATGACTATACTAAATGTTTTCTTTTACGCGAATATGATGTTGTCTGAAACAATAAATCAGCGTAATGAAGAGTGGACCAAAAAAACACCACACCAGCGTGCCATGGAAACCAAACCATATCAGGAAAATGCCTACAACTCTCCTGTACTCACTAATGAAGCTAGAGTCGATTGGTGCATAAGGCTCAAAATAATGAGTTCTAGGAATGTATATACGAGCGTATGGATGGATGCTGCAAAAAAAGCAAAAGAAAAACTTACAACTGTTTATAATTTTGCTTTCTAGGTGATTGATTAGTCATATCATCATTTCCTATTACTCAATTAAGTTTAATCAATATGTTAATCATTTTAGTTAATTAAGTTTATATTAATCATTATATTCATAGATTTGTTATTGTGTTATTCTTTAAGACTAGATATATTAATTAGTTAAGATTATGAATTAAAACCATTACTCATTATTTAAGATGAAATATATGTGATAATATAAGTGCCATTTATAAAGGGCTGTATAGATTTAAGGAGTTTTATATTATATGTGAAATTTAGAATTAAGACACTAACACTAGGAAGTAAGATAGCATAACAAACTTATAAATATTATTGAAATCCAAATGCGTCCTGTTTTGTGGGACTCAAGAAGCAACAATTACAATAACAGGACCCTAAAAAAGAATAACTGGCAAGAAATAAGTGCATTGTTTATTCCTGATTTTGAAAATAAAAGTGGGTCCGAAAAAAATGCAGCAGGTAGGTTTTATTATTTTATTTAGGTAGGTACCTAATATTATATCATGTTATTCTGCCACGGTACTTCTCCTTCGGGTGATACAAAATAGTCGGCGAAAAGGTTTCGAGTTGTAACTCCTCCAACGGCAACGTTGTGAACATCAGTTGGACTAGACGGTATAATATTTTCATCGTCCTCTGCGAACACGTATGATAACGTGTGATTATAATTAAATCCATCTCGCTGTCGTACAAAATTGTGTAGAACACAACAGGCCCTTATTATTTCTTCAGCAAAATCAGTTGATACGTTCAACGGGCGGTGGAATATTCTCCATTTATTACTTAGTATACCAAACGTGCATTCTATATAGCGACGTGCTCTTGAAAATCTGTAGTTGTAAATTCTCTGCTTCACAGTCAAATTGTTTCCACCGTACGGACGTTGCATATGATCAGTGAGTGCAAACGCCTCGTCACCAATGAAAGTGTAGTTAAGATGTGGTCCATCACTACAAAGAGGTTCAGGACTAGGTAGTTGTAGTCTATTTTCTGTGATTGCTTTAGATATTGAACTGTTTTTAAATATTTGAGAATCAGCACTCTTTCCAAATGATCCCACATCTATATAAGTAAAATTATAATTTGCATCACATATAGCTAGCAATACAATTGAAAAATATTTTTTGTAATTAAAGTACAGTGAGCCACTGTGTTCTGGTTTTATCACGCGGATGTGTTTACCGTCAATTGCTCCTAGACAATTCGGAAAGTTTGCATTTATTTTAAATCCTTACGCTATATTTTTCCAGTCCGCTACTGATTTGGACGTAATAGTATTTTCTTTCAAGATACTATATATATGTTTGCAGGTGTCCCTTACTATATAACTAATTGTTGAAACTCCGCAGTTGAATGAGTATTGAAGGTCTGATAACGTACATCCAGTGCCCAAATATCTGAAAGAGATTTTTTTTTATTTCAGCAACCGATTTACAAAAAAGATGGAAAAGTATTAGGGACTGCTATTCGCGAGAATTGAAAAAAAAATACGAAATGTGGTGCAGCTGCTGAATCACGGCGAGAATATGTACATTTTAAACAGCTTCAATTTTTATCGCCTCTTTTTACGACAAAACGATCACAAGAGAATGAATCCGCCGAAATTAATAACTCTTCCACATCGATTGCACCACCATCAAGGCCAGCAACGCCATCGGCATCTGATCTTTCTAAATCTAAATAGTCTGCTAAAATATTTCTAACATTATTTGCTGCTAGCCCTCCACGTCGTACTTGCTCTCTAGCTAAATCATTGAACGGATCTGACGCAGAATGTCCCATTCGCAAAAAGTCCCACTGTCGCAGAATGTCCCATTCGCACAATGTCCCATTCGCACAATGTCCCATTCGGGAGCACCAGTCAAAAAACAAACAATGTGTTTATTACCTACTCGACCTGATGTTTTTTCGCGTATACGTATACTGCCATTTTATTTACTGTATTTTTTTTTAGTATTGACTAGTGCTATCCATCTGTTAACTGAAAAAATACAACGTGTAATGCTAAATGCGCAAAACCTCTTAAGGGGTCATTGCACTCATCATTATGAACAACTTTTACTATGGGACCAAACCTGAAATCGCAAAAAAAAAATGAGCTGTTCAGTACATTTATGTTCGCATAATTCGTCAAAATGTACTGAACAGCTGATTTTTTTTTCGCGATTTCAGGTTTGGTCCCATAGTAAAAGTTGTTCATAATGATGAGTACAATGACCCCTTAAGAGGTTTTGCGCATTTAGCATTACACGTTGTATAACCCTGTAGGTATATCCGATATATAATATTCATGGCCTCGTCAGTAGATGAAAGACGTATAGGAGGGAAAAAATGTTTGCAAAATTAATTTCATGGCGCATTATTTTATAAATAGGTTTGTATGGAGAGAGGATCGTAGTAATGAATTGAAAGAGTTTAGAATGACCACTGTAATTTTTGGTGATGTATTCAGCCTGTGGTCTGCTCTTTATATTAAAAATCGCAACGCACGAGAACTAAAGACGTTGTACCCTGCAGCCGTTGAGATGCCGTAGTGAGGTCCAAAAGACATAAAGAAATTGCGCATTTTGCTTGAAACAAAAAACAAAAAGTTAAAATGTTTTTTTTTTCGTTTGAGGTGTCAAACAAAAAAAAAACTTTAAACTTTTACTTTTACTTTTTCAACTTTAACTCAAACTTTCGCAACAACGTATGTCGCGATAGTAAACTTTCGCAGTAACGTACATCGCGATAATGAACTTCGCAACTATGATTTACACCCAGTTATGTAAAAAAAAAACTACGAAAAAAAAAAAGAGTTACAAAAAAAATACCCAAATCGCTATAGGTGTGGAGGTTTTATTATTAAAATTTCCCTCGATTCGATCCCTCGATACAGAAAATAGTTTTTTACCTATAGATTACAGGAAAACCTATAAGAAGTCTGTGGTCTTAAAATAACATGAGTCACTGACTAATATATCCACGCACAGCCCAAAGTTTGGGCTGTGCGTGGATCAAAATTTCAAGGCCATTGGTTTGGGCCCCAAACCACATGGCCATTTGGAAATTTTGCACATAGATACCTTATACAGTATGTTAACCAACAGAGGGCGTTCCCGTTAACCCGCAATAGTATAGCATCCATACATGCTAAAAATATATTACCATTCGAAAATAAAATGTTTTTATTTTTTTTTAATATTAAAATATTTACTAAAAATGTTAAATTGATACGTAAAAGAAACACTGTACACGCGTACTTGATGGACGGCAACTTCGCTATTATAAAAGTTGCCGTCCTTCAAGTACGGGTGTACAGAGTGTTACTTTTACGTAATCTTTCAAGTCAATTTATTTAAACTTCCCAAACGAATTTTCACCGATTTTGACGGCATATAGCTGATGTTATAAGGAGTAACTTAGGCTATTTTTAGTTTAGAAAAATAATTAGGGTTCCGCGCAAGAAAATTAAACCCATGAAATTAGACTTCCACGCGGGCCAAGCCGCGGACAGTCCAGCTAGTCTCTCAATATTGTGTACAAAGTTACTAAGCCTCCGCTGTACGTCCGTCCGTCTGTCGCAGGGCTGTATCTCATGAACAGTAATAGGTAGACAGTTCAAATTTTCACACATTGTGTATTTATATTACGGCTTTAACAACAGATAATAAAAATAATGCAAAGTTTAAAATTAAAGGGGCGGTCACCATACAATAAACATTTCATTTTTAAAGAAAATAAAAGTTTTAACCTAGCATGACATATCGTCTAGAACTCATCGAGTAGAGTACAAACATACTTTTTTTTTTATCTTCTAAAATGAAGAAATAGGGAATCGCAAAAGTTGTCAATTTTAGACCATTTTTGTACAGAGCTCTAGCACAACAATTCAACAAATTAGGAATTTGAAACTTCTATATAAATTAACAATACTAAAAACGGCGATTCATAAGGTATTTTGTTTATTTATTTAACAATTTATGTAGGTAGTCAAATATGAACGCGCAAGACTTGTAAAAAAATATATTTCTTTAAATTGATACACGTGTGCTCAGCATGAGCTTTATAATACAATGGAACACCTAAGTCTTTTTTTTTTTTTTTTTTTTTTTTTTTTTTGGAATGGCATTCTCGCAGTGTGACCACTTGGGGTCGAGACTGCTTAACCCGGACTATCCTGTGGGTGCCTTAAGCGAACTCAAAGCCTCCAGCCAGGGGCAAGTTTTACTTATAAACTAAGCGACTGCGCACTAAGGGCACCCCCTGTGGGGTACGGACCTCGGCTTAGGGCGTCGCTGACTAAGAGAGGACAGCAAGGTACAATTGGCTGGCTCAAATCGGGGTTATTATTATTGACAGGGGAGTTTAAAGCTACAGGCTCAGCTACGCCACCAGCTGGCTCGTTATTACCGATCAAGGGAGATGAATTTACATTTACAGGGAAAGTTCGTCTACGCGGAGGACCTCGGCGGCGAGGTCGGAATGATGATTTTTGTGATCTGTGTTTGCGTACTAGAGTACTAGTAGCACTACTACTTTCCTGGAGGAGGGTAATAGGGTCATCAGGTTCAGAGAGTGCAAGTCGCGGACGGCGGACTTTACTGATTCGAGAGGGGACATAATTAGCGGACGCGACAACCAGAGGGTTGCGGTGCTTCGCGGCAGAGTCAAAGAAACGCTTGGAAAGGCGTTTCAAGAATTGACGGATGGTCGGGATTCTAAGGTCTAAATGGAGGTTTTCGTTCCGAACGAACCAAGGGGCTCCCGTTACCTTTCGGAGGCAACGGTTTTGAAGGGTCTGCATCCTATGGATGTGGTGGGACTTTGCGTGAGCAAAGACTGGGCCCGCAAAGGTCATGATGGGGCGAATGCACGCTGTATAGATACGCAACTTGCACTTAAGGGACAACTTGCTGCGTGCATTCATAACCGAATGGAGTCTACCAAGAGCAAAGTAGGCCCGCGAACGAGCCTTCTTTATGTGCTCTGAAAACGTAAGGTGCTCATCGAGCGTCACACCTAGATATTTGGCTCGCTTCTCCCAAGAGATCGGCTTGCCAAACATGGTGATCGGACGGGGGGGTTTACATTTTTTGCTTCGCTGTCTCGTAAAGAGAACAGCTTGGCTTTTGTCGGGATTGACTTCGATTCTCCACTTCCGAAACCACTTGGCGAGTGCATCGACAGCGGTTTGGAGAGTGCGAGAGATCGAGTCGCGAACCATGCCCTTGTAGTAGATGGCCGTATCGTCTGCGAACAGAGCCAACTGTGCCCTCTCGCTACGCGGGATGTCGCTAGTAAAAAGTGTGAAAATTAAGGGAGAAAGCACAGAGCCCTGAGGGACCCCTGCGCGAATAGGGTGGGGAGAGGAAAGCGCTCCTTCGATACTATAGCGAAAGGTGCGGTTTGACAAAAAGTCTCGTAAGATGAGCACGAGACGATCTGGCACACCAAGTTTGTAAAGCTTATATAATAAGCCGTTGTGCCAGACTTTGTCAAACGCTTTCGCTATATCGAAGAAAACAGCACCAGTCATCGCACCGCGCTGGAAACCAGCGCTGACATGCTCGACTATACGGTGGACCTGTTGTACGCAAGAGTGTTGGGTTCGAAAACCAAACTGCTCGTTAGGAATAAGGCCCTTTGTCTCAGCATAATCCCTGAGTCGCTTATAAATAAGTCTCTCATAGATTTTGCCGAGGACATTGAGCAGACTAATGGGGCGGTAACTGGAGGGCTCGCGCTTAGGCTTGCCGGGCTTAGGAATACCGATAACGGTGGCCTGTTTCCAGGCTTGAGGAAAGATATTATTACTCATGGCACCATTGAAGATGATGGTCAAGAGCATAATCAAACGGGCAGGGAAGAGTTGGAAGACCCTATTGGTCATTCCATCTGAACCAGGGGCTTTACGGGGTTTCAGAGCCTTGATTATCTCGTGCACCTCGTCTGGAGTGACGGGGGGCAGGGGACAATCAGGGTCTTCGACCGGAGGAAGGGAGGCTCTACGTTCGACTTCAGCGTCCACCTCAGAGAGGTGAGCTTGGTCTACTGGTTGAGAGCTGGGAGAGCATTGGGCCTCAAGACTATCGGCAAGGCATTCAGCCTTGTCGATATCATCGAAAGCGATGGTATTGTCTGGGCGGACTAGAGGGGGCATGGAGGTAAACTCCCGGGACCTGAGCTTCCTCTGAAGCTGCCAGAAGGCAAGATGGGTAGGCTCAAGCTCGCTCAGCATCTTATCCCAACCGGCGGAACGCAATTCCTCCATGCGTGTCTTTACAGATTTCTGTAAATAGCGCATGTGGACTTTGTTCAAGCGGCAGGGAAAGCTGCTGTAGGCACGGACAGCCGCGTTCTTCTCATTTAACAGAGCACGCACATCGTCAGGCAACTTCCAGCGGTGGTCATCCACCGCAGGAACTTCCCTTGAACAATCGTTCATGACTGATTGTACGTATTCCGTGAATGAGTCGATCGCAGCTGTCGTGTCAGCGATAGAGTCAAAGTGGTCAGGTATGGAATCTAAGAGTGGGGAAGTGGAGGATTTCAGACATTCGCTTACTTTCCTCCAGTCCGTCACTATTCGGGAGGGAGGGGGTTGAGAGGGGTCGGGGCGACCGATGCGGGGGACCAGATTTAGAATAACGGGACGGTGATCAGACGATAGTTCATGTATCGCCTCTATAGAGTCCAACCGAAGGTTGATATTCTTTAGGAGCGCTACATCAAGTACGTCCGGGGTATAACTAGAGTCATAGGGAAAATGAGTGGGAGTCATGGGAGCAACAACATCGAAATGTAATCGCGGACAGAGATTGAGCAGGTGTCTACCTCTGGTATTGGTGATGGAGCTATTCCAGGCGGAATTTTTAGCATTGAGGTCCCCCGCTATGATAACGGAGTCGCTCAAGCTAAGAAGGGCAGAGAGGTCGTCAGACAGAGATTGGAAATTCTCTGTGACACCGGTATAGGGAGGAAGATAAGCCGATACAAGAGTGATCGGCTGGTGGCCTGTCATACCTAAGCGGCAGACGGACACTTCTAATCGCGATAGGGGGGGAGCATCCATAGGAATACAGTATAGGGAGGATTTATAATAAATAAGGGTTCCGCCCTTATGACAACGTTCCCTGTCATTGCGAACTATGCGATAGTTGGCAATTGACGGGTTACGATATCTGGGCTTCAAAAAGGTTTCCTGTATGAGGAGGATATCAATTTGGTGATCGCGGAGGAAAGAGGCGATCTCATCGCGTTGGCCTGAGAGGCCGTCGGCGTTGAAAAAGCCTAAATTAAGGGACCTGGGTTTGAAACGCTCTTTAATTCCTCTATCCATTATTGAGTTAATTGTTGGAGTAGGAATTTAGGGCGCGCGTGATCTCGGGATACGCTTGATAGATCTTAAGGATCTGAGGAAGATCGCGGGCACGTTGCGCGACTTGCAACTCCCTGGCCATTTGCCATGCTCGCGGGGTGTTAAAGGTCAGGAAGGTGGAGGCGATGATGCTGAAAGGATCAACAACATCGTCGCCGCTAGCCACTGGGGTGGGTGCGGGAGGGGTAGCCAAAGCGGCAGGGGCCGCTTTAGGAGCGGGTGGTGTAGGCACGGGGGCCTGAGAAGGGGTGGGAAGAAGTCCGCTAATTCTGGGGTCCCTGGTGGCTGGGGTAAGAGTGGAAGAAGGAGTGGGCTGAGAGCTCACCAAGGCAGGGAACGCCTGCTTTTGGGGAGCTGGGAACCACGCATTAGGCCGCTGAGGGCTCAATCGCGTGTTCAACGGGATGTTAAAGTTATACTGAGGCTGAGGAGGAGGACATTCTCGCTGCTGGCGAGCGTTTGCACGCTTGGCCAGCTTAGAGGAGTGGGACTTGGGGGCTTTAGGACAGCCACGGTAATTGGCTGGATGCCCTGATTCGCCACAGAGCACACAACTCGGCAAATCAGTGCAGAGAGCACGATCTTTAGGGCGGGTACAATCAGAAGTACCATGATCACCCAGGCACTTGACGCACCTGGGTTTAGCATGGCAATTCCGTTGGGAATGGCCATATAGTTGGCAACGGTGGCATTGACCGATGATGCCGCTTTTATGGGGCTTTTCAATCTCAATGCCCGAGAGATTGCAGATCGAACGGACCTGGAAGATGGGGTGATACCCATCGACGTGGGAACAGATGACGAGCACCATATCATACGCGTCTCCGGTACGGGAGCGGTACATGCGGTGTACCTCGTCTACGGGGATATTTTGCGACTGAAGGTCGGCTTTTATCTCCTCAGCGGGGATTTCGCGAGGGATCCTACGGATCACCACTCGAGTCTGACGCTCCTCCGGGAGGGTGTATGTGTGGAAAGACACATTCCTTTCCCTGAGGAGTTTAGAGAGTGCCCGGTAGTCATTAGACGTCGGGATAGTCACCTTAATACCCGTTTGGGTAGAACGAGCACTGGTGAAGTTGATCCTAAGATCAACGCACCAGCGCGAGACGTCGGTCCACCTCGCTTTGTCCTGAATGTAAAGCGGAGGTGGAGAATTCTTCTTCTGTGAAGCAGAAGAAGAAGAAGTAGCGGTCAAGCCAGAAGGGACCCCAGAGGTTGGGACGGAAGGAGGGACTGCGGCAGAGGAAGCCACAGTCGGAGTAGGCGCTACGGTAGCGGGAACGGGGGCGGGAGCTGAAGGCGGAGGGGAGGGGATAACCCTTAAGGCCTCCTTCTTTGCAGCCGGGGCATGAGAGCTGGCTTTCAGCTTCTTCTTCCTCTTCCCTCCTTGGACGGTGGTGAAACCATCGTCCTCGGTAGAAGAGGAGGAAGAAGAGGCCGAAGCGGAAGCGGACTCCTCAGCCTCCGAGGAGACGGAGGAGCCGCTTGAGTAAGGCGAGGTGGGACGAGCCGAGGACACCGACGCTGGAGCATCGGTGTCCATCGCGACGGTCGCGGAGGGAGAAAGCTCTAACGCATCGCTGAACTCAGCGATGCTAGAGGAAGAGGGGACGGGGGGGGACGCTGCCTGCTGAAAGGCAGTGGCTATGCGCGCCTTAACATCGGGGACTCCTAGGAGGAGTCCAAGGAAGAATTCGGGGTCCTTGAATAGGTACCCTTTCGCGAACTCGAGAAATTCCGCGGAGTTAGACATGACTCAAAAAAGAAAAAAGAAATCGCGGTCGCGGTAGAAAATGGAACCTGATGGCCCTAACTAACTCCCCGGGTGGGAAGGCCCGGGGATGTGTGTCACTCCCTGCCGGGTGTAGGCAGGGAGGTGTGTACCTATGGTGTAACCTATAAGTGTGTCGTCCGTTGCCAATCTTAATGTGCAACGGGGCCCTGGCTAGCGACTAGCGCGAAGGGTGTAGACACACCCTAAAGACACTAGCTCCTACGCTGTTGAGGGAAAACTGTCATCCAGTGCCGACTAGGAGACCCCCCAAGGCCGGTTATCACTGGGACCCGTCCAACTGACTGCCTCGCCCTGAAGGGGTTCGGCGGGTGCGTTGGGTCAGCACCCCACTCGGCTTCGTTGGCACCGTAAGGTATCCACCGAGAGACCACGAAACTGTGGTTTTGCCCAGAAGGGGCTTAGCGCAGGAGGAGCTCGCGATATGACGAAACCAGTTAAGGAAATATTCTGCCTTGAGAAAGGCACTTTTTTGACCATGGACCGACCAGCTAATTAAATAAATAATCAACTGATCGATGATCGGAGTAGCCGAGAGAGGCTACGAAATCGTTACGAGAGCGCAACGAAAGCTAACAAGACTCAGGACAACGGGTCATGAACGGCGGAGCAATGAACCCACAACCGTCCACAACGAGTGCCAAGCGTCAAGAGGCGAGAAAAGACACCTAAGTCTAGATTACATTGACTTATATACTACTGGAATGTTTACATGTGTGTGTCTGTGGCTGGACCTCACAGATGGCCAGCAACAGGCTGTCGATCCTATGTCTAATGGTTTTGGTCATCATTAATTTTATAGTAATTGGTAATTTGTCACATGATTATAATGGCTACCTGGTACTGATGGGTGGCATGGTGTGACATCAGTTTACCAATACAGTACGGGGTAAGGGTTGGCTACGCATAACTCCTCCCTCCGTAAGTGCAAAATCATCATCCGCAGGTTCATCACGAGGTTGATGATTTTGATTAAGCTTACGCAGTAATACATATCTATAACGGTACATTGCTATAATTAGTACAAAAAGTAAAATAAGGTAAATTATAATAGTTCCTATGCTAACACTGTGCACATTCACAAATTGTCTTTCACTGTTTATCACTTCACTGTTATCCTTTAATGCGTGCGATAAAAACTGTAGATTTTCGAAGTCGATCTCGTCTAGGCTGATAGTTTTACGTAGCACGATGTCCTTTGGTGTAATAATACTGGGTAGATGTATAGATGGTGAGCTGCGGAAGACAACTTCTGCTGCTTGAAGACGGCGTTTTCTTAGTGTTGTTGTACCAAGTTGTACCTCACAGGCATTGTTAAGTGTTATGATGTAGGTGCCCATGATGTCGTGTTGGCTCATGTCGTTGTCGCAGTATTCTGTTAGAAATGTAGGAAAACCTGCGAAAATAATCCAAGAGTCTGGTTGTATGGATTTTATCTTAATATCCGATGCATTGACGGGAAGAGGTAGGCACGATGTTATCTTCGTAGAAAACGTCATCAAATCTTTGATGCATTTATTTTCCTCCTCTGGTGACACGCTGCGCTCGTAACAAAGGAACTTTCCTTCGTCTATTTTTCTGCAGGGCTGGGAGAGCGATACTACTTTCGACCCTTTCGCAAGGATATGGGAATGTTTAGGAGTAATTAGGAATGATAGGTCAAGGTGGGAATTATACATAGGAAAAGGATGTAGGGTATAATAATTATAGACATCTAATTGGACTGTTGGTACCGACATAATAAAAGTTATTTGTTTGCCTTTTACATAAGCTTTGATGTCAATACAATGTTCAATATTAACTAAGTTTTCAATAGTAGCAGGAAATGCTAACTTACCCGATTTCCGGCCACCGTAGGCGCGGGCCTGCGGACGGTGAGCAGCGGGTAGCTCGCCGTCCGGTAAGGACCAGGCCCGAGTCGACGGCGCGTTGTGTTCCACGCGCGCCTCAAAGAGATGTCAGCAAGTGACGGGGTCCAATAGGGCCGACGCCGCTGGGGTCGCGGATTGTCCGAAGGGGTTACCGCGGCACTGGCATAGGCAACTGAAGGAACACGGGTGGGTTTTAGTCAGTAAAAGTCTGACACGCCCTTCCGCTCCACCCAGAGCGGGAGAAGTTATTTGATGATTTCCCACGCTCAAAAAAAAAAAAAAAAAAAAAGGTACGTCACGTGACGTATTGAATTACATTTCCAGGCGTTAAATTCGTCTCCATTATGAGGGGACTACTCAATTATCATTACTACGAGTAGACGCGTCCCGGTAGGGTGTTTTTTTGACAAGTGTGTTCCTCCAAAAAGTAAATATATTAATTCATTAAATAAGGCCCAGTGATTTAGACTAAAAAACATTCAAGTAACTTTTAGTGATTTAACAAAATGTTGACAACTTAAGAAACTTTTTTACAAAAATAACAACTTACTTCCAAAAAAAGAACTGCAAACTGAAAAATAACTTTAATTTAGGTAGTCGGTGTCTTTGGATCTGTATTATAGTTTTTTGCCACCGACTTCCGAAATTAAAGTTATTTTACACTTTGCAGTTCTTTTTGTGAAAGTCGGTTGTTTTTTTTTTTTTTGTAGACAGAGAAATAGCTAAGAATACGATAATATATTATCTATCGGATTCATTGCTGGGACTTACAAGTGAAGAAAATACTGCGAAGGAAATTTGCTGGATTCCATCTACGAAAGGAAAAGCATAGCGACTCAACTAGCTTTGAGGAAAAAATCCAAAGTAAATGATTATAATTTAGTAAGAATTTACAATTTATATGATGAAGATTATATTATATTAAAAAGAATATTTGTTTTATTATTTATAAGAATTATTAGAGGTAGTTTTTTAAGATGATTGATTTTTTCTTACCCTTATATAATTTATTTACCTTTTAATTTAAAAATAATAGTAATTTATGTGAGATTAATCGGGGGGTTTATAGGTTATTTAATTAGAAATATAAAAATTTATTCTGTTAATAAATTTATTATAACTTATAATTTAAGAAATTTTTTATGTTTAATGTGATTTATACCAAATTTATCGACTTATGGTTTAAGTTATTATTTTTTAAATTTTGGTCAAAATTTATTAAAAAATGTTGATTTAGGTTGAAGAGAGTTGTATAGAGGGTTTGGTATCATGAAAATTATGAAAAAGTATTCTATATTTTATAATATTTATCAAATTAATAATTTTAAAATTTATTTATTTAGATTTATTATTTGAATAATAATTGTTTTATTAATACTATTATTTAATAATTAATTAAATTTAAATAGCTTATAAATTAGAGCATAATATTGAAGATATTAAGGAGATAAAATTATCTTTAAATAATAATAGTAATATAAATCAAATAAGTAAATAGTAAATAATAAATAATTAATATTAATAATATATCTTATTTATAAAAATAAATATTTTATTTTTACAATGAAAATGTAAAGTTTTTAATTAAACTATATAAATAGAAATATTAATGGAATTTAACCACTAAAAATTAAGTTAGCAGCTTAATTTTAATCTTTATATTTCTATAATTTAATTGGAATAATAATTCAATTTTATCATTAACAGTGATATACCTCTTTTTGGTTTCAATTAATAATGTCAAATAAGGAGTTTCATAACTCTTTCTTTTAAGTCGAAATTAAATGCAAAATTGCTTCTTATTTATTTTAAGATAAATTATATAAGTTAATATTTTTTGAATGCAAATCAAATGTTTTATTTAAACTATAATCCTAATTTAATTAGTTCAATTTAATATATTTTGATTTCATTCATGGTATAACCCAATTAATAAAATTAAAATAAAAAAAAATCTAATTTTTGTTCAAAAAATAAAGTTTACTATTTTAAATAGGGGAATAATAGGGAAAATAAGTGCAATTTCTACATCAAAAATTAAAAAAATTACTGTAATTAAAAAAAAATGTAATGAAAATGGAATACGTGCTGAAGATTTAGGGTCAAATCCACATTCAAAGGGGGAACATTTTTCTCGATCAGAAAAAGTTTTTTTTGATAAAATGATAGATAAAAATATTATAATATTAGAAACTAGTATAATAATTAAGAAAATATTTGTTATTAAAATAATTATTTATATTAAAATTATTAAACTTTTTGATTGGAAGTCAAATATACTAAATATATTATATAAATAATTAATTTCCTCATCAGTAAATAGAAATATAAAGGAATAATCATACTACATCTACAAAATGTCAATATCAAGCTGCTGCTTCAAATCCAAAATGATGATTTCTAGAAAAATGATTGCTTAAATGACGAATTAAACAAATAAAAAGAAATAATGTTCCAATAATTACGTGTAATCCATGAAATCCTGTTGCTATAAAAAATGTTGAGCCATATACACTGTCAGCAATTGTAAAAGGAGCTTCAAAATATTCATAAGCTTGAAGAATTGTAAAATAAACTCCTAGGATAATTGTAATAAAGAGACCTTGTGTTATTTGAGAGTTATTATTTTCTATGATAGCGTGATGAGCTCATGTTACTGAAACTCCTGATCTAATTAAAATAATTGTATTTAATAAGGGAATTTGAAAAGGATTAAAAGGAATAATATTTGTTGGGGGTCAAATAGCTCCAATTTCGATATTAGGGGCAAGTCTTCTGTGAAAAAATGCTCAGAAAAAAGAAACAAAAAAAAAAATTTCAGAGACAATAAATAAAATTATTCCTCATCGAAGTCCTTTAGTAACTAAAATTGTATGTTTACCTTGTAAGGTTCCTTCACGACAAATATCTCGTCATCATTGATATATTGTTAAAATAACAATAAAATAACCTAAAATTAATAAATTTATATTAAAATTATGGAATCATTTTACTATTCCTGTAACAAGAACTATGACTCCAACAGCTCCTGTTAAAGGTCATGGTCTGTAATCTACTAGGTGGAATGGGTGACTATAAGTTGTTTTCATTAATTTACTTCTCTAGAGTATAATGTTCTTAAAATTGCAATTACATAAGATTGAATGATTGCTACTGCAGATTCTAAAATTAATAATAAAATTTGAATAACAACTAAAATTAAAATAAAATATGAACTTATTCCTGGTCCTGTTCCTCTTAAAAGAGTTATTAATAAATGACCTGCAATTATATTTGCAGTTAAACGAACAGCTAAAGTTCCTGGTCGAATGACATTACTAATAGTTTCAATTAAAACTATAAAAGGTATTAAAACAGCTGGAGTTCCTTGAGGAATTATGTGAATAAATATATGTTGAGAATTATTAATTCATCCATAAATTATAAATCTTAATCATAAAGGTAGTGAAATTGATAAAGATAAAGTTAAATGACTTGTTCTAGTGAAAATATACGGGAATAATCCTAAGAAATTATTAAATAAAATAAAAGAAAATATTGAAATAAAAATAAAAGTAGAACCTTGAAAATAGTTATTTTTTAATAAAGTTTTAAATTCATTATGAAGTTTTAATAAAATAAAATTTCAAAAATAATAATGTCGATTAGGAATTAATCAAAATGAATATGGAATAAATATAATTCCTAGAATTGTTCTAATTCAATTAAAAGGAATATTAAATAAATTAGTAGAGGGGTCAAAAATTGAAAATAAGTTACTTATCATTTTCAATTAAGATTTTTTAACTTTAAAGTTAAATTATTATTATTTTTATCAGAGATTTTTTTATTAAAAATATAATAATTTATAATATTAAAAATTAAATAAATTGCTAAAAAAAAGAAAAAAGAAATTAATCAATTAATTGGTATTATTTGTGGGATAAAAGAATATTACATTAAATAGTAATAATTTAAATTTGACATATTTATGTTATAAGTTTAACTAATTCTTTTAAAATTTCATTAGAAGTAAATGCTAATTTACTATAAAATGGTTTAAGAGACCAGTACTTGCTTTCAGTCATCTAATGAAGAATAATTATTAATTCAATTAACAAAATTTTTAATTGAGATTCTTTCGATTACAATAGGCATAAATCTGTGATTAGCTCCGCAAATTTCAGAACATTGCCCGTAAAAAATACCAGGACGATTAATAAAAAAATTAGTTTGATTAAGTCGTCCAGGGTTAGCATCTACTTTTACTCCTAAAGATGGAATAGTTCATGAATGAATTACATCTGTAGCAGTCACTAAAATTCGAATTTGATTATTTATGGGTAAAACAATTCGATTATCAACATCTAATAATCGAAAATTATTAGATGATATATCATTAGAGGGAATTATATAAGAATCAAATTCAATATTATTAAAATCTGAGTATTCATAACTTCAATATCATTGATGTCCAATAGATTTTAAAGTAATTAAAGGATTATTTAGTTCATCTAATAAATATAATAAACGTAATGAAGGTAAGGCAATAAAAATTAATGTAACTGCTGGTAAAATAGTTCAAATTAATTCAATTATTTGACCTTCTAGTAAAAATCGATTAGTATATTTATTAAATAATAATCTTGATATTAAATAACCAACTAAAATTGTAATTATAATAAGAATAACTAAAGTATGATCATGAAAAAAAATAATTTGTTCTATTAAAGGAGATGCTCCATTTTGTAAATTAAAATTAGATCAAGTTGCAATTTCTAAAAAAAGGATATACCTTTATAAATGGGGTTTAAATCCATTACATATAATCTGCCATATTAGAAGTTTCTTAAAATAGGTAATTCATTATATGAATGTTCAGCAGGGGGTAGATTTTGGTATCATTCAATTGAAGATGATAAATTTAGAGCAAATAAAGCAATTCGTTGGTTAACTAATGATTCTCATACAATAATTAATATGAATATAATAGCTAATAAAGAAATATAAGATCCTAAAGATGAAACAATATTTCAAGAAATATAACAATCAGGGTAATCTGAGTATCGTCGAGGTATACCAGCTAAACCTAAAAAATGTTGAGGGAAGAAAGTTAAATTTACTCCAATAAATATTACAAAAAATTGAATTTTTAAAAGATAGGGATTTAAAGATAACCCTGTAAATAAAGGGTATCAATGAATAAATCCTCCTAAAATAGCAAATACAGCTCCTATAGATAAAACATAATGAAAATGAGCGACTACATAGTAAGTATCATGAAGAGTAATATCAATTGATGAATTTGATAAAATTACTCCTGTTAATCCTCCAACTGTGAATAAAAATACAAATCCTAAACTTCATAAAATAGAAGGGGAGTAATTAATTTGTGTTCCATGGAAAGTTGCTAATCATCTAAAAATTTTAATTCCAGTAGGTACAGCAATAATTATAGTTGCTGATGTGAAATAAGCTCGAGTATCAATATCTATACCTACAGTAAATATATGATGTGCTCAAACAATAAATCCTAGTAATCCAATTGCTAATTTAGCATAAATGATTCCTAAACAACCAAATGTTTCCTTTTTTCCACTTTCTTGTGAAATAATATGAGAAATTATACCAAATCCTGGTAGAATTAAAATATAAACTTCTGGATGGCCAAAAAATCAAAATAAATGTTGATATAAAATAGGGTCTCCTCCTCCAGCAGGATCAAAGAAGGATGTATTTAAATTTCGATCTGTTAATAATATAGTAATAGCTCCGGCTAAAACAGGTAAAGATAATAATAATAAAAATGCAGTAATTCCTACAGCTCAAACAAATAAAGGTATTTGATCAAAGGATAAATTATTTAATCGTATATTAATGATTGTAGTAATAAAATTAATAGCTCCTAAAATAGAAGAAATACCAGCTAAATGAAGGGAAAAAATAGCTAAATCTACGGAACTTCCTCTATGGGCAATATTAGATGAAAGTGGGGGGTACACTGTTCATCCTGTTCCAGCACCATTTTCTACAATTCTTCTTGAAATTAATAAGGTTAAAGAAGGGGGAAGTAATCAAAAACTTATGTTATTTAATCGAGGGAATGCTATATCTGGGGCTCCTAATATTAAAGGTACTAATCAATTTCCAAATCCTCCAATTATAATAGGCATTACTATAAAAAAAATTATAATAAAAGCATGAGCTGTGACAATAGTATTATAAATTTGATCATCACCAATTAAAGATCCAGGGTTTCCTAATTCAGCTCGAATTAATAGTCTTAATGAAGTTCCTACTATTCCTGCTCAAATTCCAAAAATAAAATATAATGTTCCAATATCTTTATGATTTGTTGAATAAAGTCATTTTCGCTTATATAAAAATAAAATGGCTGAGGTTAAGCGATAAATTGTAAATTTACTAACGAGAAATATTCTCTTTTATTAATAATTAGCTTTATATTCAATGATGATATAAAATTGCAAATTTTAAGGAGTAGAATTTTCTATTAAGGCTTAAAGAATAATTTCTTTATAAATAATTTTGAAGATTATTAGTTTAATTTAACTTAAAACCTTAATAAAAAAAAAGTTCTTAGAATTATTCCTATTAAAGAAATAAAGGAAAAAAAATTAATTATTATAAAATAATTATTTTTAATAAAAATTTTAAATCATTTTATTTTTAAATAATTAAATATAAAAGCAGAATAACTAATACGAATGTAAAAAAATAATATAATTAAACTTATTATAATAAAAATAAAAGTTATTAAATATATATTATTATTAATTAAAAAATTAATAATAATTCATTTAGGGAAAAATCCTACGAAAGGGGGTAGTCCCCCTAAAGAAAGAAAATTAATTAATAAATTAATTTTAATAAAAAAATTTATGTTATTAATAAATAATTGATTAATAAAATATATATTTAAAATATAAAATAAAAAACATATAATTCTAATTATAAAAGAATATATAAAAATATAAAAAAATCATAAAGTTTCTCTGATTATAATAGAGGAAAGTATTCAACCTAAATTATTAATTGAAGAAAAAGCTATTAGTTTGCGTAAAGAAGTTTGATTTAATCCTCCAATAGCTCCAATTACAATATTTATTAGAATAATGATAATAATAAAATTTTTATTGAGATAATAAGATAAAATAATTATAGGGGTAATTTTTTGTCAGGTTATTAAAACAAATCTATTAAATCAAGATAAACCTTCAATAATATTGGGGAATCAAAAATGGAAGGGGGTTCTTCCTATTTTTATAAGTATTGAAGAATTTATTATAATAGAGATAAAATTATTTATTTCAAAATTTTTTATGAGGGTTATTTTAATTAAAATTGTAAATAGAAAATTAATAGAAGCAATAGATTGAGTAAGAAAATATTTTAGGGAAGCTTCTGTAGATAATAAATTATTAGAATTAGAAATTAGGGGGATAAATCTTAATAGATTAATTTCTAATCCAATTCAACATCCAAATCATGAATTAGAAGAAATGGAAATTAAAGTTCTAAAAAATAAAATAAAGAGAAAAAATATCTTATTAGAATTAAATATAAAAAAAAATTAAAATAAGAAATTTATATTTCTTTTGAGAATTTTAAATTCAAAATTATATATTTTAGTGTAAGATGCACAATAGTTTTTGATACTATTAGATATAGTTTAATTCTATAAAATATAATAAAGGTAAAATAATTACTTAATTTATCCTATCAGAATAACCCTTTAATCAGGCACTTTATTTTAAAAAAAAAGGTATTTCCTTTATAGTTGGGGTATGAACCCAAAAGCTTATTTTAGCTTATTTTTAATAATTTTTTATTATTTATATGAAAATTTATTAAAAATGGTTTTGATAAAATTTAAATAAAAATTAATTGTATTTATATATATATATATATTAAAAATTTAATATATTAATATTATATATATATATATTAATTATTAAAAAATTAAAATTAATTATATTAATATAATATAATCTATACGAATATTAATTGTTTAATTTCCAATTTAGGTTTTAATATTAATATTATGAAAAGAAAGAAAAATAAATATTAAAAATTTAATAATTTATATTAAATATTTTAATATAAAAAAAAAAAAAAAAATTCTATTTAAAAAAATCTACATATAAATAAATTTTTTATGGTTTATATATTTTATTTAAAATTTATTTTACATATAAATTTTAGTGTTAATTTTAAATTATTTTAATAATAATTTATATTTATAAAGTAGTAATTAATATTAAATTATTTAAGAAATTAAGATTTAGTAATATTTTAATTAATAACAAATTTTGTGCCAGCAGTTGCGGTTATACAAAAGTTAAATTAAATTTTATTAGTAATTAATTAATAAAAATATATTATAATAAAAATTTTAAATTATTAGGTGAAATTTTAATTTAATAAAATTTTATAAAATTATTTATGATTTAATAAATTTTATAAAAAACTAGGATTAGATACCCTATTATTAAAATTTAAAATTAAAATACTAAAATAGTAGATAATTATTTATTGAAACTTAAATAATTTGGCGGTATTTTAGTTCATTTAGAGGAATCTGTTTAATAATTGATAATCCACGAATAAATTTACTTAATTTATAATTTTGTATATCGTTGTTAAAAAAATATTTTTTAATAAAATTAATATTTAAAAATTATTATGTAAATTTAAATCAGATCAAGATGCAGATGCATACTACTTCAAGTTACACAAACAAATTATGGGATAACATTTCACAGGTAAGTGGTTTTGTACTCCATTTATTCAATTTGATTAAAAATTAAAAATATTTTAAGTTCTGGAATGTTCGTGTTGCTGTCTCTTTCTGGTACACTGATTTCACTGGCATCGCGACGTTTTTATCGATATAATCAATACAAATAAATAAAATTTAAGTGTCTGTTTGTAATGTCAAAATAATAGCTTTTTACTAAATGTAATTTTTATAAAAGTATATACGGTACTTATAACAAAAAAAAAATGTAAGATTTTTGTCTGTATGTCTGTTTGTTCCGGCAAATATCCGAAACGGCTGGACTGATTTTGACGGGATTTTCACTGGCAGATAGCTGATATTATAAGGAATAACGTAGGCTGTTTTTATTTTAGAAAAAGATTAGGGTTCCGCGCCATGAAATCGTGAACAAATAGCGCGGGTGGGAGATGCAACGCGGCGGGTCGGTGGACGAGGGAGTTTTATTAAAATATGGCTGCTAGTATCTTACGACTTCTACGCGAGTCGCGAACGAAGTCGCGGGGCACAGCTAGTTTAAAATATAGATATTTGCCTTATATTTTTATTTTAAATTTTATTTTTTTTAATTTGTTTTAAAATTTGCAGGTTTCCCAACGATGACACCGAGAAGAAAGAAATTTGGATTAAAGCTACACATAGAGACAATTTTTTTCCAACAAAATCTAGTGTCGTATGTTCTAGGCATTTCACGACAGATTGCTATGAAAGTTTAAAAAATAATAGACGCCGATTATATAGGTCATCAGTGCCTACTTTATATTTACCTGCTCTGGTAGGTATTTTTATAAATAGTGTATTACTTACTTTTACATGGGTTAGTCATTCACTTTTTGTTAAAATATTTATTTTTTACAGACACTTCCAGATGATTCAAAAAACACCCAAGATCAATCGTCTCTATTAAAAGATAAGAATGAATTTTCTAAAAGCACGGTAATATTCACAAATAACAATGATTATTATTTTAATCTTGACTTTTTCTGTAATTATCCGTAACTGATCATAATTATGTATTTGTAATACTTGGAATTTACAGAATTTAGAACGAAATAATCGATATCTTAATTTTTATATATTCAGTCAGTGTGCATTTTTTTAGTATCTACTTACTAAATATGATAATTTTGCAGGCGCCATCAGCAGATTTAACTAATGTCCAAGCTCAACATTCTTCATCAGGAAATGTAGAGAATCAACCTTCTACAAGCAAGGTAATTTTCGTGAATTTTATTATTATCCTGTGTAATACTATTTTCTATGAAGCAATTATAAAATTGTATTTTTTTAAACTATTTTTTCAGAGTTTAGATGAACACAATTATAAGACCCCTGAAGAACAATACGCAGATTTAACACAAAGAAAACGAAAAATGAAACGCCACATAGATCATCTTATATATAGTTTGAATGAAAAGAAAAAGGATGAGAAGAGACTTCAAGACAAAACAAGGAAATTGAAAAAGAAAGTCGCAAGTTTACAAGAAATTTTAAATACGCTTACTAAAAAATCATTATTAAGTCAAGAAAATAGAGATATTTTAAAAGGTATCGGTGTAGAAAACCAGGAATTGATTAAAAGACAACAGCAAAAATGTTTGACAGGACACATACCAAAAACAAAATACTCGCCAGAAATCCGAGCATTTGCGATAACATTACATTTTTACTCCTCCAAGGCTTATGATTTTGTAAGAAAAACTTTTAGCACATGTTTACCTTGTCCTAGCACTCTTCGAAAATGGTACCAGTCTGTTGATGGACAACCCGGATTTACTAAAGAAGCTCTTAATGCTCTTAAAGTAGTAGCAAAACAAGGGAGCCAGATTTATGGCACTATAATATTTGACGAAATGGCAATTAAAAGTGGCATTGAATACCATCCTCATGGAAAAAGATTTTATGGCCATGTTAACTATGGAGCTGCTTTGGAATCAGATTGCCAACTTGAAGCCAAAGAAGCGCTTGTTTTTCTTCTGGTTCCCGTAAATGCTTCTTTTAAAATCCCCATTGGCTATTTCTTGATCAAAGGGATCAGTAGTAATCAAAAAGCGTCTCTCCTCACTCAAGCTATACATTTGATTGAAGAAGTTGGTATCCGAGTAGTGGCCGTAACTTTTGATGGTTGCTTTGTCTATGGCTAGAATTAGTACTAATTAGTTACCCTGCATACTTAATGAATGCAGTATGTTTACGTGATAACCTTAATGATTCTGTTATCGATAATGGCCTTGAGCGCGCGCAACTAGCGCACATCCCTACTCCGATTATAATTTATGACCATCACTGAAAGAAATATTTAGCCTAACTACTTCGGCTACTTCAGGAATAATCAAAGTTTGACAAGACTTTATAAAAGTTAACTTGATTTAATAAAAGTGATTTGTCTATATAAGACAAAAGGGCCTATGTTATTTCAAGTTAGGTCATTAGTAAAAATAAATATGACTAGCTCTAAACATACTGAAGTAAACAAACGTAAGTGGTTACAGGCTAATAAACAGTTATGTCCGATTTAGGCATTAACATTGTCATCCTAAAACAAAAGTATTTTCATTGCTTCCAGCAAACGATTTTGTAAGCCCTAGCTAGAAATGTTCCAGGTGCATCTCAGCAATAATTTCCTTATTCATAATTCAAAATTTTATACACACGGTGTCTAATTTCGTTTATTACTAAAAGAACATTTCGTTTATCTGTAATGTAACATGTAACAGAAGAATCGGGGACGCTGCGCCTGCGCCCCGCGCCCCGCGTCCATTTTTTTTGTTCATTTTATACCAGTTAAAACCTGTTGGATCGTGTCTAAAGTACGTAAACGTAAGTTTGCCTTTGCCGCTCTCCAGCAGTGTTGCCGTTTTAGCGACTATATCGCTAGAACTAGGGCATTTTCGTCAAAATGTCTACCAACCCACTTATGGGATGTCCCATACATACAAGTTGCAAATAATTAACATTTTTATAACATAAGAAGTGTCGAGTAATTATTAAATAGTTCCAAAAGACTAGTTTTCTTTTTTACTTAAATTGCCAACAGAAATTTAAAAAAAAAGTAACAAAATTAAATCCTGAAATGTGGCATCTTACGTCTTGCAGTACTGTCCTTATTATTTGGTAACGGTCATGACCAAAACGTATCTAAGTTACTATTTATTTACATATATTATTTGAAATAAGCTCCATATAATAAAAAAAAAAATACATACCTAGCAAAATTCGTCAAATTTATCATTCGACTAAATCAAGAATTTGCTAAAATATCCAAAACAATGTTAGTAAGCTGTTTTCAAAGTAGGTAGCAGTTTAAAAAAAAAATGCCCACTAGGGAGTTAATGTTTTGGTTTTAGCGAGTTTTTTTTAGGGACTTCTAGCGACATTATAGCACTTCAAAGTGACGTTAAACAATCTTAATTTATATCTAGAAATAAAGTTTCAAACAAAATATCCGTTTTTTTCGCTATTGTTAGGTTTATCATTGCCACATTCCAACGCCGAAGTAGAGAGGTTGTTTAGTGCAATGAATATTTTATAAAACAAACTTCGCATTAAACTCTCTGAACAAACATTACATTCTCTTCTTTGATCAGAAATCAACTCAAAATTAAAAACATGAACTGCTCGACTTATGATCTCTCAGACGACGTTATCAAGCAAGTCGCAAAGGCAGACCAAAAGAAACTGGAGAGGCTTCAACTTCCTTTTCTATTGATCCTGGTGACTTCGTATTTGATTTTAAACTTAGACACAAGCCCAGCTAATAATTGATATTCTGATAATTATGTTTCGAACATAGGAAATTGACTTCATTCAATTAGGTATGTACCTAATAATTTTTTTTTTTCTGATTTTATTTTCCCTTTTTAGGGTTCCGTACCCAAAGAGTCAAACGGGACCCTATTACTGAGACTTCGCTGTCCGTCCGTCCGTCCGTCCGTCTGTCACCAGGCTGTATCTCATGCACCATGATAGTTAGGTACTTGAAATATTCACAGATGATGTATTTCTGTTGCCGCTATGACAAGAAATACTAAAAGCAGAATAAAATAAATATTTAAGGGGGCTCCCGTACAAAAAAGTGATTTTTTTTCCTCGTTTTTTAGGGTTCCGTACCAAAAGGGTCAAACGGGACCCTATTACTGAGACTTCGCTGTCCGTCCGTCCGTCCGTCTGTCACCAGGCTGTATTTCATGAACCCTGATAGTTAGACAGTTGAAATTTTCACAGGTGATGTAATTTCTGTTGCCGCTATAACAACAAATACTAAAAAACAGAATAAAATAAATATTTAAGGGGCTCCCATACAAAAAAGTGATTTTTTTGCTCGTTTTTATAGATAATGGTACGGAACCCTTCATACGCGAGTCCGACTCGCACTTGGCCGGTTTTTCTTGATCATGTTTGTTGCTAAACCGAATGTTAGAGACTTCTAGCGGATTTTAGGTGAACGTTTTTTTCATAATCTAAAAGATTTTTTAAAATGGGCTAGGGACTTTTAATTTAGTTGAACGGCAACACTGCTCCAGTCTCCACCGGGCTTTTCGTCCCCCGATGCGCATGGCTGGCAATCAGGGCCCCAATTCTGCTATTTTACCACAAATTGCTATGTCGCAGCCACGCGATTGCTTTGCCAACGCCATTGATCTAAAAACGGTATTCTTCTAATTTTGAAAACAACGTCGCCAGCATATCGCTGGCACGTCGTCAGCATCGCATCAGCATCGCATCAGCTTGGCTATATAAACCACAGATTAGATCGTACTAGTAGCTCTGTACTATTATTATTTAATCTGTGTAAAATATTATACCGCCAAAATTGACAGAATACCTTCGTTTTTGATGTTTGACAGCGTGGTCTGACATCATAAAAACGTATTTTTGTTGAGATTCAAAAAACTTTTGTGTTTTAGTGGATATTTTTTCAAGTTAGTGGATACTCAAGTTTACTCATACAATTAAACCGTGTAGTGACTATGCTAGGCTCCACATTCGCGCCGTGAACACCCGTGAAAGCCTCGAACCGCGACTGTGGATGGCTTTCGCACCCGTTCACGGGCTTCGCGGCTGTTCACGCCTTGTTCCCCGTTCAGCGTCGGTATTTGCGTTCGCGCCAAAGGTTCGCGGGACGCGAGTGTCCCGTGAACGCGAACGCATCCACACATGAAGATAGCAGTGCATATGTCGGCGTCCATTCTTGACGAGCGCGCGAACTAAACTGTGAACGATAGCGAGTGTGGAGGGGCATGCTTTTCGCGCCGACTTCGCGGCGAAAATTAGGGCGAGCGCGCACTGCGGTGCGTTTTTCTAACGCATAATCTGTGAAGTATGGAATGTCTTTGAAGTGCGCGCACTGCGGTCATGCGTTTTGTTACTGTAGGCCCCGCCCAGTGCGGCAGAACTAACGGAAACGCACCGCAGTGCGCGCTTGCCCTTACGGATTCCACAGCCCATCACATTAAAAGAAGGAGAACAAGTTTTAGATATTACCTCATAGAATTATAAAAAAAGGAGGACTCCGCGCCACGCATATCGAAAGTGAAACAGTAATCCCACCGTTTGTACAAACACGCCTCACTTTCGATATACGTGGCGCGGAGTCTTCCTTTTTTTATACATCTATGTATCATCTGAATGTTTTTATCATTTGAAGTACCAAAGGATAAATAAATAAAATGTCGACGGAGACAGTGACGGTGGAGCAGCAAGAGGCTCTGATAGAGTTCCTGGAGCACAGGGAGCTGGCGCTAGGCAGGTTCAGCCGGACAAAAGAAGGGCGCAGTTTGTCGAAACGGCTATGGATGGAATGCGCCAACATACTAAACAGTGTTTCGGGAAACTGTCCCACAAGAGGGACTGAAGCCTGGCGCACTGTAAGTTGTTAATAACTATTTTACATTGGTGTAAAATCAAAATATGCTTATGTACATACTTATATTGAAATTTACATCTTTATTTTTTTTAGTACTACGCAGATTATAAATCTAAATTACTGAAGAAGATTAAAAAAAATAAGCAGGAGTTGTCTGCAACTGGTAAACAAATCATTTATTTGTGTTTAAGAAAACAAGATACTGTTTCATAGTTTACTATATATTTAAAAATAATGAGTAATTGGTGATTAATGTTTTCAACATTTATTGAGGGCTTTCCAAAGTAATAAATATTTTGGTTTACGGTGGAGGACAGTACACACAGTTGACATTAACTAATCTCCAGGAGCGGTTATACAACGTATTGGGGAGAGATGTTGGTGAACCCTTACCTGGCGTTCGCCACAACCCCTTAGATGTGGTATGTTTTTTATTATGGGATTATAAAAGCTTTTTATCCTATAAGAGCCTTAGCACACGGCGTATTTTGAACGCGCAGACGACGCGCGTTTTCTGCGCCGTAGATTGATTTTAGCTAATTTCGTTTTTAAAACGCGCGTCGTCTGCGCGTTTAAAATACGCCGTGTGCTAAGGCCCTAACATTTTCCTTTGATGTCGTGTGTTTTTTGACTAATTATGGGCATTTTAAAAGCTTTTTATCCTATACCATTTTCCTTTTTCTTCTTTTGTTTTGCACATAATATTAATTTGCATCCTTTCATTATTGCTAGACTTTTGAAACTGAAGCAGGTGGAGAAGAAATAAATATAATGTGAGTGAGTTTGTCACATCTTATCCCAGTATCAGATTAAAGTAGACAGAAGGATCCCAGCCAGGTGGTATCCGTGATACGATTTTTTTTTTTGTTTTTTGGTAGTTACGGATCATGGTATCAGTGAATACATCTCGCAGGAATCTGGGGCTACTTTAATCTGATAGCAGAGACCCAATGATGTAAGTGAGTAAAAAGTTTTAAACATTTTTTCATTACATAAGTCGCTTTTGTGTCTGACAGTATGTTACTAGGAAATATAATGAGAAATGTTTATTTCAGAGAAGCGCCTTGGGACGGGGAGACTCCCTCTACTTTTTGTCACAGCCACGAAGGGCCAACCTCTCAAGCCACATTGGATGTGATCATGGAGGCCATGGACACCTCCACTGTGACGATGGCACCCATTACTGCGGCAATAGTAACCACTGCAGCTATGGCAATCACCACTGTGGCGACGGCTACCACCATTGCGTCGACGGTTACCACAACTGCGGCGACGGTTGCCACAACTGCGGCGCCGGTTGCCACAACCACCGTACCGAGGCGTACCGAGCCTCCACGTCGACGTCGCCGATATCATCATCGGGAACATGGTAAGATACAACACAATATTTCAGAAAAAAGATGATTTTATTTAATAAGCCCGTAATAATTAATGGCCAGTAAAACACCCTGATGATAATGTCTGGTCTAGATGTAGCAGCTCGATTTCTGTAAAGAGAAATACAAAATTAATCAATTTGAATATCCAGTCAAAGACTCAGGTTCAAATGCCGTTGAGTAATGTGTTTTTTTTTTAAATTTGTATATCAAAATATAAATGTGTTTACAAAAAATACAAAAATATGGTGTTGTCTTTCATTCAACATTGTAATCTTGTATGTTGAATATACCTCATAATCAAAATAATGTTGTATTTATGCTTGAAAAAAATTTCAGAACCAGAAGTGACTCCTTTAGAGCTAGCCGAGCAAAGGCTGGCTACAATGGAGAGTCGCAGCGCCGATGCGACTTTTGCGCTTGCATCTGCCATAGAGAGATTGGCAGATGCGCTCGATGGCCACAGCAGAAGACCAATACAGGTGGTGATAGTCGGTGATCATGAGGTAATTTTTGTTTTACGTATACTACTAGCTTTCCCATTTCACTGAGAATGAGTCATCATGTGGTAAAAAATAGCCTATGTCTGCCCTGAAGATTCTTTCTAAATTCGCAGGCATACCTGCTAAATCCTTTTTTTTTCCTTTCAGTTAATTATAAAGGCGATTTTAATTTTTTAAATAACTTGTTTTAATTTTGTTTTAGCACCAATCAAGGCGTCGTCGTCGAAGGTCTTCATCTTCAGACAGTGAATAAAAAATAAAAGTGTAAGTATGTATGCTGTTTGAAAAAAAAAAACACCTGGATCTATCTAAATGAAAAATATGTTCTTTCGCACTTACACAAGTCTTTTTCTCTCCATAGCCTGTCAACAAGCGCTTGCTGCAAGGAGCGGCCAGCCAGCAAGTCGCGATTTACTCGGCGGTTACTTGCCTCATCAGCAAGCAAAATTCTGCTGGCTTCAGCCATTATAGTCTATGAAGAAAATTTTTCAAAAATATACTTTTTTTTCCTTTAAATCTTTGTTTTATTCCTATCGAGGAAAAAAGGTGTATTGTAAAACTTTTACTAGTTTGGATTGTAACATAAAAGATAACTTGCCTCTTGCTGGAGGAGATTCTCTGCTTCTTCTTCCTCGGGTGACAAATGTGGTATGACAGCATTGGTCGCATTTGCAATGTTGTGCAGGACACAGCATGCATTCACAATTTTGGCTGCCACCATGGGCTTGTAATGAAGTGCACGAGCCACAAGCAAGCATCTAAATAGTACAACTATATGAATATCTCGTTTGGAACTTAAATATCATAACAATGTTTTAAAAATGTATAATACCTGAATCGTGCCTTCAGGACCCCAATACAACGCTCTATGCAATTGCGGGCACTCACATGTAGACCATAGTAATGATGCTGTGGCGTGCCTTCCACGGTGTTCAATATGGGGGTCATCATCGACTTTCGTAATGGATAACCACTATCTCCTGTAATTTACCATGATAAATAAATAATAATTAAATATCTCAGGACATTCCACACAAAGAAAACTAGTATATTCATATACATAATGTTAAAATTTTTGTATACATATTCTATATAATAGAAATATCATTAGATCATTTTATTAAACATGTAACTTAAAACTTACCCAATAAATATCCACTTTCCCCATTTGAAATATGATGGCTAAGTGGATGGCTCTGCCAGACGGTGGAGTCATGTGCCGATCCAGGGGTACTGGCATCCACACACATGATAATGAGATCCGAATCGCATATCTGCAATTAAATTGAAATGTAAGTTTAATAAAAAGGGTTGACAAATATATTGGAAAAACTATGTTGACTATAATAAGTCAACAAGCTATTGTTTACAAAAATGAAATGTTTTAACTTACAATCATCACATTCAGGGAATGATAACCCTTCCTGTTAAAATATCGTTCCTCGTGGATGTCTGGTCTCAATAAGGCTACATGCGTGCCATCTATACATCCTAGCACGCCTGGGATGTTGAACCTATTGTAAAATCTGAAATATCACCAATGAAGTGATTAAAAACTGGATTTTAATTTGTAGGAAAAACAGGAAAGTAAATACTTACTTCAATTTAATTGCAGTTCTTTCTGCAGATTGTAGTGGCCATTTAATATACCTTTTGTATATTTCTGGTTGGTTCAGTGCTTCCGTCACTTGTCTCACAGCTCTTGAAACTGTGCTTTGTGAGACATTGTGGAAAGCACTTTGCCCAACCAAGGTCTGATAAGACCCTGTTGCATAAAATGCTAAGGCTATCAGGATCTGCAAATGTCAAGTCTATTATGATATTTTGCACAAATAAAAATAATTTTACTTAGATGTGTGTAGACAATAAGTTATTGTAAATAATTAGAGCTTAGTATTACTATTGTCATTCTTCTAGTAACAATAAATAGCCTTCATTAGTACTTACATTTTAAAATCAAGAAAGTTCTAAACAAATTTTGTAGGACACTATCTAAAAAAGTAAGGCCTCTGCCTCGAATATTGCAAAATTCGAGGCAGAGGCCTAAGGAACTTGCCTTCATCAAAACCGGAATGCCATCACATCTCTGCTCGTCGGGTATGAACGGAGATATGATTTCCTCGATATTTTTTAAAACGTTTTTACTGAGGCGGAACGTATTTACGAACTCCGTGTCCGGCAAAACAACCATAGGATCGATATTCCGCCTCAGTAAAGCTCGCGCTCGACGCCGTTGCAGCCTCTCGTCCCGACGCCGTTCCTCCCTGCTGGCCAATTCTAAATATCGCCATCTTAAAATATGATGCGGCTTTTTTGTTATCACTTTTCAGACTTTTTTAATGGAGAATGTGAGATAAAACGTATGGCTGCACAATTGCTTCTCGATGGCCAATTTTGACAGCTATCGACGATGCCAACGCTATCGGTACAAACGTCAAATAAGAGCAGAATACATATTTATGTTGCCGTGCTGACGCTATTGTGACGCCATTGGTTAATAGAATTCCGAAATGTATCAATGGCGGCTGGGTAGCCGCTATTCAACTTTCATAACAGGAGCAGAATACCAAAAGTGTCATTTTATGCTATTGCCATGCTGACGACATGCAATTGAACTACATTACATTTAGCAGAATTGAGGCCCTGGCATAGCGTTGGCACGCAACGTACACCGGTCGAAAATTCAGTCGTCCACGGGAGCTCGGAGAGTGGTCACGTCTCATCGTGGAGCGACGCGCCGATAACGATAATTCGCGATCTATTCCTTGCCGCAAACAGTCGAATAAGGTAAGTCACATTTTTGTTTTTTTCGTATAACATTTTTTTTTCTGTTTACATATTTCTGTAACATTTTTCTTAAACATTTGTTTTAGTAAACATGGGAAAGCGTAAAGAAAGATATTTTAAGAAGAAAGTTGGCTCATTTCGGAAAAAAACCCGTTCTCATAAAAAGTACGTATTTCTATTTTGTGATATTAGTTCCTTTTAATTTAATTTTTTTCTAAAACATTCGTGTAATGGGTATTTGGGGGTGGCGATTGCAAATCTGACATTTATTTTAGAATCCGCGACGGTGAATCATACTTTTTCTTAAAATTGTGAATTTATTTTACTTTTAATCAGTCACAAGAAACAGTAGTAGTTTATGTATGTACTAACTGGGACCCGCGTGGAATTAGTACTTACCCCAATACGACTAAAGCTTATTGGGTATTCAGAATTCTGATGGATAAGCTGTATTACTGTAAAGTTTTAATATAATGTTTCCAGTTCTAAGACATGCTTTATTATATTGAAAACTTCGGTCGTTACAAGATATTTTTTTTATTGTAGATCACATTTTGTTGTAAATAAAGAAAATGAAACTGGAAACTCTTCGAACGGCGTAAGTTAAATATAATAATATTATCTGCCTATTACTGTCTCACTGCAATTCAAAGGCAAGAAAGAGGCCTTTGAATTGCAGTGAGACAGGCTCATACAGAAAAGGTACGATCGCTATGCTTGCTCAAGACGGGTTGGCAATTTCAAGCTGAAATGATACCTACACGTCCAGTTTTCCTCACAATATTTTCCTTCACTTAGAAAGTACATACGAATTTGAAAAAGTCACATTAGCACTTACCTGGAATTGAACCCACGACCTCAAACACGAGAGGCGAGGTCTTATCCACTGAGGCCTACCTTCTTCAAATATAAAACAGTGACCTCCTCAACTTAAAATCAAACAAATCTAGTAAACTGAGATATTGTAAGGGTCAGTTCACATCGCGACGGGACGCGATGTGATGACACTGGAAGTTTCGAGGTGCAGCGCTGCGTTGTGCAACGTATTCTGAATTCTCACAATGTGATCTTTTCGTGTAATAAATAAAATTATATTTTTGAGTCGCTCTATTAAAATGTGCGCGCAGCATCGCGTCTCGGTGTGAACTGACCCTTAGGTTTATGTCAATCCACAAAGCAAAGCAGAAATTTAACTATGAGCTGATCTGGACTTGGACTGCACATAAATCAACTCTTTAACGACAAATAGTGCCATCATTTATTATGAGAATAGTGTCAATTTAGTTGTGGTGTATTACCACTAAAAGTGAAATATAAAAAATAAAAAAAAATACAACGGTCTTCCAAATAAAAAACACTACAAAGTATAAAATTTTGTATATTTCGTAGTGTTTTATATTAAATTTAGTTTTTTTTTGTAAATTACTTTTCCTTTTAGTCGGTTTACAGCATTTTAAAAGTTAGGTTGATAATTACGTTAGTTAAATATTTTTATTTAAATGCTTATAATAAAAGCTATATTACGTTTTTAGGAAACGCTGACCAATGAAGAACCTTTACAATATGTTGGTGAAGAACCTTGCCAATGCGTTGGTGAAGAACCTTGCCAATACGTTGGTGAAGAATCTTGCCCATACGTTGGTGAAGAAAATTCAGTTAGTAATGATATTCCATGCAACAATCTCGATGTAAGTTAATTTTCTTAGATACATTTTGAAATGTGTCTTATTACTAATTTATGCCCGCTGCTTTGGGACTACTTACGATATTCTTATTTTATTTTAGGATTCTTCAAAACATACGGATTCATATTCAGACATTTTGATAGAAGAAGAAACTGAAAATAAAGACGAGATCATATTCAAAATACATGGAAATAGAGTAGTGGATTTCACATACCTCTTTGAACAACTGCAAGAAATTGCAAATCACAACTCTCCACTGGGTTGCAACTTAAGTTGTTTAAAACTTACGAAAGAGGTAAAGAAAGGGTTTCTATCGAAATTCCACTTTACTTGTGGAATGTGTCGAAAAAAATTAGAATGATTGAATTGTAAAAATCCAGATAGCGCTACAGACCTCAACTTGAACGATAATGCTGTAAGCAGTTTTATGTCGACAGGAGCAGGGTTTTCTATTCTCAATGGGGAAGTGGATTTGAATGGAGTACCGATGATAACTGTGGTTGCTGATGGCTGTTGGTCTAAAAGATCGTATCGAAAAAATTACAATGCTTTATCTGGTGCCGCAGTAATAATTGGTTATAGAACAAATAAAGTTTTATATATGGCAGTTAAAAATAAGTATTGCATGGTTTGCGCTAGAGCTGAGAATAGAAAAATTACAATCCCAGAACACGTCTGCTTTAAAAACTACACAGGTTCTTCAAGTGGCATGGAATCAACAGCTCTGGTTGAAGGTTTCAAAACTTCGAAAGATACTCATGGACTAATTTATTCAACATTGATAGCTGACGGTAATGCAAGTACACATAAAAATATAGAAAAATCAAAACAGTATGGCAACGTGTTAGTGGAGAAAATTGAATGCACCAATCATTTATTGCGGAATTACTGCACTAAATTAGATGAGCTGACCAGAAACACAACCTACCCATTAAGGTACCGAAAAGCGGTCCAACAAAATATACTGCGTTTAAGACGTTCGGTTACTGGCGCTGTAAAACATAAATATGCGCAAAATGACAAAACTTTTTCTCAAAAAGTTCTAGAACTGAAGCAAGATTTGTTGAACGGGCCACACCGTGTTTGGAAATCATAGCTCATGCAAATCTTGCTATTGCAAAAAACTGACCGAAGAGGAGTCTTCGACAGAAGAAAATCTGGTTTCGCCGATGAAAAGTAAAGAGGGTGGTTTTATATTTTCAGCTGAAATTCACTTCCAGACTGGTGAATAATGCTACAAGCTTGATGCATAATGTAAATAGCAACATTGCTGAAGTTTTTAATAGTGTCATAGCGAAGTTTATTGGCGGAAAAAGAATTAATTATTCAGGTAGGCAGTCATATGCTGGACGATGTGCCGCATCAGTGGTCTCATTCAATTCGAGACAGCCATTGTCATACCTAAGTAAAAAAAATTTACTCAAAAGTCCAAATAAACTTATAAAACGTCTCGAAACCAAGAGAAATCTCAAAAGACTAACGTCAGCAAAACGCAGACTATATAAATCGTTTAATAAAACAACCAAAAAGTCTACTACTAGTGGGAATGACAAAAATTATGGTGAGTCTTGCGAAAAACCCGATATAAGCCAGGCCGATTTTGATTTTGCTAAGACTGATCATATGAAAACTATAACGTTAGCCGACAAAGATCGCCACGAACTAGAAAGGAGAACTATTCTGCAGGCCGATTCAATGGAATGGCGTCAGGAACGGAAACTGCGGCTCACGGCATCTGTTTTTGGGAAAGTGTGCAAACGAGGGCTTATAAAATGCGGACCTTTGGTCAAAAGTATCGTGACTGAAAAAAATTTAGATCATGTGAAGTCTATTAGACACGGTCAAAATCATGAACACCTTGCGCGTAATCAATTGGAACTATATCTCGGAACTTCCATAAGGACGTGTGGATTATTTATAGAACGAGATTTACCTTTTTTAGGAGCAAGTCCGGATGGAATTGTAAAAGACGACCAAATTGTCGAAATTAAATGTCCTTACTTAGCCAGAGACATGAGTGTTGACGATGGCATAAAAGAAAAGAAAATTAATTTCTGGAAAAGAGACGAGGAAGGTAATATCAATGTAAATAAAAATCATGATTGGTACTTCCAAGCACAAGGACGACTACACGTTACACAAAGAAAAATATGCATATTTGCAGTTTGGACTCAAGTGGACATGAAGGTTGAACTTATTGAAGAAGATAAAGAATTTTGGTGTAAAATGGAAGTAAAACTGAAAAGTTTTTATTTTGATTGCTTACTGCCGGAAATCCTTGATTCTCGATTAGATAGGCAAATGGAAATCAGGGAACCTCAATATATTCTTGACGCAATCAATCAAAAGGATAAGCAAAAAGATTCAAAACGTAATATAGAATCTAAAGAAATAACAAAACGCAAAAGAAAAGCGCAATAAATCGCATGAACACATCCATGATGTACCAAAATTCCTTAGTTAAATTTAGGAATGTTGGATGAATTCAGTCTTCAGTCCAAACTGCAAATATGCATATTTTATACGTGTCATCATCATCATCATCATTTCAGCCGAAAGACGTCCACTGCTGGACATAGGCCTCCCCCAAGCGTCGCCACAACGTCCGATCCTGTGCGTCTTGCGTCCACCGCATTCCCATTTTATACGTGTAGTGTATAATAATTGTCCTTATGGTTGGAAATCAATCAATCTTGTTTTTTAAGGGGGCGCCGACTGAACAGCGGCACCCTCATCTTTTGCTTGGTTATTTCTTTTATTTTAGAATGAAAATGCAGAAAATAAGCACGTTAAGTTGTGCTCCACAAGATTATACGTTAATATTATTACAAACGGTAGTTTTACATTGTTTAGTTTTATTATAATCACTAAAACGGATAAAAGTGGCCACTATTATCCGTTGTAGTGATTATAATAAAACACAACACAACTTAACGTGCTTATTATCTGCATTTTCATTCTAAAATAAAAGAAATAATCAAAGAAACGATGAGGGCGCCACTGTGCGGTTGGCGCCGCCTAAATGAATGTTATACTTTTCCTGTTTTTTTTTTATCGTATCCCCTCGCAAATGGTCAGATGCCAACTGTATAAGTAAAATTTAATTTGACTTCCCCCTGGAAAATGTTGTTCACTTACATGGGCAAAAGCAATTTTTATAATATGACCACACCTTTCCGTTGCACTCTGTATAGGTAAATATACCACATTTACCTATGCTTTTTGTATGTTTTTGTGAAATAAGCAAGGTAAAAATAACCTATTACATTAGGTAATTATAGATTTTTTATCACAGACTGCTTTTATTATTACAATACCTACCTACCTACCCATCTACCCTGACTACCTACCCATCTAGCCTACCTACTTACATACCCAGTAATCTCGAGCGTGCAATCCACAACGCCAAAATTTCATAGTAATCGGATAAGCTGACACTGTGTATGGGGCGTGCATTCTCGGTAGAAGCGAAAAATTTATCCAGCGGGTGCAGAATGCCTGTGTAAGGTTCTGCTACAATGTCCCACCACGATCCCATATCACTCCATTTTTAAATAAGGGTAATTTGATGAGAATGTCAGCGCGCAGAAAGCTTCACCTGGCTACCCTACTCTTTGGCACTATTCTCACTAAGAAACCAGATTATTTATATAAGAAACTGTTGTGGTCGCGTGATGTCCATAACTTTAAAACCAGAGCATCTTCATACCTCATGTTGGCCTCATCGCATAAAACTGCTGCATTTCGTGGATGCTTCAAATTCGCTGCCTCTCGTTGCTGGAATGACTTGCCACCGCCTTTCCGTGCTATAAAAACAGTTAGTACTTTTAGATTTAAATTTAAACAACATTTACTGCAGCTTCAAAAAGATTCCATCTGATTTTGAACTTACCCTTAGTTTGCACGCAGCTGGCAATGGTGGTCCGAGCGTTTGGCGGCAATTATTCAGTGTATAGGCGCAGTACTTGTTTTCTGTGTGTTATTAGCTTACTTGCTCCTTGCTCAATACTTAATCGGATGGTAAACGAGACTCAGGTTGCATTCTTTTCATTTCGTTGTCTGTCACTTGTATTTTGCGTTTGTAATTACAATCACTCTCTTCATTAGTTTATTTCACCTTCAATACCGTTAATAATTACCACGTAACACTAATTTTTTATTGTATATTCTACTTCAAGACATTAATTATTGTTTACACTACACAGCCGTCATGTTTTACATTTATTTATTTTGTGTTGTTAAGCGTCGTGAGCGCACTGCTCTCTATACTTACTTTACTCTTTGGCGCACTGGCACTCGCGTTCCTTTGCTTGTCAATACTGTGCCCACAGATTATAAGTAGTATTGGTAATGCCACAGATACCTTGTGGGTAGACAAGTAATGTGGTAACGCGGGGCGCTCACACGCGGACTGAATTAAGTTGTTTTTTTTTTTAAATATTTATTATTTGTGTTTGTAACGTTTTACATTTTATCTATTTGTATCTATTTATAATTATTTATGTATTTTAGTATATCTGCCCGTGACATCACAGCGGGCCCTATCAGAATACCAGCGCTGCGACACTCATGTTAAGTGCCGCAGCATCATGCTGAGATAGGGACCTTTTGGCCTCGTACAGGACTTTTTTTTTTTTTATTTTTTTTATTTACTTATTTTTATTTTTTTTTTTATATATATTTTGTTTGTTTTCAACTTTTATTTTTTGTGTTTTAGTTTTAGTTCTGTGCGAGTCCCAATAAATACTTTTTCTTTTCTTTCTTTCTTTTTCTTTCTATAAGTAGAGAACGTAAGAGACGGATAATGTAGGTATTTTCCTATATTGTACTATAGTTATACACACACGCTACATACATATGTTACATTATACATGCTACAAACGTTAATTTTTATATAATACAGATTATTAGATTTAATTTTGCGATTTATGTAGACCTATATAAAACCATCGAATTCTAAATAATCAATATTCGTGTTTTTAAGTCACTCAACACAACAACTCAAATTTTAAAAATCCTAGGTTACCAACTATTGTCGGGCAACTGCAAGCGAACTTGTCATTGTGTGCGTGACGACTCACACGACTAGCGCGCTGGAGTAAATACCTATTTTGCGCGCGCCTAGTTCGCTCGGCGCAGTCTTAAGACAAAAAGTAGGCTATGTCATTAGCCAGGATGCCATCTTAGTCTAGCCAAATTTTATCGATATCCGTGCAGTTTTGTGAATTTTAAAATCATCCCATATTTTACGCCCTTAGGGGATGATTTTTCAAAAACGCTGGACCACATATTTCTTTATTTCCTACCAAAAGCATAAATTTGAATTTTCATAGCCCTAACTTAAGAAATGCTGGGTTTCCCTTACAAACTTTCATCCCCCATATCACCCCCTGTAGGATAATTGTTTAAGATAAAAAATAGGCTGTGTCCTTCCCCAGGATGCCATCTGTAGTCTTGCCAAATGGTATCGATATCCGTGCAGTTTTGTAGATTTTAAAATAACCCCTATTTTACACCCTTAGGGGATGATTTTCCAAAAGCCTGGACCACATATTTCTTTATTTCCTACCAAAAGGATAAATTTGAATTTTCATATCCCTAACTTAAGAAATGCTGGGTTTCCCATACAAACTTTCACCCCCTGTAGGGTTATTTTTGAGACAAAAAGTAGCATAAGTCCTTCCCTGGGATACCACCCTAAAGCCTTGCCAAATTTTATCAAAATCTGTTCTGTGGTTTAGGCGTGAAAAGGTAGACACAGACAGGTGGTACAGACAGACAGACAGAGTTACTTTCGAATTTATAATATCAGTATGGATAATTATTATTTTCCTCGCTAGAGAGCTCCGATAAACACGTGCGATCGCTGCTAATCATAAAGTGCTATAGGGCGGAGGGCGGCCTTCGACGCGCTATTTATGTACCGCCGCCCGCTATGTCCCTGCATTTTTAACCGACTTGTAAAAAAGGGGGAGGTTCTCGATTCGGTTGTATTTTTTTGTATGTTTTTTACCTCAAAAAAGAATTTTCCGAATCGGTTCCTAAATGACGGAGTAACCGTCATTTATGAACCGATTCGGAAAACTCTTTTTTTATTTGAAAGGGTATACTTCCAGATTGGTCCCATTTTTATCAAAATCCAATTCTGATGTTGGGATCCATGAGGAATCGAGGGAACTCCTCAAATATTATAGGTATACATATAGCGATTTTGGTATTTTCATCAACAAATCAAGCGTTTGCATTCAGAAAGTATCATCTAGTGAAGTGGAACTGATGAAGAAGACCACAGATGGCCCACGGGCACTCCTCAACGACGATAAGTATTTCACGGGTGGCGATAAGATATCTCGATTAAAATAGTTAAGCGACTATGACGAAATGGTTCTGATGAAAATGGTACCATCGAACCCATCTGGTGAAGAAGCCGGAAGGTAGGCATCGGAACTCAGTAATAAAACACTGTATCCTAGCCGTGTTTGGGCTTATTGGAATTGTCATGAGGTGCACTCGATTTAATGGTAACTAAAGGTCGTTGATATATTTAAGGAACAGGAAGCATCCTATCGTCACACTTCCTTGTGGGATAGAGGCGTTAATTATTTTATTTCCGGATCGTATTAACTCAATTTCGTTTGTTATGTGGTTGTAAAATTCTATGTCCACCAGTTGTTCTCTATGCTTGAAATAGGATGTGAACCAATTATGACATTTGCCGCGGATTCATTTTCATTTTGATTAATTCATCTTTAAAGTATGTGGCGCGGCTAGGGAGGATTACTTTCAGCAAATATAACGAAATATGCTTTATTTCTTTATGCCAACGAAAACTGCATAACAAGTACTTTTCATCTATAAACTTTTATTACCAACAAATATAAATTTTGAAAAAGGTGCACTTTTTGGTTTTTGTTTACGATAGGTACCTAAGAATAGGTAGTTAATTTGACGAGGTAAGTGAAAATTTTGGTTTAAAATAAACAATAAGGATACGAATAACAAATATATTTTCATAATCAAATATTAACAATTGTCAACTTTCGGTATCTCGGTTCACTCGTCCAAAGCGATGGCGAAGTAGATCGGACGGTTAAGCACAGAATTAACACTGGATGGATGAAATGGCGGCAGGTCACGGGAACAATCTGCGACTCCCGCATTCCCCTTAAACTTAAGGGGAAGATATATAAAACAATGGTTAGACCTGCTGTCTTGTATGGATCAGAATGTTGGGCCACAAAAGGGATGAATGAAAAGCAACTGCATGCAACTGAGATGAGAATGCTAAGAGGAATGTGTGGTGTTACACGAATGGATAGAATAAGAAATGAGTACATAAGAGGAAGTTTGAAAGTGGCACCGGTGACTGAAAAGTTGTGCGGAAATCGGTTGTCATGGTATGGGCATGTGATGCGGAGGAATGAGGAAAATGTGGTGAGGAAAGTTTTGAGTATGAATGTCGATGGCTATAAAAGTAGGGGAAGACCAAAGAAACGATGGATGGACTGTGTGAAAGATGACATGGCTAGAAAGGGTGTGACTACCGAGATGACGACTAATAGAGAAGTATGGAAAAAAAGGACATGTTGCGCCGACCCCAAATAAATTGGGATAAGGGCAGGAGAATGATGATGAATGATGATGTCAATACAAGGTATTGTAAATGACGGAAAAATGTTTTATATAACAAACTTAAGTAATAGATTGAATTTAAGCATTTAACCCTTTAAACAAGAAATAACAATGAAAAAAAGAGTGTAACAAAACCGCGTATTAAAAATATAGTCAATCAGTATTACAAATAAAGGAGTTTTAAAGTTATTTTCCAACTTTAAAATGCAAGGCCTAAATTAAAAATAAACATTTTGATAAAAATAAGTTATAATTTACAATTTTGCGTATAAAATACAATGAACATTCAGTTGCTGGTTTTTAGTCCTTGTAACTTTAGTACTTAAATCATCATATGTTTCCCAATATCATCCAGACGCTTGCAGTGAGCGACATAATGGCGAATATTTGGTAAATACTCAATCACTGACAACAGTGTAAATAATTTTCCTTGTAATGTCATAGTGTCTGGAATGTCATTTAAATCAAAGCTTAAATCAATTTCAAATATTAATAAATCATTCAATGTGTAGTTAATAATTTGTTTACCGGTACATTTTACACCGCCGCACAATGTGTAATTTCCAGAATCTAGAGGGACAAAAGTCAAATTCTACACTAGTTTATGCTGGTAAAATAATAATTCCTATGTAAAGAAGACAAACCATATTACGTGTCCCTAAAGGTTATTTTCCAATAACTCGTAACACAATTAAAAAAGGGTCAGAACGGCTGGCTACCTGAGTTGTGTCGACCGAGCGCTCAAAAAGACGCGTCATTCGGCTGAGTTCGCTCGTTGAATACACTCAGTTTATGTGCGCTACTAGCTATTGTGAGTTTTTATTGTTTTCTTCGAAGTATTGAGGTAAGTTTACATATGTATTTGTTTTGATTTGTCTTAAAATTTAGTCACGAGCGCCATTTTACTAAAGACAGATTATTTTTTATTCAAAATATTAATAAGTGAATTTGTTGTTGAGTTTTAGTTTATTATATCGAAGTATACAGATACCGTTCTGTTGTTTGCGAATATTTGCGACACTCATATAACTTTTTTTAATTTTCAGAATGCCTTCACAAATATTACGGAGAAAATTTTTCGACGTTTGGTTTGCTAACGCAAAAGAAATAAGAACGGATGCTTTGCTACACCACATATTGCAAGAACTTGATAACCCGTCCTTTTCGGATGATGTTATACGTAGTTTAAAAGTGACTATCAGAAGTTTTTCCCAAAAAATCGAACAAAAATGGTTGAAGTCGGGAAGAAATCGAGATCGATTCCTAAAAACAAATTCTGTGTGGTTAGAAGGAAACTTACCGTTACCTGATATTGCCTCTGAAGCGCTCGGAGGTGTGTCACTACCTGAAACCAGTTCGGGTTCGCTTGGAAGACCGCAAAAAGACTTTGAAAGTTCGAGCACTAAAACAAAAAGACGACGCATACAACATCTTCTTGAAACATCGAGTCTGCAAGAGATAGCAATGGCAACTGAAGTAAAACTTCGCAAAGATGGAAAAAAAGATTCGGCAGCAATTGTAAAAGAACTTTGTCAGTTTTCGCCTAGAAGAGGTACTGTTATAAAAAAAACGCGAAAGAGTTTAGAGACCTCAAAACCGGTTGGACTTTCGGCAGATCAAGCTCTCGCGTTAATGGTCGATGCGAATCTCTACACACCAATATTATATTATAAGAGAGCAAGTTAAAAGAATTAACAAAAAAAATTATCCACCTTACTACAGGGTTCAAGCTGCAAAACAATTGTGCTACCCTAATGGCATTAATGTCACAGAAACGTCCGCCGAAATTAACTTGCAATCTCTAATGGACCACACAATTATAAGATTGTGTAAAGTGCAAGAGGAAGTACTGAAGACTATGAGTGACTTGAAAAGTTTAGATATTATTGTAAAATGGGGATGTGATGGAGCGGAGCAAAATAAATACAAACAAAAATTCTCTGAAGAACATTGCAGTGATGAAAGTTTGTTCAGTATATCGATGGTGCCTATTCAAATCAATGCAATAAATGAACAGAGCGTCAAAAAGATTGTGTGGCAAAACCTTTCACCTGCTTCGACCAGATATTGTCGTCCCATCAAGTTCGTGTTTGCCAAGGAAACCGTGAATGTTATAACAACGGAGGTGAATAAAATAAAGGAACAAGTAACTTCACTCTCACCTACTAAAATTATTGTTAACGACATTGAGGTCTTGGTTAAGCCAACATTGATATTTTGCATGATTGATGGCAAAATATGTAATGCCGTAGCATCATGTGCTTCCACACAGACTTGCTATTTATGTGGTGCAAAGCCAAAGGACATGAATAATGTAAGCCGCATCTTAGAAAAGCCGGTAAATAGCAATCTTCTTTCTTTGGGCCTATCACCTCTACATTCATGGATTCGATTTTTTGAATGCATATTGCACATTTCGTATCGACTTGATATAAAATCGTGGCAGGCTCGAGGAGCTGAGAATAAAAAAAAAGTTGCCGAGAAAAAGAAACAAATACAAGAAAAGTTCAGGAGTGAGTTAGGCTTATTAGTAGATATGCCTAAACAACAAACTGGAAATACCAATGATGGTAACACAGCCCGTAAGTTCTTCAGAAATTCTGAAAAGTCAGCTGTAATAACAGGTGTTAATGTTGAGCTTATTAAGCGCTTCCATGTCATCTTAGAATACATAAATAGCGGATTTCACATTAATATCAATAAGTTTCAGGAATTTGCTAAGCAAACGAGAGACTTATATATAAAAGAGTACTCATGGTACCCGATGCCCGTTAGCGTGCACAAAATCCTCTTTCACGGAAAAGACATAATTACTTCTTGTGTCCTTCCAATCGGCCAACTTTCGGAAGAAGCACAAGAGGCTAGAAATAAGGACAATAGAAAATTTAGGGAACTTTTTACGCGAAAAACTTCAAGAGTGGACACGAACACAGACTTAATAAATCGATTATTAATAACATCAGACCCCTACATTGCAAGCTTACGTGCTGCTCCCAAAACTAGACGTAGCCAAATGAATCCTGAAGTCTGTGAACTTTTAGAAATAAGGTCTTCTGACATTGAACACGAAGGAGTTCAGTCAGATAATTCAGATTCTGATACCCAGAGCGACTTTGAAGAATCTCACTATTCTGACTAAATTTCTTCATGATTCTTAAAATTAATGTCTCTCTCTTTATAAAATCTGTTTTTTTTTTGTAAGTACATTCAAACAATTACTAATTCGTGTTATATGTTATATAATATGGTTGCAATATATGTCTAAAACCTCGAAAACGTCTTTAAATTTCATTCAATACATTTTATCCCGTAGTAAATTTGTATAGTTTAGGTTCAAGACTTTTGTCCCTCTAGATTATGGAAATTACACACTGTGCGCCGTCATTACTTTTAACACATAGCACACCTGAATCAATCTCTAACATTGTTTGAGCCGATTCTTCAAGGGCTGAAATGCCTTTATCAGACAAAATTAGTTCATTCAGTGGCATGTACGAACATACTCAATGAGATGTGGAGTTGTTCTGACTGCATTGTGTATTTGTGCATCGTTTTTCCGATATAACTACAGGAATATCTTTTAATAAAATTTTGTTTATAACAAAAGTAATATTCGTCATACAATTTATGATCGTCAAGACATTTGTGATTGTTTTGTCAAAATAATATTTGTTTATAATATTGGCTCGTATGCTGTATAAATTTATGGGATTTTTATTAGCAAGAGACTTAATAAGCGTCATAAAACCGGATGTTTTTGTTTGTATTAGTTTGCTGATGTTCATTCTATCTATATAAGCAACTGCTAAAGATTGCACCAGACAATCGAAAGCGCAAGTATTTTCTACAACTACGCCTTTAATACCAGTTGAACTCCTACTTCCATTTACCAAAAAATCGACCGACTTATTTTTGGACCGCATCTCTGGCTTTTGTTTTTCCTGTTTTCCTATAGTCAGGCTTCGCCAGTTCTCTAGAAGGATGGGTTCACCAGACATGACAGATTCTTGCGAAAAGTCACTTGACTCAACTTTAGCTTTTTCAGTAGCCTTTGTTTTCTGTTCACTAATATCATCACTGAATTTGTTCTTTAAATCCCCAGATATATATTCATGGTGCTTCATTAGGAATTAGCCCAACCCTGGTCTGTAGTTGGGACTTTTCAAAAGTGTTTTAATATTTTTGAAATAACTTTCCACGTCTGAACTGGTTGATGTCACATTTTCTGTATAAACAAATGACAACATCACATTTGACCAAATTGGCAATCTAGACATTAGCCTCTTGAAGGTATTAATAAAATCAAGTAAGTAATATAAATTTTCATACATCGTTTTTATTCCAGATAATTGCAATTCAAGTGAAACATTGTCAACTTTCATGGTAAATTCTTTTATAAAGTCTGAGGTAACATTTTCAATTTCTTCTGAGTTGAGTAGGTCGTTAATAATTGTATTCACTTCCTCATACACCCCGACCTCATCATCATCTTCGTCTTCTCTATTTGTATTATCTGTGTCTGTCTGTAGCAACTTCTGTAAGCTTTGGTTACATAACGTAGGATGGCCGTTAGAATCTTTTCCTGTGTATCTATTAAGTGCAATAACAATAAGATTTTACATTATCAATTTGATTTCGCCGAACGATAAAGAATCTTTGATTTTGCAAATACATATATTTTATATAAAATTTCATAACGCTTTCGTCAACGTATTTGAAACATTGTAATTATCAATGTTTAAAAGTAAAGTGTTTTCACAAAATGCGATGTGTCCAAGCGAATAAGGCAATGATTTGTTTTTATTTTTTCTTTTTTTTTCACTATCAAATCAAAGCAATATGCAATATAGTCCTTGGTAGATTCAAAGTAAGTAAAAGCTTTAATGATTGCTCCAACTAATGCTGCCGAATCATCGCAAACTACTTTATCAGCAGTTTTCTTGGTGCCTATCCATTATTTGAGCCATTTGTGTATATTTTCTAACGTATGCAAATCAGTTATCATTTGAGTTACCGTTACACAAGAATTTCCTGTTTGTAATACAGCCACGTAAAGAAAAATATGCTTAGGCACATATATTTGTGCAGGATCTCTAGGAGGTATTATTTTTTTAAATATTGACCCTATAGCGTCAATACTGAGCTTTATTATTTTATTACAATTGACAAGATGACAGTAATATTTTTCTTGTAGATCCGTCCAAAACATAAAATGAAAGGCAAAACTTTTTTTTTAATTTTTATGTTTGTATGCTGACTATTTTTATTTCTATCACCTTTGCTTTATGGATTGATTCTGAAATAAACGTTTTATTATTAAAATACAAAATAGTCGAATCACATTCTTGTATAAAGTACTACCCATAATCCATAATGAAAGTACAACATTCTTGTCCAAATAAGCTTCTTGTTTAGATCGTTGCCTGATATTCTGCAATGTCTTTAATGATGGTACAAATGGTGGCTCAAAGATGTCATCTTCGTTCATGACTTTGTTTACTATTTTGTTCCGAATTACGATCGCATGTTCATTAATCAGTTTTTCAGACAGCTCTTCTTTTTTCTTTTTAGTCAATTAATTTTTAATCTTTGGATCATGCACAATATTTAAATCACCTACCTCAATAAGACATTTGATTTTGCATACAAGACTTTATCTACATCCATGTTATCAATCCTCTTTAAAAGGTTCTGAAACAGTTTTTTGCAATACTAATACTCGTATCGAACATGGCGGCCGGCGTCATCGTCATAGTATACGACGTGAATTCGAATAAGTTCTTTTTTTAAATTACGGCGCTGTAGTAGTGAAACGCGTGTGCATTACAATGTTCTTTTTTTGAAAACATGTTGCATTATGAAATTCAGTACAACATTAAAGCACCCGTTTGGATGCTATTATGGTTACCATGGTTACTATGACACTGGCTGTTTTAATGTTGGCAATAAGCTGTCTTTTTATAAAGTACTTATTGTGCAGTTTTCGTTGGTATAAAGAAATAAAGCATATTTCGTTATATTTGCTGAAAGTAATCCTCCCTAGCCGCGCCACATACTTTAAAGATTAATCAATCAAAATGAGTAATTTCTTGAGAGAAAAAAGTATCAACGAAGTGACGAGAAAAGGTACTATTATATAAATTGATTTATGGATAGTTAATATTAAATATTGCAAAATTGACTTGCTGCAGAGTATACCTTCCAGCCGGACCACACCCTAGGACCAACAACTCCATAACTAAAGACCATATTGGACCATATTTGTCGTATGCAAGGTACTCTTTAGGTAGTTTTTTTCGGGATATTGATTTATTAATAGTTCATTATACTCGTATTTAATTTGAGGTGGCGCTGCCAGAAAGCACTGCCTGGCGGCCGGACCATATAAATTGTTAATTAAAAAGATATCTCTTGAGGTACTAAAAATATATATATATTCCGATGAAAGTAGACTTTAGGTAGGTATTATTTCGAACTATAGCATCTGAGTACTAAACTGTGGTCTGGCCACAGAGGAACACACCATGGATGGACGCAATTTTGTAATAAAACTTATTAAACCTTTAAAAACATAGTTTAAATAATAAACAATACATGGCGCAGCCGACAAGAAGAACCGAAGCAGTAAAAAAATAACAGACAAATAATAAGATTATGCCCACGCAAACGACCCAGCAAGAACACGAACAAGAAAACAAGACATAATGGCGGGCGTGGATTACAGAATGCCGGAGCCCATACAGTTAGATTCAGAAGGAGATCTATCAAAATGGGTAAGATTTAAGCAGCAATTCCAAATTTTTTAGACAGCGGCTGGATTTGATCGAGTATCAGAGACACGGAAGGCGGCCATTTTCCTTAACAGCGTCGGTCACGAAGTACAGGAACTGTAATTCAATGTACTAAAACAGAGGAAACAACTAAATATGAGCAAATCATAAAACTGTTAGATGACTATTTTGAGCCCAAACAGAACGAACTTAATTAGTACTTACAGCTTTCATAAACGAAATCAGGAAGAAGGTGAGTTTCGATTTGTTCTACACTGAATTAAGAAAATTAGTAAAAAATTGCAATTACAAAGAACAAACATCACCTTAAGTAACACAGCTTATGTCAAAACAGTTAATAACATAACCTTGGCAGTACAGATTAAAGAAGTGGTAAAGAAGCTCCACTCAATTGGCTTTATTGTTTTGGCCACAGTGTGTGATCAAGGCACATCAAATACAAGTGGCATAAATTACCTGATTGAAGAAACAAGAAGAAATTATGCAAGAAGAAATATTGATTATTATAATTCTGTATTTGAAATTGAAGGAATGCAAATTATTCCTCTGTACGATGTCCCTCATCACCTGAAAGGGATGAGAAATAATTTGTTGACCATAACTCTTCAATTTGCAATAAATGGTGAAGTAAAAGGTGCAAAATGGGAGCATATTACGCAATTGTATGAAAATAACCCAACGTACAAAGGATTAAGAATAATAAAAAACCTTACAGAAAATCACTGTAACAAAGATAAAATTACTAAAATGAAGGTTAAATATGCTTCATAACGAAAAGAAACAAAGGATACTGCTGATTTTTTTATCTTTATTGATAATTTATTTGACTCCCTAAATGGAAGTATGAAAAACTCAGGTGTCGTCCGGTCAGGGAAAGATTTATTAAGAAATGTAACACCTAATTCAAAACACAAAGATATTTGGGTGCAATCCAAAGTTATTTTAAAGTCTATGACATTTATGACGTCAAAAGGGAGCGCTGGTACTGTACCATCAATAACTAATTGGTTAAAAACTGTATTGAGAATATGGTCATTTTAAGAGACAAACTATTTAATGAGTATAAAATTAAATCATTTTGGTGCAGACATTTTAATCAAGCTCCTCTTGGAAACTTTTTTGGGAGCATACGTAGTCATGGGGTGAGAAATAACTCTCCCACCTGTGCTGGGTTTGTAGCTGCATTTGCTTCTTTGCTAGTGAATAATCTGAGCAGCAATTATTCTCCAGGGTCCAATTGTGAAGAAGATTTCTGTTCAGTATTTGAATCTTTTGATGAATTATTTTTTTCACACAATAAAAATAAAGAAGAGCAATACTGCGAAGTTGATTTTAACGATTTGAATGATAATATAATTATTAATTTTGAAACCAAAAAAGAAGGACCCCAGAATAATTGCTCAGCTCGAATACGTAACTAACAGGTTACATATTGCGTAAAGCAAAAAAAAATTACAAAAATTTCAAAGACTGCAAAGCATCTTTGTATACAGATGACTCAGCTAAAAACAGGCACCTGCAACTCAGAGAATATAAGAAAAGGTAAAAAATACCTACGCTACCCGTAAGAAAATTTAACAAAAAGTTTTTCTGAGATCCACGATATTCTGCACCATATAATAAAAAATAAAAGTCATATCGAAAATTTTAAAAACTATTTGAATATAAAATTTATATTCAAATAGTTACGAATGTAAATAAAAAAAATATTCAGTACAGTTGTCATAGAAAAAACTTAATATTATAATTATTCGATTTCTCAAGTAGATTCTTTTCCCACAATTGGTGTAAGTGGACCAATAAGTTATTAAATGTTACCAGCACAACGAAAGATGTTGATTCGACTGATGAAATTCAGAATCAGGCTTTAATAAATTACAGCAAGAGACAAAAAAATAAGCAGATAATAAAGTAAATAAGTAATATAAATAAATAATATTGTTTTCGTTTTATGTATTTGTTTGGAACACAATTGGTAATGGAGGAAATTATTGCAGCAAAAAAGGCATTCTTTGCTGCAATAATTTCCTCCAAGCAATTTGAAAAACATGGTTTAAAAATTATATAAATAATAGTTTTCAGTTTGTAATTGTATTGTTTTATGGTACGCAAAATAAGACAAATATTTAGACAACGTGTTCAAAATATTATTCATAATTTCAGTTGCATATTGATTTTGCATTGGTTAGTTTCGGTAATTATCCACTATTTTGATTTATGTAATTCAAAGTACCTATCGTCCCTTAGCTAACAACACCGCTCAAGTCGAAAATTGGCGGTTTTTACATTTTAATGCCATTGGATGAAGCTGCGCATTGCGCGTCGAACCATTGGTCTCATGAAATAGATTTCAGCCAATCAGAAGCCGTAATTCAAAAAATAGTGACAGCGCTCAAGTCGGTTGGCGTCGCAACACCGCACAAGTCGTTAGGCTGTCATACTTTTCACGCGAAATTACTTCGCGCTTCGTGATTATTCAATTTTTATGTGAATTTTATCGCTGAATCGTCTATGCAAGAAGTTTTAATAGAAGATTAAGAGGTAAGCTATAGAATGAAGTAATGTTTATTGATTTACGCGTATTATTTTGAAATAAATGATAAAATAATATCTTTACTTACTTAGGCGGTGTTTACTATTTTTTCTTAACTTAGGCGGTGTTTCAAAATTTATTTTATTTCTTTTAGGAAACTCAATAATTGAAATACGCTATGGATGGAGAAGAAATTGATTCAAGGGACCCAATTCCGGGCTCGAGCTAGATATTACGACCATGGAGATAAATCTCTGTTTCAAATCTCCGCATCAATGTTCGGTTCAAATCTCGATACTATAAAAAAACCGTATTCTAGTAGACCATGGAGAAAGATTTACAACGGAGAAAATAATCTCGTCTAAAAGACGTCCAATTTTTATCGATTCACTTTGATTATAATCGATTATGGTACGTTTTTCTTTTTTCAGTATTAATGACGTATGTTTAATTTATTAAATCCAAGCAAATACAGTATAAAAGATAATTTTAGTATATTGTGTTTCTATAACTGTGGGTTTTTATAATTACTTACTGAAAATAGTAATTGCAAAGTAGCGTGATCCGAAACGCATTTCGCATGATTTGTGTCCTTTTTCTGACGTAGGTAGGTTTTAATTTTCATACTAAATAATCGCGATTAAAAAGGTGTGGAACAAAATTAGTTGTCATGAACTAAAATTCACACCAACACCTTGACTTCAAGTGCAAAAACAGTACTGTATTTTTTTTTCTTTTGCTTATATCTCGAAAACGGTGTGTCCTGTCACAAAAATAATGAAAAATTGGCCCCCCTTTATAAAAGCCATAAACCCCTAAACCTCTACATGTAGGTACCAAAAAAAAATACGAATATTAACAATCAATCTGCCTAGCCTTTTCCCAACTATGTTGGGGTCGGCTTCCAGTCTAACCGGATGCAGCTGAATACCAGTATTTTACATGGAGCGACTGCCTGTCTGACCTCCACAACCCAGTAACTGGGTACTACGATACCCCTTGGTAAGACTGGTTGTCAGACTTTCGGGCTTCTGACGACCCGTAACGACTGTCAAAGATCCACGAATGACAACCGGTACCAACGGCTTAACGTGCTTTCCGAGGCACGGAGGAGTCTCGGTATGTAAAGATGGTTACCCATCCACTGACCAACCCCGGCAAGCGTAGCTTAACCTCATGGATCGACCCGTGCGGCTGTTATTACTTAACTTAAATACGAATATTAACCTACTAATGTAAATTTTGACAGGTGTTCCAACGGAGATTTCATATCTCCATACCTTAGGACCAGCCGTAATATCTCGCTGGTTTGCGATCGAAAAATTTTCGTTAGAATAGCAATTTTTCGTTTTCGACGGAGAGAAGCAGTTTCTCGACTGATATTTCGACCATGGAGATAATTTCCATGCCACCGGAATTGGCCTCCTGGAGTGATCTGAGTTCAGGTACGTCAGTACTATTATTTATTCTGTGGTTCAGGTGATGAATGGTTATGTGCCCAATTACAAGAATCAGGACTGATGTCAAAACATAAACGGCGTAAACAAAGTTGCAAAGAAGATAAAAAAAACCGGCCAAGTGCGAGACGGACTCGCACACAAAGGGTTCCGTACCATATTATATGTTTAACAATCGCAAAGATAACTTTGTATTTCATAATGATACTGTGAAAAGGCAGATTGACTGTGAATTACAAGGTTATTTTTTGCAGTTACAGAAAATCGCCCTTAATTAAACAAAATACCTTATGAATCGCCGTTTTTAGTATTTCTTGATTAAGTAAAGTATAAGGTGCATTATATAATAGAGCTCGTACAAAAATGGTATAAAATTGACAACTTTTACGGCCCCATATTTCTTCATTTTAGAAGATAAAAAAAAAATATGTTTATACCATTCCCCCTCTAAAAATCTTATTTTATTCACTGAAAACAGTGAATAAAAAGCACTTTTACTCACTGTTTTGATGTTTGAAAATGGAACACACCAATGTGACGACCACAGATTTAGAGTACCTAGGCTAGATACGGCATGTTATTAGATAGTATGAAAACCGAACGTGGCATCTTTTTTATACCTACGATAACTTCACCCCAGCCATTTAGTGATGTGCTCAAAGTAAACAGAATTGTTTCAATCGCTAAGCGTCACTGAGCTAACAGACTTTTTTTTAGTACGAACAGTCGAACATGCAGGGCACGCTTGGTCGGATGGCTTGCCGTATCTAGTGTAAGTGTAATCTGTGTATTCGACCTATATTGATGTGTTCTAAATTCAATTTGATTGGTCGACATTTTCGACAAGGAGTTTAGCATTAGAATAAAAACTGTTTTGTGTTCTTTGCTGTCCTTAGTAAATTGGCGCTATTTTGAATACTGTAAGTTGTACGAACACAAAGTTTAGTGTTACTTTAATCTTTAATTTTGTGTTTGTTTAGTGTTGTTCTAATCGATTAAAAATGTATTCTAGTGATGAAGATGTGTTAACACCTGAGTTTATGAAAGAGAGGGCGGCCGATATAGTGGAAAACTTGCTACCCAAAAAATCACGGCTGGTTTACATCAAAGTCTATTTTCACTTAAATCTTTCTTTTTCTCGTAGTCATGGTATAAAGTATAGTATGCAACTCTTGAATAAAACGGATTTATATCGAGGGCCATGAATCACTCGCGTCGCTCAGGATTCTAACACTTGAATCACTCACTACGCTCGTGATTCAATCATCGTGAATCACTCCCTACGGTCGTGATTCAGTCGTTAGAATCCTTCACTAGCTCGTGATTCATCTATGGCCCTCGCTTTAAATCCGTCCTTTATTCACTAATTGCATAATATACTATTATACCATTCCCCCTCTAAAAAGCTTATTTTATTCACTGAAAACAGTGAATAAAAAGCACTTTTACACACTGTTTTGATGTTTGAAAATGGAACACACCAATGTATTCGACCACAGATTTAGAGTACCTAGGCTAGATACGGCATGTTATTAGATAGTATGAAAACCGAACGTGTCATCTTTTTTATACCTACGATAACTTCACCCCAGCCATTTAGTGATGTGCTCAAAGTAAACAGAATTGTTTCAATCGCTAAGCGTCACTGAGCTAACAGACTTTTTTTTAGTACGAACAGTCTAACATGCAGGGCACGCTTGGTCGTGGCTTGCCGTATCTAGTGTAACTGTAATCTTTGTATTGATGTGTTCTAAATTCAATTTGATTGGTTTTTATTTTCGACAAGGAGTTTAGCATTACATTAAAAACTATTTTGTGTTCTTTGCTGTCCTTAGTAAATTGGCGCTATTTTGAATACTGTAAGTTGTACGAACATAAAGTTTAGTGTTACTTTAATCTTTAATGTTGTGTTTGTTTAGTGTTGTTCTAATCGATTAAAAATGCATTCTAGTGATGAAGATGAGTTAACACCTGAGTTCATGAAAGAGAGGGCGGCCGATATAGTGGAAAACTTGCTACCCAAAAAAACCCGGCTGGTTTACATCAAAGCCAATTTAACTTTCCTTTTTCTTCATTATACCTATGTCTATTTTCACTTAAATCTTTCTTTTTCTCGTAGTCATGGTATAAAGTATAGTATGCAACTCTTGAATAAAACGGATTTATATCGAGGGCCATGAATCACTCGCGTCGCTCCGGATTCTAATACTTGAATCACTCGCTCCGCTCGTGATTCAATCGTCGTGAATCACTCCCTACGGTCGTGATTCAATCGTTAGAATCCTTCACAAGCTCGTGATTCATCTATGGCCCTCGCTTTAAATCCGTCCTTTATTCACTAATTGCATAATATACTATTGTACTCTACTCGATGAGTTCTACACAATAACACCCCACACACAGGTTAATTTTTTTTTTTCAAAATGAAAACTTGTTTGGTGGAGACCGCCCCTTTTAATTTTAACTTTACTTTATTTTTATTATGTGTTGTTATAGTCATATAGAAATACACAATCTGCGAAAATTTCAACGGTTCATGAGATACAGCCCCGTCACATACGGATGGACAGACGAACGGACAGCGTAGGCTTAGTAAGTTTGTACGCACAATATTGAGATACTAGCTAGACTGCCCGCGGCTTCGCCCGCGTGGATGTCTGATTTCATGGGTTTTAATTTTCTTATTATTGTTTATTTTACATCAAAAGTATAAATACTGAGTTTCAAGTTAATCGGAGTGCGCTTTAAAATTCTTCGATACAAACTTTAACATCCCTAAACCCCCTTTGAGGGGTAGATTTGAAAAACCAATAATTCAAATTCAAATACATTTATTGTTTGTTACATGTCTAAAATGATCTTATATTTGAAATAGTAGCAATGTGTAACATACCTATAAAGGCGTACAATATTATAATGTCATTATTAACAGTTGGTCCAGCTAGTCACTCTTTGCATTACTCAAATTATACCATAAGAAATATTATAAAATTAATAATTCTGCTTAGTCAAATTATTCATTGAAATATTTATGCATTACTTATTGAAATTATACATTAAAATATACTCATATACAGTCAATAGTCAAAACATTATACATTCAAGTTTTGTCATTAAAAAAATCATTTATTGTGTAGTATGCTTTACCTATCAAGAATTCCTTTAACTTAAGTTTAAAAATATTGATGGCTGAAATACTTTTTATGCAGTTTGGTAGTTTGTTGTAAATTTGTTAATTTTAATGACAAACTTTATTACTTACATAAGCAAGTATTTGTGCTAAGGTTCATGTTCATTAACCAAATTAATAAGATTTTTCATATAAACTGTATCCCTGTTTTCACGACCACATGGGTAGAATTTCAAAAATCGTCTGGGATGTTTCCATAACTTGGCTCAAACATTATTTACACCAATTTTCGAGTTAATCAATCCCCAATAAAATCCTCCGCTGTAAAATTTACTACCCCTTTTCACCCCTTAGGGGTAGATTTTTGGTAAACCCTAATACACGTTAGTTAGTCTTCATTTTTGGTCTCGAGTACAAAAACTGAGTTTTGAGTAAATCGGACCGCGTGTTAAAATTCCTCCATACAAATTTTGACACCCACCAATCCTGTCTTCTGGGGTTGTTCGAAAGAGATACCGTGGCCCTGCCATAGGCAACTGAAGGAACACGGGTGGGTTTTAGAATTTTATATGTATAGATTTACAAGACCATAAACTTCTCATAGGTTTCCTGTAATGTTTTTTTACAGTTTCCTGTAATGTTCTGCACAAACAGTACAAGGCAAGCGGGTCGAGGGTCGATTACGAAGCGTTTGCTCGGTGTAGAACCAACATTAAAAATATGTTAGCAGTGGCACATGATCAATATCGGAACCGTGTTCAAAGTCAAATGCTGAGTGATCCTAAATCTTTTTGGAACTATGCCAAGTCTAAGAGAGGTGGGAGAAGTCCGCAAGCGATTTTGAAAGACGGGGTCTGGTCAAAGGTCTGAAGGTCTGTGGAAGAGTTTGCGGAGTATTTTTAATCTGTGTACAGGGCAGAGCAACCGGAGTTGGATGTAGACGCGGCTATGGCTCATGCAGGTAGCGGAAACGGAGCGGCGGCGCGAGTGCACTTGGACCGATTACAGTTAGTAGACGTAGGTCGTGCGCTTCAAGATCTTAAGCCGAAACGGTCAGCAGGTCCCGACGGCTAGCTAAGCCGCTACTTCATATTTATAACCAGGAGGCCAATTCCGGTGACATGGAAATTATCCCCATGGTCGAAATATCAGTCGAGAAACTGCTTATCTCCGTCGAAAACGAAAAATTGCTATTCTAACGATCTCCATTCATAATTTTTTCGATCGCAAACCAGCGAGATATTACGGCTGGTCCTAAGGTATGGAGATATGAAATCTCCGTTGGAACATCTGTCAAAATTGACATTAACAACAAACAAATTATCGTAAAACGTATGTAACTTATGTACCGACGATTTGTTAAAGTGATAATATGGATGAATTCTTGGCTAATTTAATCCCAGAGCTTGTGGAAGAAGCTGAAGCTGCTGTTGCTGCACCTCGAACTCGAGCTCCATGGCGAGTCGAACCGTTTGAGACGAGTGATGCAGAATTCAAAAAGAATTTTCGCCTATCCAAGGAATTAGCGATGGCAGTAATGACCATGGTTGAACCGCTTACAACAACCCATGCCATTGATATAAAAACCAAGGTACTTAATTTAAAATCAGATATACTAACACACTTGTTGACGGCCACATTATAAAAGGTAGCTAGGTACCTATAGTGTCTCTGTCATATTTTTTATGAAGTGTACATATTGTATGCCCGGACAACATACCTACCCTACATACAAAAAATTATATGTTTTTTTTTTTTTGCAGGTGTTGTGTACATTGAATTTTTTTGCTACAGGAAGTTATCAAACTAAATATGTACGTCGCTGTCGGAGGACCCAAAGAAAACCAAAATGATTTCTAACTAAGTTAAATTAGAGAAAAATTACAATACTTTAATATTATAAAATAGAATTCTTATTCCGATCGATGTTAGATACAGAATAATTCATTATTACTTGTTTTAGAAAAAGTTACATGAATCCGGTAAGCAGGGCATTGTATGACGTGCGTCACTATGCGATGTCCGCGTTTCGAGGCGCGCGTGTCGGCTGTTTCCATGCGCTGTATGTAGGTTAGTGCACTCTTGTCGTTTAGGTATTGGCAGATACTATAACATCTCCACCGTTAGATCAACAATTATTTTTGAAGTTTGAACTGAGAAAATATTGTTGACTTCGGAATTTCAGGTGCTCCAGGCTCTGCATAAATCTTGTCTCCTGTAGATTGTTTCTCGGCTCCAGACTTCGATTTCTTACAGTGTCTTATAACGATGAATGTACCGAGTGCAAGTGTACTGGATAGTACGACGTAGAACGGAATCGTTGTATGGTATAAGTATTCGGATGGAAAAGATTGCACCCGTAGAGGAGGCTGTGACATTACTTTGTATTGAGCATCGTGTAGTTTAGTAAGATCAATCGAGTTGAGGTTGACTTGTACTGGTTCCGGGTGACCTTCGGTGTTGTAGTCTAGCTTCGTAATTTTGATTGGTTGTCCTTCCACATGATCATTGAGATTAGTGATGGTAAACGCTGAGGTGTACAGGAAGCAATTCACGGGTATAATGGCCAAGTAAGTGCCATTCAATAGGGTGTATTCCTCTTGTCCGCATAAGGTATGTATTCGCGTTGTATTGGGAAACGATATGACGTAATGCTTCTCATCTAACTCTTCCATAGCTATTTTTGATAATGATATGGTTACGATTTCGCAGCTTCCATCGAGGGTCTGGTCCATAATAAGTTTCTGTATACAGTCTGGGTCTTCGTGTAGCTGGTGACTCGTCGTTTTTCCGCAGAGATACCAGTTGTTATACTTCGGGCATTCAGCCTCTATATACACATAACCTTTCCTGCTTGTTGCAATCAATGGATGAGGAGGGATAAGGGCTTGCCTAAACTTGTTGGGGGCTATTGACAGTTTATAGAGGTCGTATGTTTCTGTAGCGAATATCGGAAATTTAAATATAATTACTATTTGACTGCCTGAATAATAATATCCCGGTTTAATAATATCATAGTATTCTCTAAGTTCTAAATCTATTACCTTATCTCTACCGTAGATTTTAACTAGTCTGTCGATCATATGACGTAAAACTTCTATGCTAATCATAGAATGATGTACGCTTGAGCTGTGAATGAATGCCAGCATGTTCTCCACTCTCACTAACTCGTTTAGTACCTTATCTAGTAGTTTTCAGCTAGTATAGTTAAACACTGTCCGAATTTTGCAAATCTTATAAGGCTATAACCTTGGTGAGCGTTTCTGTCTAGTAATAATTTTAATGTATCATTAATTTTAACTTGGTTAGCTACTAATTGGCTAATAATATCGGAATGTTGGGCCATCCATTCCTTGCTGAAACTGATATGGTTATTTAGTTCCTCAGTGGTTTTGTAATTATTTTCCTGAAGGATTTTGATAGTATTATCGTATCTGACCGCATCTGAGTAGTCCAAATTTCCTGTGACGCTTTTTATTATAGAGCCTAGACCATCGATGAGACCTCGCTTTACACGACCTGGTTTTAACGTTTCTAGTTGGCGTGCGACGCATTGCAATTTTTCCGACAGATAGTCTAATTGAACTTCATACAACATATGCGTGTTATTATCTAATTTTAGCCTAGAGTTGTCTAACTGATCTTGTAACATTCTAATATTTAAGTCGGTGTCCCTAGTTTGAATATACTGCAGGAAGGTATGATAATGGGTTATAAGTTTGGTTGCACCAAGCCGGAAGGGTAGTATTCCCGGGCCATCGTCCAAGCTTTCAAGTGTTATCTTCTGGTTTGTTTCCTGGGCTGCTATCAAATGAGCAGTCAGGACCAGTAGCACCCTGTAACAATAGAGCGCTTTTGGGTACTCTTTTTAGCCGACTTAGCGACGGGACCTCGCTTTTTGGATGTATAAATGTGTATAGGTAGGTTGGCTAAAACAGTGTCATGAGTATATCTAGGAACTAGTTTTTGACGGCTCGCTAAAGGGTTACTGACAAAAACACATTGTTGAGGCTGATACTCGATTTCGGGCTCGCGAGTTTTGTTCTGGTTTTCTATAATTTTAGTGCGGGTTGCGAGGGAAGATTCATTTATTATGTTGTAGACTAATTGAATCTTTTCTTTATGGTTTTGCATGTATTGCTGTGAGAGATGTTTAGTTAGATCTACATCAAAGGGGTCTCGCGGATCGAAGTGTCCGGTTATAATATCGAATGGTCGACATTTTGTAAAACTATGTATTGTGCTGTTGTATGCTAAAATCGCATAGGAGACAAGGTTGATTACGTCATCGTCTTTACGGGTTAGTTTTAAGATACGTAAATGTTCTAATAAGGATGAGTGAAAACGTTCCACAATCCCATTGTCGTTACATGTGGCAGAGTTTTGTGGTGAATTATTTTATGCAAGTTAATGAATTCGTTAAATAATTGGTTGGTGAATTCCGTACCGTTATCCGATACGATGGTTAAAGGCAGGCCATGGTGTGTGCAAAATTTCAGTAACGCCTGTAGGACACTAACGGCTGTACCATCTCGTATGTAATAAGCTTGTGCGTATTTAGAAAATACGTCTACGATTGTTAGGTATTTTTCATTTTGGATTGTTAACAGATCTATATGAACAGTATCAAATGGTTTGGTGGCGGGGGGTACTATATTAAAACATTGTTTAATGGGATGACGGTCATACTTTGCTTGTCCACAGATAGTACAATCGTTGATGAACTTTGTTATCTCATCTTTCATTTTTGGCCAGTAGTAACGCTCCGAGAGGGCTAAATAGCATTCGTTTATTCCGCGGTGGTTTGTTTTACCGTCGTGGTAATGTTTAATAATCTCCTGTTGCTTTAAATATTACGCTACGTACGTCTATGAGTATCAGTCAGTTGTTTGACTAAGGGCCCTCGCTCACGGCGACTTTTTGTAGCAATGCAGTAGCGATGTCGTCGCGAGTTTGCATCGATACAGTCGCGATGCGGTGCTAGCTGTTTGCCCTCGCCTACACCACGATTCGATTCGAGTAGCTTCGCTACAAAAAGTCGCCGTGGGCGAGGGCCCTTAAAAACAAACATCAAACTATGATAGAAATAAATGTTTATATTTTAAAAACTTGTGTGACTGACACTGGCATGGCCATCATCAGGGATTCAAAAAATTAGTCGCTAATTAAAAATAATAGTCAGAATTTGCCGCCAAAAATCAGAATTTGTTGGTCACTGGTTCAAAAGTTATAAGGGTTAGGTGGCCGATCTGGAGAGCATCTCCCCAGCTTGGCCACATTTATATCTCAAAAACTAGGTCACCTAGCGAAGATGTTTTCTCCCAAATTTAGTTGCTAATTAGTAGCAACTTTTCGCCGAGTCACAGATTTAGTCTGGTCTTAGTTTAGAAGATATCAATTTGCCTAGCCTTTTCCCAACTATGTTGGGGTCGGCTTCCAGTCTAACCGGATGCAGCTGAATACCAGTATTTTACATGGAGCGACTGCCTATCTGACCTCCATAACCCAGTTACCTACTGGGTAATACGATACCCCTTGGTAAGACTGGTTGTCAGACTTTCGGGCTTCTGACGACCCGTAACGACTCTCAAAGATCCATGAATAACAGCCGGGACGAACGGCTTAACGTGCTTTCCGAAGCACGGAGGAATCTCGGTGTGTAAAGATGGTCACCCATCCACTGACCAACCCCGGCAAGCGTAGCTTAACCTGACGATAATGAGTTAAATATTTAAGTATAGTCTAAGAGCTAGATCAAAGATTTTATCGTAAACTCTTCGATCTAGCTCTTGGATTATACTTAAAAATTGAACTCATTATTATCTTCTAAACGAAGACCCGACTAAATCTGTGATTTCGCGAAAACTTGCGACTAATTAGCTGGGGAGACGCTCTCCAGATCGGCCACCTATGAACGCTTATTACTTTTGAACCAGTAACCGGCAAATTCTGATATTTTTTTACTTACTGGCAGTAAGTATGTCTATGACTATCTGTTTGGCTTAAACACAAAAATATTACACATAATTATCACAGACTGAATCAACTAAAACAAAAGAACCATAATATCAACATAAACAATCAACAAATAAGACAATTTTTAGATATCTCTAAGGTATCTTACACTACTAGCTAATTCTAAAATTGCATCTGTTTGTCGATGCATTTCTTGGAGATAAGCAGCGTTGAACTCTTTCTTTATTTTAATTTTTTCTGTTATTTGAAAGTGCAGTGCCTGTGCCGTATCCAAACTATTTTGCAGCCTTTTTTGTGCTACCGTCCTCTTTGTTTTTTTTGCTTGGTATGGTCCTGTAGAAAATGAATTTTTATGATTGACTTACAAGTTACTCTCAACTTAAAATTATACATGTACTGAGAAATAAATAATTTCTATTTCTAAATTATCTATTTCTCATGTCCCATGATTTAGAGGCTGCAGAGTGCAGGCAGAACATTGTTGTTGTAGACTTGATATATATTATTTAATAAAAAACAATTACTTTTTTGTGATGACATAGACAGTTGTGGTTCAGTTTCATTTTGTATTGCTTCACTTTCCATTGCTTCAGTTTCATCAACAACAACATTTGGCTCGAACCCCATATTTTCCTGTAACACTTCAATCTCAGGAATACACGATTGAAAGTCTGAAAATAGTTATTGCAACAATTATTATTACAAGTTTTAATAAGTCTCTGCTTTTGCAACACTCTATTAATGTAAGTTTTACATGCCTATGAGACTAACCATTGACTCTTGGCTGTCTGAGTGGCCGGACAAGGCTGATTCACTGATTGTGCCCAAAATAATATCATCAGAGTTTTGAAATGTGGAGTCATCTGGAGGGCCGCCACCTGTTTTTGCAATGGACCTCTTTTGGCCTGCATATTTTTTTTTTACGTATGATTTCATATCAATCCATGTCTGAAAAATACAAAGCAATTGTACCAAATGCTTAAAATTTTAATAATATAATAAAAATCTTAATGATGGAGATAATCCTAGAATGTTAGATTAGTTATAGAATGTGCCCGCACCTATTGTGAAAACAGTTTCTGGATTTTAGAATTAGCATTATGTCAGGGAATTGATTTAAAGCCGTGTCATTAAGGGGGAACAACTGAATGATTTGTGGGTACTTAGTCATAAAAAATTACCATCAAGGTTATAATAGGGCCGTCCCTTCACTACATTCAGAGACTCGCTGTACCTGACCTTCTAAATTTCTAATCTACTGGCTTGCGCTGAAAGAATTCTAGGTTGCAGAAATGTTTCAAGACTTATTTCCATCTACACCTCAACCGATTTAAGATTTACTTCTTCATTCTGTAAGGTCAGATAGCAATAAACTTGGACCCACCAATGATCTGTGAATGATCAATGATGAATGAGGCTGTTGTGGTAGCTAGAAAAGCAGATTTGTACTTACACTACGCCAGTCTTTGCCCGACTTTTTCGCTACAGTGATGGAGTTTACTTCTACAGCAATTTTGTCCCACCTTGCCGTTGTGGACTTTTTGGTAAATGAAGAAGTGAACTTCCCACTTCGAAGTTCAGCGTCAGCTTCTAGTAGTTGCGCCAGCCTTGATTTTTGTGCTTGCGAAGGGTATTGCCGTTTTTCTGCTTCTCCGCGCGCGGTTCCATATTCACTTCGGAGAAACTTTTTGTAAAGTCCCCAGCACTTTTTTTATTTATTAGTAGCTTTTGCATGCAAAACCGCATCAAAAATCAAAATCCGTTGCGTAGTTTTAAAGATCTAAGCCTTTATATGGACAGACAGACGGCGGGAAGCGACTTTGTTTTAAACTAAGCAGTGATTACAGTACGATACGTCAGAAAAAGAACACAAATAATGCGTTTCGGATTACGCTACTTTGCAATTACTATTTTCTGTAATTATAAAAATAAAACACAGTTACAGAAACACAATATACTAAAATAACCTGTTCTAATGTGTTTGCTTGTAATTGATAAATTAAACATACGTCATTATTACTAAAAAAAGGAAAACGTGGCGTAATCGATTATAATCAAAGTGAATCGATAAAAATGGAACGTCTCTTAGCAGAGATTATTGTCTCCGTTGTAAATCTTTCTCCATGGTCAACCAGAATACGATTTTTTGATAGTATCGAGATTTGAACCGGACATTGATACGGAGATTTGAAACAGAGATCTATCTCCATGGTCGTGATATCTAGCTCGAGCCCGGAATTGGGTCCCAGTGCCTAAAAGCTGCCGTGTTTCCGGAGAGGTGGAAAGTGACCCGCGTTGTTCCCGTTCCGAAGGGAGGGTCAGCTGAATCGTTAGATGGGTATAGGCCAGTCGCAGTATTGTCGACGCCGGCAAAAATATTTGAAACTGCCATCCATAAGAGCATATACCTTCAGGTGAGCGCACAGCTATCTGATGCTCAGCATGGATTTAGACCAGGAAGAAGTACCACCAGTAATCTTCTCTGCCACATGGCTCACCTGGTGCCGAGGGTGGATAGTGGGGGACAAACTGATGCTGCTTACTTTGATTTCAGAAAAGCATTCGACCTAGTCGAAAATGACATATTGCTTAGAAAGTTTCACGTGTTGGTTTCACCCCACACTCACTACAGTTTTTTGCCAGTTATTTGAGGGATAGGCAACAATATGTGGAATATGCGGGACACGTGTCAGATCCATATTTCACGAGGTCTGGGGTAAGTCAAGGTAGCAACCTTGGCCCTTTGGGCTTCCTTCTGATGGTAAATGACCTACCAGAAGTAGTCCAAGACGCTGTTTGTTGTTTGCCGACGACCTCAAATTGTCCCTCGCGGTAAAAAGCGGTGATGACTGTGCCAGGCTACAGGGGGACATGGATAGGGTAGTGAGCTGGAGCAAGGAAAATCTGTTACAGTTTAATAACTCGAAGTGTGTAACCATCTCTTTTTCTCGCGCACACAATCCCATCTCACATCCCTACCATATGGACGGGTTGCCTATGGCGCGGGTCACAGAAGTCAAGGACTTGGGAGTAGGTTTTAACACATGTTTGACTTTTCGGGATCACATCATGCGTCTCTGTAAAAGAGCATACAGAAATTTAGGTTTCATGCTTCGTACCGTCCGAGGGTTCACGAATGTGAAAGCTATTATTGCATTATATAATGCATTGGTGAGGAGCCAGTTAGAATGTAATGCAGTCATCTGGGCTCCGCATGAAGCTAAATATAGTCTCATGCTGGAGAGGGTACAAAATAAGTTTATAAGATACTTATATATGCGTTATTACGGTGTTTATCCCTTTTACCCGTTAATGTATCCTACCTTATTTGTTTTAGGTATGGTAGGATACAATGAGCTAAGGGTTAGGAGGGATCTTGCACTCACCTCATATATATTTAAAGTACTGAGAGGGAAGGTGCATAATGCAGTTATTTTAGGGCAGGTGAGTCTGTGCGTTCCGGACAGGTATGTGTGGCGGCGACGGCAGCCGCCTCTACTAGTGGAACCACGCGCTCGGACCAACCTTGTAAGGGAGGCGCCCCTGACGCGTGCGCTCCGCACGCTCAACCTCATAGCGAGTGAGACGGACTTATTCTGTTGTTCTCTGAGTGAATTCACAAGGAATGCATTATTTATAATTAGTTATAGATGTTAAGTTAGATTAGTTAGGATAAGCGCATTTACCGCATTGGGTTATATCCTGTAATGGTAGATGTAAGTAGATAAATAAATGAATAAATAAATAAATAAATGTTCCTTATCACGGTGATTTGTTAAGTCATAAAAAACGACAGAACAAGGCGTCAAAAGATCCAAATAAATATAAACGCAATATAAATAAAGAATTACGGATGAAAGGTGAAAATTATTTAGGATACAGAAGAGACAGAACAGCAAAGATTAATGAAACATTTAAAGTGAAACAAGTCGTATTTAAGCCTGCAAGATCCATGAAACCACCGTGCACTTCTGCGTTTTGCAAGAAATCCAAACTCAGGTCATGTGACAACATAAACGAGCAACAGCGAAAATATTTGTTTGAAAATTTCTGGAAGAACATGAACTGGGAGCAACGTAGATCATTTATAACTTCTCACGACCCCTTACCGCATTGCGTACCACATTTGCACACCAAAGTATTCGTCCTAAAATTCAAATTTTATTCAAGTTTGAATGCTGGCAACACTAAAGATCATAGACTAGATGTATACTTTGACGTTTAGTGACGGGGAAATGTTGGCAGCCTTGATAGAAAAAGTTTGAAGTCAGTTTGAACTGGAACGGACACAGAAGGTGAGTAGCTCTGTATTTGAACCCAAATTTCTCGAAATCCTGTGAATATTTAAGGCTTGCATAATTTTATTCCAATAAAACTATCTTTTAAGAGGCTATAAATTGAAAAAACTACCCCAAATCCTTATAGATTGAAAATTTATACTGCAATATTGTTGTGTGCATATCTGGGATCTCATGAAGAGTTGACATAATTGTACGGTTCATTTATGGGACCATATGCAGATAGCGGTGAATTTGCTATTGTTCATATATGACACGATATGCAATAATACAAAGTGTAACGGAAATGGGATATCAACCCAGAAAGAAGTGAATGTATCAACCCTCAACGAGGTGAAGAAGGTGGTTTGATGCCCCATTTCCGTAACACGTATAAGCGTGGATTCAATTTCATAGGCTTCTAAACTTATATTATGTTTTCTACACTTGAATTTCAGCAGCAATAGGTTACGTATTTGTTTGGTTGATTGGAATATTCCAAGCTTTATATCATTTAGACTTAGGTACCTACCTTTTCTGATGTTTCTATTCATGTTACTTTTGTTCATACGCTTGCTGTGTCAACATCCACCCTCATAACAACTCACAAGCTTTAGGTTTGTTTATGTTGCTTGGTGTTTGCTTACTATGTTTATTATGCTTCTAACAGATTTCGCTCGTAGCTTGCTGTTGAAAGAAAAATGAACTATCATTCTGAGGATATACCGTCTGGCAGCGACGACGAAGGTCTTTCTGGCGACGACGATGACGAGTACCATCCAGTGGAAGATCCGTGGGGATGTTATGAAATACAGGAAGAATCTGACAACAGCGACGAAGAAGACTGCAGATTTTTGGGGCATATACAACCTACTGACGCACTCAAAGCACTTAAAACACCTATTCAGTTGTTTGAATTTTTTTCTCAAATGATCTCATAGATATTATTGTTCGCGAGAGTCTTAGATATGCAACTCAGCTGGGCAAAGAATATACAACTACTCAAACAGAAATGAAACAATTTATTGGCATACTAATATATATGTCAGTTGTGCCTTATCCAACTACAAGACACTACTGGAAATCAGGCATGGAATTTGAGACAATCGTGATGACAATGTCGTGCAATAGATTTGAAGAGATCAAAAGATTTCTTCATTTCATGAACAATGATGATATGCTTCAAAGTGATCACCCATGACTTTGACAAATTGCAAAAAATCCGTCCAGTTTTGTCAATGATAAGACAGATGCTACTACTGTAGGGTATGTTAATAAATGTTATATGTGGGTATGTGTAACAATAAACCAGTTGTCACTTGGAATCGCAGTTTCATTGATCGCTTCCCGCTATTATATTCCATAAATACAACTGGCGACGAGGAAAACAATTAAATTCGTGTGGTTTACATCGTTTAAGTGGAGGACTTCAAGATGCCTATCGGAAAAATTGAAGAATTTGACCTATCGAGCAAAAAGTGGCTGGCGTATATCAGACGCGTGGAACAATTCATAACCTTAAACGAAATAAAACCGGAGTTACAAGTTGCAACGTTGGTGACGTTAGTGGGAGCAGCAACTTATGATTTAATGTGTGACTTATGTGCACCTAATCATCCAGAAAATAAAACATTTCGTGAATTAGTAAAAATAGTGGAAGATCATCTAGAACCAAAACGTTCCGAAATTGCTGAACGCCATGTTTTTAGACAAAGACGTCAGAACACGGGAGAATCTCTCAGTGAATATCTACAAACCCTGAAACACCTGGCCAGTACATGTAATTTTAATACTGCACTGGAGGAAAATTTACGCGATCAATTTGTGTCGGGTTTGGCTAGTGATGAAATGAGATCACGCATTTTTGCGGAACCAACGATTACATACAAAAAAGCCATCGAGTTGGCGTTGGCGTTGGAAGCGGCCGAGCGACACTCACAGACCAGCGGCGCAAGCGCCGCGGGCGCAGCGAACGCGTCGGCGGTTGGAACGCGAACGTTTGAGGCGGTGCATCAAGTGGCGACGGCTAAGCGGGCAGGCCGGCCGCCCGAGCGCGGAACTGCGAGCAGCAACAACTCGTCTACCGAGGCGAGCGCGGCAACATCGCGCTCAGCGCGTGCTTGTTGGAGGTGTGGCAGAAACCATCGTCCAGAAGTGTGTCGGTTTAAAAATTATTCGTGCGATATATGTGGCCAGAAGGGTCACATTAAAGTAGTGTGTAAATCGAACAAAGGGCGAGGTGTCGAGTCAAGCCAAGACACTTCAACGCGACGTAATAATAATTATCTCGGAAGTAGTGATAACGAATCGGAATGTGATTTTTATAATCTAAGCGTGTGCGGCGTTAACGACAAACCGTTCATGGTTATGGCGCAAGTGAACGGCAGACAGATAAGTTTCGAACTGGACACTGGAAGTAAGTTATCAGTTATAAGTTTAGATTATTATAATAGCAACTTTTGTGATTTACCAATAATTAGCAACGATATTTCTTTGTATTCCTATGTCGGTTCGGTTATAGAACCGGTGGGCTTTGTGTCTGTTCATGTTGTTATTGGTGAACATTCAGCCAGAAATCTCAAACTGTATATTGTTAAAAACGGTGGACCACCACTTTTAGGTCGGTCCTGGCTCACTAAATTAAAGATTAATAAGATTAGCATTGATGAATTTTTATTAAAGTTAAATGAAAATAATTTAGTTGAACTATTACAACGTGAATTTCCGACTGTATTTGCTCCTGGACTTGGAACATGTATTAAAAAAATTACTTTAAAATTGGTTGATAAAAATCCCGTATTTATCAAAGCTAGGCCGTTACCTTTGGCGTTACGCAAACCCGTCGAGCGGGAGTTAGAACGACTCGAGGCTGAGGGTACAATTCGAAAAGTTGAGTATTCTGACTATGGCACGCCTATCGTTCCAGTAATTAAAAAGAACGGAGAAATAAGAATTTGTGGTGACTACAAGGTCACGGTGAATCCGAAACTTATGCGCGAACCTTACCCTTTGCCACGAATAGAGGAGCTGTTCGCGGCACTGACTGGGGGTGAACAGTTTTCTAAAATTGACCTCACGCATGCTTATCAACAATTGTTTTTAGAGGAGGAATCCCAGGCATGTACCGCTATAACAACACATATAGGAACATTTGTGTACAATCGCACACCATTTGGACTTACGTGTATTCCAGAAAAGTTTCAGAAATTTATGGAACAAACGGTTAAAGGACTCAAAGGAGTCGCTGTTTTCATCGACGATATAGCATGTACTGGGACGTCCCGTAGTGAACATTTGAATAATTTAAAAGCATTATTGAGTCGCTTGCGTGAGGTTGGTTTGAGGATCAAACTAGATAAGTGCGTATTTATGCAGGATAGTATTACTTATGTTGGGTTTGTTATTGACAAACACGGCTTGCATCCCGATGAGAACAAAATTAAAGCAATCGTGGACGCACCAAGGCCAAAGTATGTGACGCAGCTTAAGTCTTTTTTGGGAATGGTGAACTACTATGCAAAGTTTATATCCAACTTAAGTTCAATATTATATCCCTTACATAAGTTGTTGCGGAAAAATACAGAGTGGATTTGGTCGTATGATTGTGACGACAGTTTTAACAAAGTTAAAAAGGCTATTTCAGGTAGCAAAGTATTAGTACATTACAACCCGGAACTTCCATTAGTTTTCAATCAATCAATCAATCAATCAATCATTTATTTTGTAAAACATAGGTATGATTGCAGATAGTGTATAAAAATAAGTGCGCTATGTTTTGCCAATATATGGCGTACAAAATTAACACAAATAAGTATTACAATAAGGTGGCATGTCAATAGTACATTTAAAAAATAATAAAAATAATAATTCAATTCAAAATATGTCAAAAACCAATCATTACAATTTTTTTAAAAACACATTCATAATAAGGCAATAACTAAAATCATAAGCGTTTAATTAGCAAGTCGGAATCGTCATACCTCTGTTTATCAGCAGTAAACTCAGTAATGGAGTAGTAACATCTATCTAAAAGTAATTTAAACAAACACCTCTTAAAGGATCCCAGACACTCTTTATTTCGAATAGCTGCTGGTATACTGTTATATATTTTTGGGGCCATACCTAGCACACTTTTGCCGAAAAATGCGGTTTTATGAGAGGTAACATGAATAGTATTCTGATAACGGCGAGAGCGTAGTTTTTCAAATAAATGCAGGTTACAGCGAACAAACACTCCCATTTCATATATGTACATAGACGGTAGAGTGAGCAAACTAAGTTCCTTAAACAATGGTTTACAACTATCAATTGATTGTAATTTGGTAAATGATCTCAAGCATTTCTTCTGAGCTTTAAAAGCAATGTCTCTGTCCGTGGAGTTGCCCCAGAAAATGATTCCGTACCTAATGCCAGAAGCCACATAAGCATTATAAGCTATTTGTACTGTAATGCGGTTAACCGTTTTAGATAGCTTATACAAAGCATACGCAAATTGGCTAAGCTTCTTTGACAAAGCGTCGATATGATGTTTCCAAGTCAGATGACTATCTATGTAAAGGCCCAGAAATTTTGAGATGTCACTTTCAGCGATTGCTACGTTACCATATTTTATATTCAGTTTCGGTTTATTTGTTCTTTGATTAAATGTCATTATTTTAGTCTTGTCAAGATTTATTTTTAAATTATTATTAACTAACCAATTTATTATATTTTTAAGATCATCATTTATGTCATTTTCAAGAGTATTAATGTCATTATTAGTGAACAAAATAGTGCTGTCATCAGCAAATAAGACCATCTGATGTTTACTGACCTTAGGCATATCATTTATGTAAATGTTAAATAATGGAGGGCCAAGAATGCTACCTTGGGGAACACCAAAATTAGTTCTCCCAGGACGCGACATGTATGTTCTTACAACCTTAGAGCTCGCACATAGCCTATCAAGCGTTGTGATTTGAGTGCGATTAGAGAGATAAGATTGTAATAGTTTTAATGCCGGTCCTCTAATCCCATAACGTTCTAGTTTGTTAAGCAGTATACCATGATCTACATGGTCGAATGCTTTAGACATATCCATGAACAAGGCCGCCACTGGAGTTCTAGCATCAACACTAGAAACAATTTTCTTGATCACGTCATAAATCGCCATATTTATGGATTTACCTTTCCTGAATCCAAATTGTTCTTTTACTATGAGATCATGCTTTTCAAAAAACGACGAAAGACTATAGTATATCACCTTTTCTATAATTTTGGAGAAAATTGGAATAAGTGCTATCGGTCTATAATTACCCATGATACTTTTTTCATCTTTTTTATGAATAGGTTTAATAACAGTAATTTTTAATTTGTCCGGGAAATGGCCATATTCAATACAAAGATTGATGATATAACTCATAGCAGGTCCTATTAATGGCGCTACATGTTTGACCACTTTTGTGATAATGCCATCATATCCATGGCTATTGGTATTATTTAAAGAGCGAATTATAGCCACAATGTCTGCTGGTACTGTAGGAGAAATAAATATGGAGCTACTGTTAGTCTCAATATTTGCATAAGAAGGAGTAGAATTATTCGGTTGTACTTCGTCTATAAAATAGTCATTAAAAGCTTGTGCAATTAGTTGAGGTTTATGTATTTTATTGTCATTTATTATTACATATTCAGGTATATTTTCTCTGGGATAGTTAATCTTATTTTTATTGATAATGCTCCAAGTAGCTTTAGATTTATTCTTAGCCGAATTTATGTGAAAGTCATTCTGAGATTTTTGAGTCAATGTTACTATTTTCTTTAAACGAGCAGTATATTGCTTCAGTAAAAGTTTATTTTTAGAAGTAGGGGCTCGCCTGAATTGCCATAATATTTCTCTTTTACGCTTACTACTGAGCCTAATTCCCTTGGAAATCCAGTTAGATTTTTTACGCAGAGTGATTCTTACTTTTCTTAGAGGGAAACAGAGGTCATAAAAAAGCATAAATAGGTCATAGAAACAGTTAAATGCTTCCTCAGGATTGTGGTGTAGATAGACTTCACTAAAACTAAGATTATGAAGAGAATTAGCGAATTTAGTTAAGTTTTCTTGGCAATAGTCGCGCCTGAGAGCATACCATGCATTTTAGCAGTGGATAGCAGTTCTTACGGTATTGGTAGTGTGTTGTCGCATAGGTACCCCAATGGCGAGGAACGCCCTATATGTTTTGCATCGCGAACATTAAATTCGGCAGAGCGCGCTTATAGTCAATTGGATAAAGAGGCGCTGGCAATAATTAGTGGAGTCATAAAACACCATCAATATCTTTATGGTCGAGCTTTTATAATTAAAACTGCTTCTGAATCCAGTCCGGACAAACACATTGAAAACTCTTCTGTATCATGTGATGAAGAGACTTTACAGAATCAACAAGAACCAAACGTTAAAACACCTGTCAGTCCCAAAAAGTTGACAGCAAAACCAGTACCAATTTCTGATATTGATAGTGTTAAACTAAGGCGTAAATGCTTATACCAAGGCAAATATACAAAGTAATTAATCATGATGTAACATTAGACGTAATTAGTTAAAGTCGGTCTATAAATTGAATAAAAACTAAAAGTAGACAAATGTAATTACGTATCACAAAGGTAGTGCACTTGGTGGTTATTTCGTTCATAAAATTTTAACAACTATAAGTAAGTAAGTAGGTTTAGCAACGATCAACAAATCACCACGAGGTACACTACCAACGTGAAATTATTGTGAACGACATTGTTAATGGCACTCTTATGCTTTTATCTTAAAAAATGTATTGATTGTGCGACCAATGATCAAAAATCTTTTCGTTAATAATAGTTAATTAATGTTAATGATTTAATATCAAACCAAATGTAAGAGCACCCATGTTTTAAGTAACCTACAGTAGCATATTTAAAGTATAAAGTTGTTTTAAAGCTAATGTAGTTGTTACGGACAATGCGTAATTTAAGGGTTTATTAAAAGTTTATTAAAAGTTAAATCGATGCTGCTTGCCGCGTACCTAAAGAAATAGCGAGTACGTCTGTAACTTCGCTATGTACATTGAAAAACATGCGTTGTCTATTTTATAACGGGAAGAGATATAGTCTTGTCCATCGATATTATCAACTATTAGTTATCTTTCCTACTATATACGGATCAGATACATAAGATCCTTGTATGGTTTTGGCAGAAGCTTGAGAAATACATAAGGAAGTACATGGTTTCTCAGATTTGGAAAAATTTTTGTATTAAAAGTGAGCTATGCTATTGGTGAAGATAAATGTTGTAAAAAAATAGCCACTAAAGAGCTATATATTTAAACCAATAATAGAAAAGCTTGAGCCAGCTGCGCTCTGCGTGTCAGAATGCGATGCGCGCGCATGTAAAAATTAGGCGCCGAAATGTTCAGAGCGCGCTTGCCTATAAATACAGGGACCGCCCTCTCACCAGTACCTTTTATTGTTATGTTATCTTTATCTTTATCTTTTATCACATACGACGCTCGGCACTCGCCGCGTGTGGTTGTGCGCTCTCGCTGCTCCCGCTGCGCTCGCTGTCCAGAGTCTCCCTTCGCTGCGCTGCTCTTCGTGGCGTCCTCGTAGTCACCCGACTACTCCCGATCGTCGAATAATTAATTATTTATTTAATTAATTATTTCGACATACGATCAGACCAAGTGTCTTTATCAAGGCAAAATATTTCTCTCTCGGACTAAACGTCTTTCGCGCTCCTTTTGGCCCCCTCTGGGTAAAATCCACTGTTTCGTGGTCCTCGGAGGAAACCTCACGGTGCCAACGAATCCGAGTGGGGTGTAGACCCAACACACCCGCCGAACCCCTTCAGGGAGAGGCAGTCAGCTGGACGGGTCCCAGTGTTAACCGGCCTTGGGGGGTCTCCTAGTCGGCACTGGATGACAGTTTTGCTTCCACAGCTTGCACCTAGTGTCTTTAGGGTGTGTCTACACCCTTCGCGCTAGTTCTTAGTCAGGGCCCCGTTGCACATTAAGACTGGCACGGATGACTCAAGCGTAGGTCGTTCACGATAGGTACACACCTCCCTGTCATCACCCGACAGGGAGGGTTAGGGCCCCCGGGCAATCCCACCCGGGGAGATAGGTGTTAGGGTTTATAGGTTTTTGTATATGCTCCTCCTCTAGGATGTCCGCGTCCGCATCAGCGAAGGAGCTGTACCTTAAGGATATCCTTAAGGATCCAGACTCCTTCATTGAAGCGCTACTCAAAAGCCCCGATTTTCGCGCGAAAATCGCGGCTAAACTCGCTGAGTCTCAGCATGCCCCTGCCTCAGACATCGCTACTTTTAGCGATGCTCTCGAGCCCACCCAATCCTCTCTTCCTACGGTCCATTACGTAGACTGCCCGACAGTGTCCATGGACACTGAAGGCCAAACCTCTCCTGACTCTTCCGATATCGAGGCCGAGCACTCTGCCCAGCCCGTTCTTTCGTCCCCTTCCGCTTCTTCTTCTTCCGACGACGACGACGGCTTTCAGGTCGTCGAGGGTCGGAAGAATAAGAAAAGGAAGGCGACGAAAGCCGCGAAAACCAAGGCGAAGAAGGGAAAGAACTCAGACTCTCCCCCTCCTCCACCTAAACCCTCTGACCTGCCCTTGGCCCCACCCGCCCTTACCATTCCATCCTCCTTGCAGGATGCCCCCTCTAAATCATCCTCCTTGCAGGATACCCCCATTGCCCACTTTAAGTCGCCCGCCACGCCTCCCGTCTATATTCAAGACAAGGCAAAGTGGACCGACGTCTCTAAGTGGTGTACCGATCTCGGGATCGGTTTCACCAGCGCCCGCTCTACCCAACAGGGTATTAAGGTATCAGTACCGACGTCGAAAGACTACAGGGAACTTACCAAACTTTTAAAATCGAGAGTTGTGTCTTTCCACACATACTCTCTACCCGAGGATCGCCAGACTCGCGTGGTGATCCGTAGGATCCCTAAAGAAATTCCGACTCAGGAAATCAAAGCCGACCTTGAGTCGCAACAGATTCCTGTAGACGAGTTCCATCGGATGCACCGCTCCAGGGGAGGGGAAGCTTACGATATGGTCCTCGTAGTCTGCCCCCCCTCTGAGGGGTACCATCCGATTTTTAAAATCAAATCGATATGCAACTTGGTAGGCTTTGAGATAGAGAAGCCCCGTAAAAATGGCCTCGTTGGCCAGTGCCACCGCTGCCAGCTTTACGGGCATTCTCAAAGGAACTGCCATGCGAGACCCAGGTGCGTCAAGTGCCTGGGTGACCATGGCACTTCTGAGTGCTCTCGGCCAAAAGACCGCACCTTGTGCACCGAGCTTCCGAGCTGTGTGCTCTGCGGTGAAGCTGGTCACCCAGCTAATTACCGTGGCTGCCCTAAAGCCCCAAAAAATAATAATTCCTCTAAGCTGAACAAACGTTCGGACGTTCGTCAGCAAAGAGAATGCCCTTACTCTTTTAAGGTACCCGACATGCCCCCGCGGCTTAGTCCCCAAAGACCGAACCCTTGGTTCGCAGGCCTCCACCAGCAGGCTTTCCCTGCTTTGAGGTCCTCGCAACCTCCTCTTTTACCCATGCCGGCTCTCGTGGATCATAGCATCCCAAAGCCACCCCTTACCCAACCCACTAAACTCGCGGCCGCGCCTAAAAACGCAGCCGCCACTACCGCTAATGTTACCGTTACCGCGTCCCCGAACACTATTGGGGCCGGCAACAACACTATTGACCCGTTCAATATCATTACCGGTACGTTCCTAACATTTATGTCGCCCCGTGCGATGCAAATGGCTAACGAGCTAGTCGTCGCCAGAAGCGCTGGCGACTTGCGCAAAATTCACGACATTTATAATGCCTACCCGGAGATCACGCAAGCCCTGGTCTCCTTCTCCAATAAATCTAACCAATAATGGATAGACAAATTATTGCGAGAACAAAACCCCGATCCCTTAAACTAGGTTTTTTCAATGCCAATGGCATTAAAAACCAACGCGACGAAATCTGCACTTTCCTTCGCGATCACCAGTTAGATATCCTCCTTGTACAGGAGACCTTTCTAAAACCCAACCACCGTAACCCATCAATTGCCAACTACCGTATAGTGCGCAATGATAGGACGCGATGCCACGCGGGTGGTACCCTAATCTACTATAAATCCACCCTTTATTGCATCCCCACTGACCCTCCTCCTCTCTCACGTTTGGAAGTGTCTGTCTGCCGCCTTGGCATGACAGGCCACCAGCCGATCACTTTAGTATCGGCTTACATTCCACCCCGTACCATCCCAGAGAATTACCAGAATTTATCTGACGACTTTAATATCTTATGCGGCTTGAGTGACTCCGTCATTATAGCGGGCGATCTCAACGCCAAGCATACCGCCTGGAATAGCTCCTTGACCACTACCAGAGGTAGACACTTGTTCGACCTCTGTTCCATTTTAAACTTTGACGTCATTGCTCCAATGACTCCCACACATTTTCCCCACGACCATAACCATACCCCTGACGTACTTGATGTAGCGCTTCTAAAGAATATCAACCTTCGGTTGGACTCTATAGAAGCGATACATGAACTGGACTCTGACCATCGACCGGTTGTCGTAAGTCTAGTCCCCCGTTTAGGGCTCCGTGACCCCTCAGAACCACCTCGCACCCAAAAAGTGACGGATTGGACGAAAGTAAGCGATTGCCTGAAATCCTCCTCTTCCCCTCACTTAGACGCTATACCCGATCATTTTGACTCTATCGCTGACACGACGGCCGCGATCGACTCACTCACAGAACACGTACAATCTGTCCTGAACGATTGTTCAAGGGAAATTCCAGCGGCGGAAGACCGTCGCTGGAAGTTGCCGGACGATGTACGTGAGCTGCTGACTGAGAAGAACGCGGCGGTCCGTGCCTACAGCAACTTTCCCTGTCGCGCGAACAAAGTCCACATGCGTTACTTACAGAAGTCTGTAAGGACACGTATGGAGGAACTGCGTAACGCCGGCTGGGATAAGATGCTGAGCGAACTAGAGCCAAACCACCTTGCCTTCTGGGATCTCCAGAGGAGACTTAGATCCCCGGGGATAGCTTCTATGCCACCCTTAGTCCGCCCTGACAAAACCATTGCCTTCGAGGATGTCGACAAGGCGGAATGCCTTGCCGACAGCCTCGAGGCGCAATGCACACCCAGCTCTCTACCGGTTGACCAAGCTCACCTCTCTGAGGTCGACGCAGAAGTCGAACGTAGAGCCTCCCTTCCTCCCGTCGAAGACCCTGATTATCCCCTGCCCCCCGTCACTCCGGATGAAGTGCATGAGATAATCAAGGGTCTGAGACCCCGCAAAGCCCCTGGCTCAGATGGTATCACCAATAGGGTGGTCCAACTGTTCCCTGCCCGTTTAATAATGCTCTTGACCATCATCTTCAATGGTGCCTTGAGCAATAACATATTTCCGCAAGCCTGGAAACAGGCCACCGTTATCGGTATAAATAAGCCCGGTAAGCCCAAGAGCGAGCCCTCTAGCTACCGCCCCATTAGCCTGCTCAGTGTCCTCGGCAAAGTCTATGAGAGACTTATTTATAAGCGCCTCAGAGACTATGCCGAGACAAAGGGCCTCATACCTAACGAACAGTTCGGGTTCCGTACCCAACATTCTTGTGTACATCAGGTCCACCGCATCATCGAACACATAGGCGCTGGCTTTCAGCGCGGTTCGATGACGGGAGCGGTATTTTTCGATATAGCGAAAGCTTTTGACAAAGTCTGGCACAACGGCTTAATTTATAAGCTTTACAAACTCGGAGTGCCAGACCGTCTCGTGCTCATTTTACGTGACTTTTTGTCAAACCGCACCTTTCGATACCGTATCGAAGGAGCGCTATCTTCTCCCCACCCTATCCGCGCAGGCGTACCACAGGGCTCTGTAATTTCACCCCTTATCTTTACTCTATTTACCAGCGATATCCCGAAAAGTAGAAAGGCTCAGTTGGCTCTGTTCGCAGACGATACGGCCATCTACTACACGGGAAAAAGCCCAGACGCGATATCTCGTACTCTCCAAACCTCAGTCGATAACCTCGCCTGGTGGTTTCGTAGGTGGAGAATCGAAGTAAACCCGAATAAAAGTCAAGCGGTTCTCTTTCTGAAACCGTACCACACACGTCCTTTACCCCGACCAATCACGATGTTTGACAAGCCGATCCCTTGGGAGAAGCGAGCCAAATATCTCGGTGTCACGCTCGATGAGCACTTAAGCTTCTCCGAGCACATAAAGCTCGCTCGTTCACGGGCCGCTTTTGCCCTCGGTAGACTCCATTCCGTTCTGAATGCACGTAGCAAATTGTCACTTAAGTGCAAGTTGCGCATTTATACAGCCGTCATTCGGCCCATCATGACCTATGCGGGCTCGGTATTTGCTCACGCCAAGCCCCATCACATACATAGAATGCAGACACTGCAAAACCGTTTTCTCCGAAAGATAACGGGTGCCCCCTGGTTCGTTCGGAACGAAAACCTCCACCTTGACCTCAAAATCCCAACGATCCGACAATTTCTGAAACGCAATTCCGTGCGTTTCTTTGAAACCGCCGCGAAACATCGCAACCCTTTGGTTGTCGAATCCGCCAACTATGTTCCCTCCCGGATTAGTAGGACCCGCCGTCCTAAACATGTTCTCTCCGAACCTGATGACCCTATAACCCTCCTACAGGAGAGTAATAAGGCCACCAGTACACTCCGCAAACGTAAATTAAGATCTACGTTCCGACCTCGCCGTCGAGGTTGGAAACGTAATTGCCCACCACCCCCTTGCCCTCTACTCGGCGAGGCTGCGCCAGCCGGTAGCGCAGCCGAGCCTGTAGCCTCTAACCCGCCACTAAACTCCCCTTGCCCACCGATCATTCTCGTACCTAGTAGTACCTTGGATGTTATCGCGTCACGACCCAGCCTGAACCCTCTGGCTGACCTCCCTACCCTTACCGCAGCGACGTGCAGAGTCGCTCAAAACCCCTAGTTTTAAGTCTTAGTTTTAAGCCTGGCCGGAGGCTTTAAGCTCTCGCTTAAAGCAGCCACAGGAAAGTCCGGTTAAACAGTCTCGACCCCCCGTGGTCAACTGCGAGAAGCCATTCAAAAAAAAAAAAAAAAAAAAACTCACCAGTACTCAGTGGTGAAACAAACTTCGGACACGAACGATCAAGCGTTGGCACTCCTAACTTCTCGCGGCAGCCTAGCCTAGAATCTCTCTCCTTGAGCATTAAGAGCTCGAAGTAGTAATTTACTGAAGAAAGAAAAACGTAACGAGTCCGTTGTTTAGTGCGCAGTATATTTTTATGTTTTACAAGTTTTTAAAAGTTGTGTAATATGTGTTAAAGAAAAATATAGTGGCATGTGCCTTTCAATGGACCACGGCGTTTATTTCAAATTTCCCTACTGTCCCCTACAGTAGAAGCGTGGTCCTTCGTAGCCGGGTAATAAATCGGCATTGCGTCTTAGGGGAGACGTGAAGAATTCAAGAGAGAAAAATCGGCGGTCGTATTGCTTGCAAATGCGAAGAGGAACTATTCAAGATTACGTTGCAAGTCACGTTGAGAAGAAGATACCTTTGCCTGTTCAAGAAAGAAAAGGAACACAGGAACGCAGCAAAACCGACCCAGTAGGTGCTAGGATTTTTTGAAGGTAAGCAGTGTCATCCCGTCGTGTGCTTCGAGCCGCCCGCATCGTGTGTGTCATCCCGTCGTGTGCTTCGAGCCACCGCATCGTGACGTATCGTGTCGCATCGTGTGTCGTCGTGTTCGCCGTGTTCTTTCACCACTGAGTCACAACGGGCTCGCTGGCGTTCTTCTTAAGCGGGTGTACCGCGGCTCAGTCTCTTGCCACCTAACGGTGTCAAAGGAGGCTTGAGTTAACGCCGTTCCAAGGCGGTGTGACAACTTGTGCGCTGTCACCAACCTCGTGTATTTCTCGCGCCTTTTTCAAGGCGTAGCGCTGGTTGAAGAGCACTACTACGCCTGTAAGGTTGTGTGCGGTGTGTGGGCCCCACTGTAGGCACTGCCGAGGCGGCCGGTCGTTCCCACCGGTTGCTGAGCGCCGCGCAGCGTACACAGCTCTCTGCAGGGTAGTTCCCACCCATCCTTTCCTGCACATATTCCATCCCTATCAGAGCATATCCCGCTCAACGGGCCCTCTGGTAGGTCTGCTAGGGCTGCTAGGGAAGTTAGGGTGCCATTATTAGGGAAGAAGATGCCAGCAGAAACAAGAAGCCAGAAGAACGGAGCTAAATACACACGGGATTTACGTGTATTTGAAGAACCCCCCGCGTCCCCGTCGTCCCGCGCAACAGCTACAATGGAAACGAATATTCGCGTCGCGTCCGAGATTCGCGCGTCCGTACCAGTCTCTGCAACAGTGCCAATGAACGCGCCCGAGTACACTACGATGGATACTATAACGTCGTCCGCCGCCGCCGCCGCTACCGCGCCCGCGCCAGCCGTCGATAGAAGAAATAGTAGGTCGCCGGTACAGTCAGTCCGGTCACAACAATCCACCTCTAGTGCAATACTGCGCATACGGCAAGCAGAGTACGATGCCGAGGAGCGTCTCGCCGCGATACGCCGTAAGGAGTTGCAGCTCGAAGCTGAGTTAGTAAAGAAGCGACTAGCAATAGAAGTAGCTACTATACGTGAAGAAACAGATAGGGATAGTGATATCGCGCCGGACGCTATAAACGAGGATCGCCGCGTTTCCGACTGGCTACAATGCTCACAACCAAGGGTGGGAGAGACACCGTTCGATCCGACGTCGTCAGCGATACGCCTGCCGCCCGTGTTCGACATATGGGGGGAGGAAGATAGGCACGAACAAGACAGGCGTGAAAAAGATAGGGAAGATACGCGACCGCGTGTAACGTACCAATTGACGGACCCAACACGCACGTATCAGCGGACGGAAGAAGCACCTCGTGTCAGTCATCAGGAGACGGCACGACCTGTGTCGCCCGTGCCTCCACGGTCGAAAGGATCGGATATCGATAAACTCGCAGAGGCTATTGATAAAATAGCGCGTTGCCGGCAACCGTCGCGGCAAGCACAAGAACTACCTACGTTTTCCGGAGCGCCACACGAGTGGCTATTGTTCAAGACAGCGATGCGCGATTCGACTCATACGTATGAGTTCTCGCGATCCGAGAACTTAGCGCGCCTGCGTAACAGCCTTAAGGGCGAAGCAAAGGAGACCGTGTCCGCGCTACTTTACACAGCTGCTGACCCCGCTATGATCATGCACACACTTGAACAATGTTACGGTCGACCGGAAATAATTATCGACAAAGCGCTCGACGACTTACGTAGATTACCGCGACCCGGAAATTCAGCGGCCGAGCTAAACGCGTTCGCTATCAAGCTGCAAAATATCGTCAGCGTACTTATGTGTCTCGACGACAGAGGATATTTACATAACCCGATGTTAGCTAGATACGTTGTAGACAAACTGAGCCCGCACATGCGTGCGAGATGGTGCGACTACGCCCAAGATAATGGCAGCCGAGCAGAGCCGGACATCGTCACACTATCACGCTACCTGATGCGAGAAGCGGACCGGGCAGTGAGATTCGCGTACTCTACTATTGCACCTAGTACAACAAAGGACACAGCGCGACAGCAAGCTACCGCTCGAACGCAAGGCGCGATAGGTAAACAAGGCAGACGCGTACCCGCAACGTATACGGCGGCAGAACAATCCAACGAAAAGAAGAAGGGAATATGCTTGTGTTGTGGGCGGGAACATGTCACAACAAGCTGTAAGCAACTCGACGCCATGACGTTAGACGATCGTTGGAAATGGGCAAAAGCAACCGGGGTTTGCTTCCGATGCCTAGCAAATAAGCATCGTCGATTCAGATGTACTGCAAAGAAGTGTGGAGTAGAAGAATGTCGTAGACCGCATCATAGGCTTCTCCACGCCGCCAGCAGATCGTTGGACACCGGGGATATAGCAGCGAGCTGCAGCAAAGAAGAATCGGCGACCACCGCCTCTGCTCACGTTGAAAACGAAGTAGGCGTGGTATTATTAAAAATATGTCCAGTAACGTTACGCGGCCCGCAAGGAAAAAGGGTAGACACATACGCGTTGCTAGATGAAGGCTCTACCATAACCTTACTGGACGACCAATTAGCTGGCGAAATAGGGGCTATTGGTCAGAAACGTATGTTGCGTGTGCACGGAATTAATGCCACACAACAAGAGGATGAAAGCCGCTGCGTCGAGATAGATATAAAGGGAAAACGTACGGATTTCTATAACATACACGCGCGTACTGTTAAAAATTTAAACATAACCAGTCAGTCGATAACATCGAGTTATTTGAAGCATGAACACTTGAAGCAACTGTCTCGTAGCGACGTGTGCTACAACGACGCGAAGCCACGCCTACTTATAGGCGCCGATAATTGGCATTTAATAGTATCGCGGACGTTGCTTACCGGCCGTAAGAATGAACCGGCCGCCTCGTTGACCCAGCTGGGGTGGGTGGTACACGGTACAGTGCCCCGTACTATAACAGAGTGCGCAGCCACTGGCAGCGATGTTGTGTTGCACGTGCATTCACAAAATAGTCATGGAGACAGCGAAGAGTTAAAGGACCTCATCACATCGCATTTTTCTATAGACGCTCTGGGGATCGTCAACCAGCCGAGACCAGTGCTGGCGGACGAACGGGCGAAGGACATTTTCATGAAAACGGCTCGACTGATTAACGGCCGTTATGAAGTAGGCTTGCCTTGGTGTAGAGATAAACCTTGTTTACCACCAAGCTACGACATGGCCTTCCGTCGATTGAAGACGATGGAACGGAAGATGGACAAATGTCAAGAATTTAAAAATGCATACGTGTCACAGATTAATAATCTTATTTCAAAAGGCTACGCCGTCAAAGTCGCTGAGAGCGATAGCGTGAAGAGCGATTCACCGGAGTGGTACCTACCTCACTTCGCGGTCACTAACCCGAATAAACCGGGAAAAGTTAGACTCGTATTTGACGCGGCAGCGACATCTGGAGGGAAGTGTCTGAACGACGAGCTACTCGCGGGACCCGATTTGTTGAACACTCTCTATGGCGTATTGTTTAGATTTCGTGAGAGGCCGATTGCCCTCACAGCGGACATACGGGAGATGTTTCTTAGATCAAGATACGCCCGGAAGATAGAAGATCACAGCGATTTCTATGGCGCGGCGACAGTCGATGTGCTTCCCCAATCAAGTACGAGATGGCGTCAATGATCTTCGGTGCTAGAAGCTCACCTTTTCTAGCGCACAGCGTACGCGACAGAAATGCGGATGATTGCCGAGAAAGTCACCCACACGCGCTGTACGCAATAAAAAGGGCGCATTATATGGATGACTGGGTAGATAGTTATGAGAACGTAGAGTGCGCCGCCCAAGCGATAAAGGAAGTAACTGCCGTACACGCCCGCGCCGGTTTCGAGTTAGCAGGTTGGCATTCAAATCACGACAACCTACTACGCGGATTATGTGAACCAGACGATTCTAGTTTGCCTAAAGAGATTGGATCGAACGCACATCCCTACGGGAAAACGTTAGGTATAATGTGGTTACCTACCACTGATGAGTTCGCCTTCAATACTACATTGCCACGCGTACCCGCCGACGTAAAGACGGGCGAACGTACGCCAACTAAAAGAGAGACATTAGCTACAGTAATGTCAATTTTTGACCCACTGGGTCTGCTTAGCCCCTATACGATTACCGCAAAGATAATGCTACAAGATCTGTGGCGTAAGCAAACTGGTTGGGACGAACCTTTACCCGTCGAAGAAGCGGTCGTATTTGAAGAATGGCTACAAGATTTAAAGTACGTAGAAAAGCTACGTTTGCCAAGATATTACGCTATGGACACAGTAATGAGTAGGTCATTACATATCTTCGTTGACGCGAGTGAACAAGCATATGCCGCTGCTGTCTATTTACGTATGGAAACGTCGAACGGAAAAATAATAATTACGCTCTTAGCGGGAAAATCGAAAGTTGCACCGATGAAATCGCAGAGTATACCGCGTTTAGAACTACAGGCTTGCCTAGTAGGCGCGAGGTTAGCTGACGCAGTTAAGCGTGAACATCGTTTTGAACCAATGCAACTTACGTGCTGGAGCGATTCGAAAACCGCCCTGCACTGGATTAGGAATGAATCAGCTAGATATACGCCGTACGTCGCGCATAGATTGAGAGAAATATGCGAACTCACGCACTCAAATCAGTGGAGGTGGGTACCCACCGCAGACAACGCGGCTGATGACGCGACACGGTCAGGCATGACGCAGATCACCAAAGACAGCAGATGGTACCTGGGTCCGCTTTTCCTGTACGGACCAGAAAACACCTGGCCAACGGAGACCGCACAGGAGGAGTGCGCACAGGAGGTCGTCACACTTACGTTTCAAGCCGCCAGTCTGATCGTTATGACACGTTTTTCGTCTTACGAACGGCTACTACGCACTGTAGCTTACGTACTTTTATTCGTAGACAAGTGTCGTCGACGTGCTACGTCACTAGAGTTACGTCATAAGCAGAAGGCCGAGTTGATACTGATTAGAGAAGCACAAAGAGATAGTTTCCCACATGAAATGGCCAGGCTTGCAGCAGGCAAACAAGTAGAAAGAAGTAGTCGTTTACACAAACTAGACCCACTGCTCCACGAGGGAATTATCAAATTGAATGGTAGAATAAACGCGGCTAACGTTCCAGAAGATCGTAAACAACCACCTATTTTGCACGGAAATCACGCACTCGCACGTGTATTTTTTACGTCAATTACACGAAAAAGACCACCACGCAGGCCGCGAGTACATTGTTAACAAGGCGAGAGAACGTTAGAGAAGCACAAAGAGATAGTTTCCCACATGAAATGGCCAGGCTTGCAGCAGGCAAACAAGTAGAAAGAAGTAGTCGTTTACACAAACTAGACCCACTGCTCCACGAGGGAATTATCAAATTGAATGGTAGAATAAACGCGGCTAACGTTCCAGAAGATCGTAAACAACCACCTATTTTGCACGGAAATCACGCACTCGCACGTGTATTTTTTACGTCAATTACACGAAAAAGACCACCACGCAGGCCGCGAGTACATTGTTAACAAGGCGAGAGAACGTTACTGGATACTCCAATTAAGATCAACGGTGCGAACAATTATTAAAAACTGCGCGGTATGTAGACGTCGCCGTCGTCGTCGTCGAGTGGATTGCTTCGGTCCCATGACAATTACTATCGGAAGGCGCCATGAAAAACGATGGGGACTTCTATTTACTTGCCTAGTTACTCGGGCAATACATATCGAGTTGTTGCCGACTTTAAACGTTGACTCTGCCATTATGGCAATTAGAAGGATGGCAGCCCGTCGCGGCTGGCCAAGGACGATAATGTCCGATAACGGAACTAACTTCCGTGGTGCCGACACTGAAGTACAGCAAGCATATAAGCAGTGGTCGAACGCGCTCAGTGACTTCGCTATCACGCAGAACATGGAATGGCGGTTCATTGACCCCGGGGCGCCGAACCAAGGGGGAGCGTGGGAACGCTTAATACGAAGTGTGAAAGCATCTCTAGCGGTGGTCTTGAAAGAACGATCACCGAGGGAGGAGATACTCGCTACCCTATTAACAGAGATAGAGCATACCGTCAACTCGCGACCGCTTACACACGTTAGCATCGAGCCAGACGACGAGGAAGCACTTACGCCCAATCATTTTTTATTAGGCACGGCTACAGGCCTACCCACCACCGGACAATGCGATGTAGCGGATAGACGGACGTGGCGCGTGGCGCAGGCGTTGGCGGATAAGTTCTGGACCCGCTGGATGAATGAATATTTACCAACTTTGACACCACGCGGCGACGCACGGGACTCGCGCCCACCGATATCACCAGGAAACATTGTCGTTATCGCGGACGGTCAACTGCCGCGAAACATATGGCCATACGGAAAGATTATAAAAACAATAGAAGGCCCGGACGGCGTCGTACGTAGCGCCGAGGTACGGACGCGCGGAGGCGTATTCAGACGACCAGTAAGAAGACTCATTGTCCTCGCCGATGGTAAAGAGGCTCGCCAGCTACGCCAGGGGGAGACTGTTACGGACAATGCGTAATTTAAGGGTTTATTAAAAGTTTATTAAAAGTTAAATCGATGCTGCTTGCCGCGTACCTAAAGAAATAGCGAGTACGTCTGTAACTTCGCTATGTACATTGAAAAACATGCGTTGTCTATTTTATAACGGGAAGAGATATAGTCTTGTCCATCGATATTATCAACTATTAGTTATCTTTCCTACTATATACGGATCAGATACATAAGATCCTTGTATGGTTTTGGCAGAAGCTTGAGAAATACATAAGGAAGTACATGGTTTCTCAGATTTGGAAAAATTTTTGTATTAAAAGTGAGCTATGCTATTGGTGAAGATAAATGTTGTAAAAAATAGCCACTAAAGAGCTATATATTTAAACCAATAATAGAAAAGCTTGAGCCAGCTGCGCTCTGCGTGTCAGAATGCGATGCGCGCGCATGTAAAAATTAGGCGCCGAAATGTTCAGAGCGCGCTTGCCTATAAATACAGGGACCGCCCTCTCACCAGTACTCAGTGGTGAAACAAACTTCGGACACGAACGATCAAGCGTTGGCACTCCTAACTTCTCGCGGCAGCCTAGCCTAGAATCTCTCTCCTTGAGCATTAAGAGCTCGAAGTAGTAATTTACTGAAGAAAGAAAAACGTAACGAGTCCGTTGTTTAGTGCGCAGTATATTTTTATGTTTTACAAGTTTTTAAAAGTTGTGTAATATGTGTTAAAGAAAAATATAGTGGCATGTGCCTTTCAATGGACCACGGCGTTTATTTCAAATTTCCCTACTGTCCCCTACAGTAGTAATGTTTTAAAGAGGGAGGTGTAGGGTATGTTAATAAATGTTATATGTGGGTATGTGTAACAATAAACCAGTTGTCACTTGGAATCGCAGTTTCATTGATCGCTTCCCGCTATTACATTCCATAAATACAACTACTACAAGTGCCAAAAGAAGAATATTTGGCAGTTGACGAACAAATCGTGCCGACTAAGACTCGCATAAGTAGCCTGAAGCAATATAACCCCAATAAACCTCATAAATGGGGCTACAAAATTCATGTCCTTAGTGGTGTTTCAGGATTTTCTTACGATTTTGATCTTTACAAAACAAAGCGTAAACAAAGCGATAAAATCCCTGAAAATAATCCAAATTTAGGTACCAGCAGTAATGTGGTTCTACGTCTGACAGAAAGTGTGCCCACACATCTAAATTACAAAATCCTTTTTGACAATTGGTTCACAAGCGTAGAACTTATGATATACATGCATAATAAAGGAATTTTACCGCTGGGTACTGTTCGGGCTAATAGACTTGGAGGTGCTAAAATTCCATCTAAGAAAGAACTGTCCCGAGAGGGAAGAGGATCTACCGCTGAACTTCATACTACTGTTGGTGACACTACTGTGGCTGTGGTGGCGTGGATGGATAATAAAGTGGTTCACTTATGTTCAACCTATGTTGGAGTTAATCCAACAGCCGTAGTCAGGCGGTATGACAGGAAAAGAAGAGTGTACCATGAAGTGAGTTGTCCAAAAGCGGTACAGCTTTATAACAGGCACATGGGTGGTGTCGACACCTTGGATTCGATGCTAGGGTACTACAGGATTAAAGTGCGGTCCAAAAAATGGTACCTGAGAGTTTTCTTCCACATGATCGATTTGGTCTGCGTAAACTCATGGCTGCTATGGCGCAGATGCAACGACGACATCTATATGCCACTCCTTGATTTCAAATTGGCAATAGCTGAAGTTTTAGTCAAAAGAGATGCACATATTTTCACGCCCACAACGCGAGGCAGGCCTGCAACCGACAGAAATGAACCACCAGCGAAAAAAAACAGGCGTAAGATCGAGATGCCTGCAAGAGAAGTCGCTGAAGACGGTTTCCACCATTTTCCAGACTGGACGGCATCAAGACAGAGATGCAGGAATGAATGTGGCGGTCAAACTTTCATTTGGTGTATCAAATGTAAAATGTATTTATGCATAAACAAAAACAGGAATTGTTTTCTGGAGTATCATGCTTCTCCAGATCCAGTTATATTGCAGTAAATCCCTTATGACGAGAAACCACATAATCAACCACTGATTGATGTTGTTTCTCGTCATAAATGTGTATTATCATCATATAATTATTATTAAGGATAAACTAGTTTGTTTCCTATAAGTAAAGAGGCTATATTACGACAATTCAATTGTTTTATTTCCCGGAAACTTCAGCGCAGCAAGCTGCACTAACCACCACTGTGCCATACAGGCCATTTTACACCATTATGTAATGCATAACGTACCATATATGCACATTTTTTATTACGTTAATAATAATATCAAAAAGGGGGCTGTTTTTTTAAATTATTTTTTATGGGATCCCTAGACTCAAAACTACAACATATATTTTTTTCCATAAAGATGCAAAATTCCATGCAGTAAGGGGTTAACAAAGTACCAAAGAAAGTTACAAAAAATCCAGAATCATCCAAAAGAACTGATAGTCGAACTTACGTTTTGACGATTGATAATGTACGTTTCTCACTTCAATAATACGCAATAGACCATTTTTCTACCTGCTTCCCCATGGAATGCGGCGCTTATTCATATTTTACGCACGGAAGGGCTGCGTTCAAGCAACAATATCCCTTAAACCAATTGTCATAGAGAGTTTTTGGTATCATTATTTAGGTAAACTTACCATCTGTGCGACACGTACATAAAAAGAGGTAGGTAGTTCTCGGGGGTGTATTTTGTGATAACATTGAAAAACTAAAAAACAAAGTTAATTTTGACGTAAAGTTGATCTTTTAGCATTTATTTCAATATGATACAGCATTTATTAAAATTATTTGAGTTATTTAACTGATTGTTAATACTTTTCCATTATGGAAAGTTTTTTTTTACGATAATCGGTATCGTAAAAAAAAAAAACTTTCCATAATGGAAAAGTATTAACAAGTATTAACAGTAACTGATTGTTAATACTTTTCCATTATGGAAAGTTTTTTTTTTACTATAATCGGTATCGTAAAAAAAAAACTTTCCATAATGGAAAAGTATTAACAATCAGTTAAATAACTCAAATAATTTTAATAAATTCAATTCAATTCAATTCAATGCTGTATCATATTGAAATAAATGCTAAAAGATCAACTTTACGTCAAAATTAACTTTGTTTTTTAGTTTTTTAAGGTTATCTCAAAATACACCCCCGAGAACTACCTCTTTTTATGTACGTGTCGCACAGATGGTAAGTTTACCTAAATAATGATACCAAAAACTCTCTACCCTTCAGTGCGTAAAATATGAATAAGCGCCGCATTCCATGGGGAAGCAGGTAGAAACATGGTCTATTGCGTATTACTGAAGTGTGAAAGGGACAAAATACACTGTTTGGGGAACTACGTGAATACAAAAGAAGTATTCGTCAGATAAAACTCGACTAGTTTAATTTACATTAAATTCCAAAGTTACATAACTTTTAGTATGGACGCTACGAAAAAGTCAACCGAAATACAAAAATGGCTGCCATTCAGAGGGGTTTGGGTTTAGGCCCCACATGTAGAATAATTTTAGTGATAAAATAGAGCAAACTATCACCCCCTAAAGTTTGTGCAGTCCAAACCCGGACATATTGTATACGTTTATTTATACTTAAAAAATACTCACAGCTAAGAATGGTATAGGAACTTTGAGTATTAGGCATGCCAATCCCATATCCACTTCCGAGTACACATAGAATTTTTTTTCTATGTCGTTAAGGGGGCAACATCCGAAGGTCTCCTCCAGTACGGTTTAGGGATACTCGTACTTCAACCACTCTTCTCTTTAATTTTGCTTTATAGTCGACCCATTACACCAACAGCATTAGGTTTTAGATAAGATAATGCATAGAATGAATAATTACTAGGTAATTGCTAATCATGAAAGCTTGTAAAAAAATACTTACGTTCGACCACCCTTTGCAACTTTTAAAAGCACCTTCTACTTGGGAATTTAGGGCCTCGGTGACAGATTCCCACATCCGCCTTGAGTAGTCTCTTGCTTGGGCAGATTTGATATACCCCATCGCCACTTCTCTGCGACAATTCTGGAACTCCCACAATGTCTCTAATTGAGCATAGGTTATACGCGCCGACGCCGACGAGGGTGAGGGTGAAACAATATGAAGTATATTGTTCCATTGTTTTCTTCATTGAAGTAGTGGAATTACCCGCTTGTTATATCTGTGAGTGCCTCCCAGATACGTCATCACCATACATTCGGTTACTGTGAATGGATTGTGCAACCCAACTTGATGCATCCAATAAAACTAACCAGCAGATTCGGCGCGGGGCCTTTCGTCACATACATCGGTCGTTAGGACAACTTCTTAGTACTTATATACTCACTTAATATTAAGAATTAATTGTTATTACTGCACTAAACTCATTTAGTGGAAATTTTGGATTTATTTTGGACTCCTCCGCTGCCCATCACATAATTGGCGCAGTCGGTAGGATTATCGAGTCAGTGCGTGCAAATCAAAGACTATAATTTCACGATCGAGCTGAACATTTGGACATTTGTGCGTGCTGTTTACGTTTCAACGTGCGTCGTCGACAATCCAGAAGAACCAGAAGCAGCCGTTGGAGATCCTGTAGACAGTATCCAGACATCGATACTACGGGAGCCGCCGATATGTACTTTATGTGAGTTGCACAAATTCCTTACAGTCGGTCGCTATTTCCCACCTACAAAATTTTTCACCCACGATCATCGCGATCTACTAGGGGTATCGAACCCCTGGACAATCGGTTGTCCTCTCGCAACGCGCTGAGGGACGCTACCCGAAATTTAGAGTTAGGTAGCTTAGAAATAATAATGGAAAATCAAGAAGATATGATCAATAAAATTGTTAAAACATTATGACTAGTACCAGAATTTGACGGTAATAGTAATACTCTAATTAGATTTTTATCACTATGTGACCAGCTTGTTGCGAGCTATATTGATCCAGCACCTGGTCATGAACTAACTAACTTAGCATTATTAAATGGTATATTAAATAAAATCACCGGGAACGCCGCTAGAACACTAGTAACAAATGGTATTTATTCCCCGGGATTGGAACGGTATTAGGAATACGTTAATTCATAATTTTTCAGATCATAGAGATGAGTCTGCGTTATACAATGATCTATCATTATTATCTCAAGGATCTGATGCGCCTCAAGTATTCTATGAGCGCGTGTTAAACCTTTTAAGCACCATCATGACATACGTAGAAATACACGATGCTGTCGCTACCGCCGTCGAAGCAAAAAGAACTTTGTATAAAAAACTAGCTTTGCAGACGTATCTACGAGGCTTAGCGGAACCTCTAAGATCTAGGATTCGATGCATGAGGCCTCCTTCCCTGGAGAAAGCATTAGAATATGCTCAAGAGGAAATTAACGTTGTTTACCTCCAACAAAAAATTGTACCTTTAAGTAAAAGGTTACTTCCAATATTCCCAAATATGCTGGCTCAGTATCCTCAGATGAATAGAAATTTGATGCCTCGAAATTTTGATCCAAATCGCTTTCTTCCAAAGCAGCCTAGACCATTTTATCGGGGACCCTCTAGAACCCAACAAATGTTCAAAGCTTTACCGCGATCCAATATGTCCACCGGTTTTAGAGTCAACCCTAGACCCCCAACGTCTCAGCAGGCACCGAACAACCAGCCTCGACCAATGAGCGGTGTTAGTCATCCCGTTGCACGTGTTCTGCCACCGACCAATATGCATGATTGGCGTAATTACGGTAATCCACACCCTAGTAATTATTTTAGAACACGGGAAGCAAACGTGAACGAATTGTTTGTACAAGAACCCGACTTTGACTATTATGTCCCAGAGGACTTTTTCTACTGTGACTATGACTATGTCCCAGCTTGTGACCCGACTACTAACTTGATACTGACACAGGACGTCTCCGTAGGTGAACCCACAACCACAGTTCTACCTGAAAATCCAAAGTCGTCAAATTTTCCAAAGGAAGCCCCGAAAAAATGCCCCCGAATAGAAATTAATATACAGGGTAAAAGACAATTGCCTTTTTTAAAATTAAATGTTAAGCCCGACTTCCCACCTTTAAAATTTTTAATTGATACGGGAGCTAACCAGTCGTTCATAAGTCCTGAAACTGTGGCAAAGCACTATCCCGACTATGAACTTGACTATGAACCATTTATAGTCGCTAACGTGCATGCATCCACCATGAATTATTACTCAATCACTATACCCTGTTTCGAAGAATTTAAAGACAATAATCCAATCAAATTGAACATATACAGATTCCACGATAACTTTGACGGACTAATAGGGTGCGATCTTCTTGAACGGTTCTTAGCGAAAATTGACTGAAGTTCTCGCGTACTTAAAACTGAATTTTCTAGCAACCCTATACATATGTATACCTCCCAAAGTGTAAATTTGTATGAGAACATTATTCCGGCACAATCTTCTAAAATAGTAAATTTGCCTATTAATATTGGCCAAGGAGATATACACATAGATCAGCAAAGTATACAGAGTTGTAACATAAGTGAATGTGTAACTAAAGCAAAAAATAATCGAGCTTTTTTAGAAATATCTAACCCTACGAATAATGATGTAATTTTATCTTTGTCTGAACCAATCGTCGCACATGTATTTAGCGAACGATCTGTACCTGCAGTGACATCGAATACTTACAACAACAAAACTCGTCGAGCCGAGCATGTGTTATCGCGATTGCGCATAGATCATTTAAATCCAGTGGAGACAATCAATTTAACTAACCTCTGCAGAGAATACTCAGACGTATTCTATATTGAAGATGAACCTTTAACGTTCACAAACCAAATTAAGCATAGCATTAACACCACAGACGAATTACCTGTCTATAGTAAAACTTTTAGGTATCCATATATTCACAAGGATGAGGTACAAACACAAATCAGTAAAATGTTAGATGAAGGGATAATTAGGCCTTCTACATCCGCATGGAGCGCACCTATATGGGTAGTACCGAAGAAGAGTGACGCGTCTGGCAAAACTAAGTGGCGCATAGTCATTGACTTCCGGAAGTTGAACGAGAAGACAATTGACGATAAGTATCCCATCCCGAATGTCACCGATATATTAGATAAGCTAGGGAAGTGTCAATACTTTGCTACTCTTGATTTAACTAATAGGTTTTACCAGGTCGAATTAGACCCTAAAGATATTCATAAAACGGCATCCAATGTAGAGCATGGACATTATGAATTCCTGCGAATGCCCATGGGCTTGAAAAATTCGCCAGCCACCTTTCAGAGAGTAATGGATAATGTACTTCAAGGTCTTCTGAATAAAATTTGCGTTGTCTATTTAGAAGATATCCTACTTCTTTACAGGAAATCATAGATAACTTAGGTAAAGTATTTCAGCGTCTTAAGGAATCCAATTTTAAGATCCAGATGGATAAGTCTGAATCCCTTAAACGTAAAACACCATATTTAGGGCATGTTATTACCCCTGAAGGTGTCAGACCACGATTACGAGAATATTTTGTTGTAACTGAACACTTGATCAAAACTCACTTTGTTCCTTTATTCAAGGGATTGACCATGGCAGATGACCTTAACACGGTGATAAAGAAACTGATGGACAATACTTCTGGACAAGGCAATGATTCCTATGAAAACATCTGTATTGCAAATCACATAGACTATACAAAATGGAACAACCATCAGCGAGATGAGGCGAATAGACCCGTCTTCAAAGTCATGGATAAATTCCTAGGATTCACCAATCTCATATCTAGAACCCATGAGTTCTTTCAAAAGAGTCTAATCTATTATAACGGAAGACCTGATCTCATGAGGGTTGAAAATGGACAAGTCCAAAATAAAGGAAATGCCCTAGTATGCTGGAACGGTCAGCTGGGAGGATTGGAGGGGCTCAGACAGAAAGGATGGAGTGTTGTAAACCTTTTAGTGATCAGAAGAGAATCCACAAATAGAAACACAAAGACATCCATCTTAGCACAGGGGGACAATCAAGTCATTTGTGGTCGATACAAGTTGCAACAGACAAGAGATCAAGCGGAACTGAGAGACGCTATATCCGGAATAGTTCGCGAGAATGAGAATATTATGAATGCGATTGAGTCCGGGACATCCAAACTCGGACTGATCATAAACAAAGATGAGACTTTACAATCTGCCGACTATTTAGTGTATGGGAAGGTCCCAATATATCGAGGCTCCATACGGGGTTTAGAGACAAAGAGGTGGTCTAGAGTAACTTGTGTGACTAACGATCAGTTACCAACAGTGGCCAATACCATGTCCAGTGTGAGCTCTAATGCACTGACAGTGGCCCACTTTTCAACCAGCCCACTAAATACTATGGTGCACTATAACTTCCTCGGAAACTTCGCAAGGATAATTCTTGATTTACATAACCCTGCTGTTAAATCTCAAGTTCGACTAAAGGTAAAAAATCCGGCTCGAAGGACCAAAAAGATTTCTGCCGGTTTAGCCGCAACGCAGTATCCTCGATTGTAGATTATTGTAAAGTATCACCAAACCACCGATATTCTTTAAAAAGGTATTTACAATCGAGGATACTGCGTTGCGGCTAAACCGGCAGAAATCTTTTTGGTCTTTACAAAACAAAGCGTAAACAAAGCGATAAAATCCCTGAAAATAATCCAAATTTAGGTACCAGCAGTAATGCAGCAGTAATCTTTTTGATCTTTACAAAACAAAGCGTAAACAAAGCGATAAAATCCCTGAAAATAATCCAAATTTAGGTACCAGCAGTAATGTGGTTCTACGTCTGACAGAAAGTGTGCCCACACATCTAAATTACAAAATCCTTTTTGACAATTGGTTCACAAGCTTAGAACTTATGATATACATGCATAATAAAGGAATTTTACCGCTGGGTACTGTTCGGGCTAATAGACTTGGAGGTGCTAAAATTCCATCTAAGAAAGAACTGTCCCGAGAGGGAAGAGGATCTACCGCTGAACTTCATACTACTGTTGGTGACACTACTGTGGCTGTGGTGGCGTGGATGGATAATAAAGTGGTTCACTTATGTTCAACCTATGTTGGAGTTAATCCAACAGCCGTAGTCAGGCGGTATGACAGGAAAAGAAGAGTGTACCATGAAGTGAGTTGTCCAAAAGCGGTACAGCTTTATAACAGGCACATGGGTGGTGTCGACACCTTGGATTCGATGCTAGGGTACTACAGGATTAAAGTGCGGTCCAAAAAATGGTACCTGAGAGTTTTCTTCCACATGATCGATTTGGTCTGCGTAAACTCATGGCTGCTATGGCGCAGATGCAACGACGACATCTATATGCCACTCCTTGATTTCAAATTGGCAATAGCTGAAGTTTTAGTCAAAAGAGATGCACATATTTTCACGCCCACAACGCGAGGCAGGCCTGCAACCGACAGAAATGAACCACCAGCGAAAAAAAACAGGCGTAAGATCGAGATGCCTGCAAGAGAAGTCGCTGAAGACGGTTTCCACCATTTTCCAGACTGGACGGCATCAAGACAGAGATGCAGGAATGAATGTGGCGGTCAAACTTTCATTTGGTGTATCAAATGTAAAATGTATTTATGCATAAACAAAAACAGGAATTGTTTTCTGGAGTATCATGCTTCTCCAGATCCAGTTATATTGCAGTAAATCCCTTATGACGAGAAACCACATAATCAACCACTGATTGATGTTGTTTCTCGTCATAAATGTGTATTATCATCATATAATTATTATTAAGGATAAACTAGTTTGTTTCCTATAAGTAAAGAGGCTATATTACGACAATTCAATTGTTTTATTTCCCGGAAACTTCAGCGCAGCAAGCTGCACTAACCACCACTGTGCCATACAGGCCATTTTACACCATTATGTAATGCATAACGTACCATATATGCACATTTTTTATTACGTTAATAATAATATCAAAAAGGGGGCTGTTTTTTTAAATTATTTTTTATGGGATCCCTAGACTCAAAACTACAACATATATTTTTTTCCATAAAGATGCAAAATTCCATGCAGTAAGGGGTTAACAAAGTACCAAAGAAAGTTACAAAAAATCCAGAATCATCCAAAAGAACTGATAGTCGAACTTACGTTTTGACGATTGATAATGTACGTTTCTCACTTCAATAATACGCAATAGACCATTTTTCTACCTGCTTCCCCATGGAATGCGGCGCTTATTCATATTTTACGCACGGAAGGGCTGCGTTCAAGCAACAATATCCCTTAAACCAATTGTCATAGAGAGTTTTTGGTATCATTATTTAGGTAAACTTACCATCTGTGCGACACGTACATAAAAAGAGGTAGGTAGTTCTCGGGGGTGTATTTTGTGATAACATTGAAAAACTAAAAAACAAAGTTAATTTTGACGTAAAGTTGATCTTTTAGCATTTATTTCAATATGATACAGCATTTATTAAAATTATTTGAGTTATTTAACTGATTGTTAATACTTTTCCATTATGGAAAGTTTTTTTTTACGATAATCGGTATCGTAAAAAAAAAAAACTTTCCATAATGGAAAAGTATTAACAAGTATTAACTGATTGTTAATACTTTTCCATTATGGAAAGTTTTTTTTTTTACTATAATCGGTATCGTAAAAAAAAAACTTTCCATAATGGAAAAGTATTAACAATCAGTTAAATAACTCAAATAATTTTAATAAATTCAATTCAATTCAATTCAATGCTGTATCATATTGAAATAAATGCTAAAAGATCAACTTTACGTCAAAATTAACTTTGTTTTTTAGTTTTTTAAGGTTATCTCAAAATACACCCCCGAGAACTACCTCTTTTTATGTACGTGTCGCACAGATGGTAAGTTTACCTAAATAATGATACCAAAAACTCTCTACCCTTCAGTGCGTAAAATATGAATAAGCGCCGCATTCCATGGGGAAGCAGGTAGAAACATGGTCTATTGCGTATTACTGAAGTGTGAAAGGGACAAAATACACTGTTTGGGGAACTACGTGAATACAAAAGAAGTATTCGTCAGATAAAACTCGACTAGTTTAATTTACATTAAATTCCAAAGTTACATAACTTTTAGTATGGACGCTACGAAAAAGTCAACCGAAATACAAAAATGGCTGCCATTCAGAGGGGTTTGGGTTTAGGCCCCACATGTAGAATAATTTTAGTGATAAAATAGAGCAAACTATCACCCCCTAAAGTTTGTGCAGTCCAAACCCGGACATATTGTATACGTTTATTTATACTTAAAAAATACTCACAGCTAAGAATGGTATAGGAACTTTGAGTATTAGGCATGCCAATCCCATATCCACTTCCGAGTACACATAGAATTTTTTTTCTATGTCGTTAAGGGGGCAACATCCGAAGGTCTCCTCCAGTACGGTTTAGGGATACTCGTACTTCAACCACTCTTCTCTTTAATTTTGCTTTATAGTCGACCCATTACACCAACAGCATTAGGTTTTAGATAAGATAATGCATAGAATGAATAATTACTAGGTAATTGCTAATCATGAAAGCTTGTAAAAAAATACTTACGTTCGACCACCCTTTGCAACTTTTAAAAGCACCTTCTACTTGGGAATTTAGGGCCTCGGTGACAGATTCCCACATCCGCCTTGAGTAGTCTCTTGCTTGGGCAGATTTGATATACCCCATCGCCACTTCTCTGCGACAATTCTGGAACTCCCACAATGTCTCTAATTGAGCATAGGTTATACGCACCGACGCCGACGAGGGTGAGGGTGAAACAATATGAAGTATATTGTTCCATTGTTTTCTTCATTGAAGTAGTGGAATTACCCGCTTGTTATATCTGTGAGTGCCTCCCAGATACGTCATCACCATACATTCGGTTACTGTGAATGGATTGTGCAACCCAACTTGATGCATCCAATAAAACTAACCAGCAGATTCGGCGCGGGGCCTTTCGTCACATACATCGGTCGTTAGGACAACTTCTTAGTACTTATATACTCACTTAATATTAAGAATTAATTGTTATTACTGCACTAAACTCATTTAGTGGAAATTTTGGATTTATTTTGGACTCCTCCGCTGCCCATCACATAATTGGCGCAGTCGGTAGGATTATCGAGTCAGTGCGTGCAAATCAAAGACTATAATTTCACGATCGAGCTGAACATTTGGACATTTGTGCGTGCTGTTTACGTTTCAACGTGCGTCGTCGACAATCCAGAAGAACCAGAAGCAGCCGTTGGAGATCCTGTAGACAGTATCCAGACATCGATACTACGGGAGCCGCCGATATGTACTTTATGTGAGTTGCACAAATTCCTTACAGTCGGTCGCTATTTCCCACCTACAAAATTTTTCACCCACGATCATCGCGATCTACTAGGGGTATCGAACCCCTGGACAATCGGTTGTCCTCTCGCAACGCGCTGAGGGACGCTACCCGAAATTTAGAGTTAGGTAGCTTAGAAATAATAATGGAAAATCAAGAAGATATGATCAATAAAATTGTTAAAACATTATGACTAGTACCAGAATTTGACGGTAATAGTAATACTCTAATTAGATTTTTATCACTATGTGACCAGCTTGTTGCGAGCTATATTGATCCAGCACCTGGTCATGAACTAACTAACTTAGCATTATTAAATGGTATATTAAATAAAATCACCGGGAACGCCGCTAGAACACTAGTAACAAATGGTATTTATTCCCCGGGATTGGAACGGTATTAGGAATACGTTAATTCATAATTTTTCAGATCATAGAGATGAGTCTGCGTTATACAATGATCTATCATTATTATCTCAAGGATCTGATGCGCCTCAAGTATTCTATGAGCGCGTGTTAAACCTTTTAAGCACCATCATGACATACGTAGAAATACACGATGCTGTCGCTACCGCCGTCGAAGCAAAAAGAACTTTGTATAAAAAACTAGCTTTGCAGACGTATCTACGAGGCTTAGCGGAACCTCTAAGATCTAGGATTCGATGCATGAGGCCTCCTTCCCTGGAGAAAGCATTAGAATATGCTCAAGAGGAAATTAACGTTGTTTACCTCCAACAAAAAATTGTACCTTTAAGTAAAAGGTTACTTCCAATATTCCCAAATATGCTGGCTCAGTATCCTCAGATGAATAGAAATTTGATGCCTCGAAATTTTGATCCAAATCGCTTTCTTCCAAAGCAGCCTAGACCATTTTATCGGGGACCCTCTAGAACCCAACAAATGTTCAAAGCTTTACCGCGATCCAATATGTCCACCGGTTTTAGAGTCAACCCTAGACCCCCAACGTCTCAGCAGGCACCGAACAACCAGCCTCGACCAATGAGCGGTGTTAGTCATCCCGTTGCACGTGTTCTGCCACCGACCAATATGCATGATTGGCGTAATTACGGTAATCCACACCCTAGTAATTATTTTAGAACACGGGAAGCAAACGTGAACGAATTGTTTGTACAAGAACCCGACTTTGACTATTATGTCCCAGAGGACTTTTTCTACTGTGACTATGACTATGTCCCAGCTTGTGACCCGACTACTAACTTGATACTGACACAGGACGTCTCCGTAGGTGAACCCACAACCACAGTTCTACCTGAAAATCCAAAGTCGTCAAATTTTCCAAAGGAAGCCCCGAAAAAATGCCCCCGAATAGAAATTAATATACAGGGTAAAAGACAATTGCCTTTTTTAAAATTAAATGTTAAGCCCGACTTCCCACCTTTAAAATTTTTAATTGATACGGGAGCTAACCAGTCGTTCATAAGTCCTGAAACTGTGGCAAAGCACTATCCCGACTATGAACTTGACTATGAACCATTTATAGTCGCTAACGTGCATGCATCCACCATGAATTATTACTCAATCACTATACCCTGTTTCGAAGAATTTAAAGACAATAATCCAATCAAATTGAACATATACAGATTCCACGATAACTTTGACGGACTAATAGGGTGCGATCTTCTTGAACGGTTCTTAGCGAAAATTGACTGAAGTTCTCGCGTACTTAAAACTGAATTTTCTAGCAACCCTATACATATGTATACCTCCCAAAGTGTAAATTTGTATGAGAACATTATTCCGGCACAATCTTCTAAAATAGTAAATTTGCCTATTAATATTGGCCAAGGAGATATACACATAGATCAGCAAAGTATACAGAGTTGTAACATAAGTGAATGTGTAACTAAAGCAAAAAATAATCGAGCTTTTTTAGAAATATCTAACCCTACGAATAATGATGTAATTTTATCTTTGTCTGAACCAATCGTCGCACATGTATTTAGCGAACGATCTGTACCTGCAGTGACATCGAATACTTACAACAACAAAACTCGTCGAGCCGAGCATGTGTTATCGCGATTGCGCATAGATCATTTAAATCCAGTGGAGACAATCAATTTAACTAACCTCTGCAGAGAATACTCAGACGTATTCTATATTGAAGATGAACCTTTAACGTTCACAAACCAAATTAAGCATAGCATTAACACCACAGACGAATTACCTGTCTATAGTAAAACTTTTAGGTATCCATATATTCACAAGGATGAGGTACAAACACAAATCAGTAAAATGTTAGATGAAGGGATAATTAGGCCTTCTACATCCGCATGGAGCGCACCTATATGGGTAGTACCGAAGAAGAGTGACGCGTCTGGCAAAACTAAGTGGCGCATAGTCATTGACTTCCGGAAGTTGAACGAGAAGACAATTGACGATAAGTATCCCATCCCGAATGTCACCGATATATTAGATAAGCTAGGGAAGTGTCAATACTTTGCTACTCTTGATTTAACTAATAGGTTTTACCAGGTCGAATTAGACCCTAAAGATATTCATAAAACGGCATCCAATGTAGAGCATGGACATTATGAATTCCTGCGAATGCCCATGGGCTTGAAAAATTCGCCAGCCACCTTTCAGAGAGTAATGGATAATGTACTTCAAGGTCTTCTGAATAAAATTTGCGTTGTCTATTTAGAAGATATCCTACTTCTTTACAGGAAATCATAGATAACTTAGGTAAAGTATTTCAGCGTCTTAAGGAATCCAATTTTAAGATCCAGATGGATAAGTCTGAATCCCTTAAACGTGAAACACCATATTTAGGGCATGTTATTACCCCTGAAGGTGTCAGACCACGATTACGAGAATATTTTGTTGTAACTGAACACTTGATCAAAACTCACTTTGTTCCTTTATTCAAGGGATTGACCATGGCAGATGACCTTAACACGGTGATAAAGAAACTGATGGACAATACTTCTGGACAAGGCAATGATTCCTATGAAAACATCTGTATTGCAAATCACATAGACTATACAAAATGGAACAACCATCAGCGAGATGAGGCGAATAGACCCGTCTTCAAAGTCATGGATAAATTCCTAGGATTCACCAATCTCATATCTAGAACCCATGAGTTCTTTCAAAAGAGTCTAATCTATTATAACGGAAGACCTGATCTCATGAGGGTTGAAAATGGACAAGTCCAAAATAAAGGAAATGCCCTAGTATGCTGGAACGGTCAGCTGGGAGGATTGGAGGGGCTCAGACAGAAAGGATGGAGTGTTGTAAACCTTTTAGTGATCAGAAGAGAATCCACAAATAGAAACACAAAGACATCCATCTTAGCACAGGGGGACAATCAAGTCATTTGTGGTCGATACAAGTTGCAACAGACAAGAGATCAAGCGGAACTGAGAGACGCTATATCCGGAATAGTTCGCGAGAATGAGAATATTATGAATGCGATTGAGTCCGGGACATCCAAACTCGGACTGATCATAAACAAAGATGAGACTTTACAATCTGCCGACTATTTAGTGTATGGGAAGGTCCCAATATATCGAGGCTCCATACGGGGTTTAGAGACAAAGAGGTGGTCTAGAGTAACTTGTGTGACTAACGATCAGTTACCAACAGTGGCCAATACCATGTCCAGTGTGAGCTCTAATGCACTGACAGTGGCCCACTTTTCAACCAGCCCACTAAATACTATGGTGCACTATAACTTCCTCGGAAACTTCGCAAGGATAATTCTTGATTTACATAACCCTGCTGTTAAATCTCAAGTTCGACTAAAGGTAAAAAATCCGGCTCGAAGGACCAAAAAGATTTCTGCCGGTTTAGCCGCAACGCAGTATCCTCGATTGTAGATTATTGTAAAGTATCACCAAACCACCGATATTCTTTAAAAAGGTATTTACAATCGAGGATACTGCGTTGCGGCTAAACCGGCAGAAATCTTTTTGGTCTTTACAAAACAAAGCGTAAACAAAGCGATAAAATCCCTGAAAATAATCCAAATTTAGGTACCAGCAGTAATGCAGCAGTAATCTTTTTGATCTTTACAAAACAAAGCGTAAACAAAGCGATAAAATCCCTGAAAATAATCCAAATTTAGGTACCAGCAGTAATGTGGTTCTACGTCTGACAGAAAGTGTGCCCACACATCTAAATTACAAAATCCTTTTTGACAATTGGTTCACAAGCTTAGAACTTATGATATACATGCATAATAAAGGAATTTTACCGCTGGGTACTGTTCGGGCTAATAGACTTGGAGGTGCTAAAATTCCATCTAAGAAAGAACTGTCCCGAGAGGGAAGAGGATCTACCGCTGAACTTCATACTACTGTTGGTGACACTACTGTGGCTGTGGTGGCGTGGATGGATAATAAAGTGGTTCACTTATGTTCAACCTATGTTGGAGTTAATCCAACAGCCGTAGTCAGGCGGTATGACAGGAAAAGAAGAGTGTACCATGAAGTGAGTTGTCCAAAAGCGGTACAGCTTTATAACAGGCACATGGGTGGTGTCGACACCTTGGATTCGATGCTAGGGTACTACAGGATTAAAGTGCGGTCCAAAAAATGGTACCTGAGAGTTTTCTTCCACATGATCGATTTGGTCTGCGTAAACTCATGGCTGCTATGGCGCAGATGCAACGACGACATCTATATGCCACTCCTTGATTTCAAATTGGCAATAGCTGAAGTTTTAGTCAAAAGAGATGCACATATTTTCACGCCCACAACGCGAGGCAGGCCTGCAACCGACAGAAATGAACCACCAGCGAAAAAAAACAGGCGTAAGATCGAGATGCCTGCAAGAGAAGTCGCTGAAGACGGTTTCCACCATTTTCCAGACTGGACGGCATCAAGACAGAGATGCAGGAATGAATGTGGCGGTCAAACTTTCATTTGGTGTATCAAATGTAAAATGTATTTATGCATAAACAAAAACAGGAATTGTTTTCTGGAGTATCATGCTTCTCCAGATCCAGTTATATTGCAGTAAATCCCTTATGACGAGAAACCACATAATCAACCACTGATTGATGTTGTTTCTCGTCATAAATGTGTATTATCATCATATAATTATTATTAAGGATAAACTAGTTTGTTTCCTATAAGTAAAGAGGCTATATTACGACAATTCAATTGTTTTATTTCCCGGAAACTTCAGCGCAGCAAGCTGCACTAACCACCAGTGTGCCATACAGGCCATTTTACACCATTATGTAATGCATAACGTACCATATATGCACATTTTTTATTACGTTAATAATAATATCAAAAAGGGGGCTGTTTTTTTAAATTATTTTTTATGGGATCCCTAGACTCAAAACTACAACATATATTTTTTTCCATAAAGATGCAAAATTCCATGCAGTAAGGGGTTAACAAAGTACCAAAGAAAGTTACAAAAAATCCAGAATCATCCAAAAGAACTGATAGTCGAACTTACGTTTTGACGATTGATAATGTACGTTTCTCACTTCAATAATACGCAATAGACCATTTTTCTACCTGCTTCCCCATGGAATGCGGCGCTTATTCATATTTTACGCACGGAAGGGCTGCGTTCAAGCAACAATATCCCTTAAACCAATTGTCATAGAGAGTTTTTGGTATCATTATTTAGGTAAACTTACCATCTGTGCGACACGTACATAAAAAGAGGTAGGTAGTTCTCGGGGGTGTATTTTGTGATAACATTGAAAAACTAAAAAACAAAGTTAATTTTGACGTAAAGTTGATCTTTTAGCATTTATTTCAATATGATACAGCATTTATTAAAATTATTTGAGTTATTTAACTGATTGTTAATACTTTTCCATTATGGAAAGTTTTTTTTTACGATAATCGGTATCGTAAAAAAAAAAAACTTTCCATAATGGAAAAGTATTAACAAGTATTAACTGATTGTTAATACTTTTCCATTATGGAAAGTTTTTTTTTTACTATAATCGGTATCGTAAAAAAAAAACTTTCCATAATGGAAAAGTATTAACAATCAGTTAAATAACTCAAATAATTTTAATAAATTCAATTCAATTCAATTCAATGCTGTATCATATTGAAATAAATGCTAAAAGATCAACTTTACGTCAAAATTAACTTTGTTTTTTAGTTTTTTAAGGTTATCTCAAAATACACCCCCGAGAACTACCTCTTTTTATGTACGTGTCGCACAGATGGTAAGTTTACCTAAATAATGATACCAAAAACTCTCTACCCTTCAGTGCGTAAAATATGAATAAGCGCCGCATTCCATGGGGAAGCAGGTAGAAACATGGTCTATTGCGTATTACTGAAGTGTGAAAGGGACAAAATACACTGTTTGGGGAACTACGTGAATACAAAAGAAGTATTCGTCAGATAAAACTCGACTAGTTTAATTTACATTAAATTCCAAAGTTACATAACTTTTAGTATGGACGCTACGAAAAAGTCAACCGAAATACAAAAATGGCTGCCATTCAGAGGGGTTTGGGTTTAGGCCCCACATGTAGAATAATTTTAGTGATAAAATAGAGCAAACTATCACCCCCTAAAGTTTGTGCAGTCCAAACCCGGACATATTGTATACGTTTATTTATACTTAAAAAATACTCACAGCTAAGAATGGTATAGGAACTTTGAGTATTAGGCATGCCAATCCCATATCCACTTCCGAGTACACATAGAATTTTTTTTCTATGTCGTTAAGGGGGCAACATCCGAAGGTCTCCTCCAGTACGGTTTAGGGATACTCGTACTTCAACCACTCTTCTCTTTAATTTTGCTTTATAGTCGACCCATTACACCAACAGCATTAGGTTTTAGATAAGATAATGCATAGAATGAATAATTACTAGGTAATTGCTAATCATGAAAGCTTGTAAAAAAATACTTACGTTCGACCACCCTTTGCAACTTTTAAAAGCACCTTCTACTTGGGAATTTAGGGCCTCGGTGACAGATTCCCACATCCGCCTTGAGTAGTCTCTTGCTTGGGCAGATTTGATATACCCCATCGCCACTTCTCTGCGACAATTCTGGAACTCCCACAATGTCTCTAATTGAGCATAGGTTATACGCGCCGACGCCGACGAGGGTGAGGGTGAAACAATATGAAGTATATTGTTCCATTGTTTTCTTCATTGAAGTAGTGGAATTACCCGCTTGTTATATCTGTGAGTGCCTCCCAGATACGTCATCACCATACATTCGGTTACTGTGAATGGATTGTGCAACCCAACTTGATGCATCCAATAAAACTAACCAGCAGATTCGGCGCGGGGCCTTTCGTCACATACATCGGTCGTTAGGACAACTTCTTAGTACTTATATACTCACTTAATATTAAGAATTAATTGTTATTACTGCACTAAACTCATTTAGTGGAAATTTTGGATTTATTTTGGACTCCTCCGCTGCCCATCACATAATTGGCGCAGTCGGTAGGATTATCGAGTCAGTGCGTGCAAATCAAAGACTATAATTTCACGATCGAGCTGAACATTTGGACATTTGTGCGTGCTGTTTACGTTTCAACGTGCGTCGTCGACAATCCAGAAGAACCAGAAGCAGCCGTTGGAGATCCTGTAGACAGTATCCAGACATCGATACTACGGGAGCCGCCGATATGTACTTTATGTGAGTTGCACAAATTCCTTACAGTCGGTCGCTATTTCCCACCTACAAAATTTTTCACCCACGATCATCGCGATCTACTAGGGGTATCGAACCCCTGGACAATCGGTTGTCCTCTCGCAACGCGCTGAGGGACGCTACCCGAAATTTAGAGTTAGGTAGCTTAGAAATAATAATGGAAAATCAAGAAGATATGATCAATAAAATTGTTAAAACATTATGACTAGTACCAGAATTTGACGGTAATAGTAATACTCTAATTAGATTTTTATCACTATGTGACCAGCTTGTTGCGAGCTATATTGATCCAGCACCTGGTCATGAACTAACTAACTTAGCATTATTAAATGGTATATTAAATAAAATCACCGGGAACGCCGCTAGAACACTAGTAACAAATGGTATTTATTCCCCGGGATTGGAACGGTATTAGGAATACGTTAATTCATAATTTTTCAGATCATAGAGATGAGTCTGCGTTATACAATGATCTATCATTATTATCTCAAGGATCTGATGCGCCTCAAGTATTCTATGAGCGCGTGTTAAACCTTTTAAGCACCATCATGACATACGTAGAAATACACGATGCTGTCGCTACCGCCGTCGAAGCAAAAAGAACTTTGTATAAAAAACTAGCTTTGCAGACGTATCTACGAGGCTTAGCGGAACCTCTAAGATCTAGGATTCGATGCATGAGGCCTCCTTCCCTGGAGAAAGCATTAGAATATGCTCAAGAGGAAATTAACGTTGTTTACCTCCAACAAAAAATTGTACCTTTAAGTAAAAGGTTACTTCCAATATTCCCAAATATGCTGGCTCAGTATCCTCAGATGAATAGAAATTTGATGCCTCGAAATTTTGATCCAAATCGCTTTCTTCCAAAGCAGCCTAGACCATTTTATCGGGGACCCTCTAGAACCCAACAAATGTTCAAAGCTTTACCGCGATCCAATATGTCCACCGGTTTTAGAGTCAACCCTAGACCCCCAACGTCTCAGCAGGCACCGAACAACCAGCCTCGACCAATGAGCGGTGTTAGTCATCCCGTTGCACGTGTTCTGCCACCGACCAATATGCATGATTGGCGTAATTACGGTAATCCACACCCTAGTAATTATTTTAGAACACGGGAAGCAAACGTGAACGAATTGTTTGTACAAGAACCCGACTTTGACTATTATGTCCCAGAGGACTTTTTCTACTGTGACTATGACTATGTCCCAGCTTGTGACCCGACTACTAACTTGATACTGACACAGGACGTCTCCGTAGGTGAACCCACAACCACAGTTCTACCTGAAAATCCAAAGTCGTCAAATTTTCCAAAGGAAGCCCCGAAAAAATGCCCCCGAATAGAAATTAATATACAGGGTAAAAGACAATTGCCTTTTTTAAAATTAAATGTTAAGCCCGACTTCCCACCTTTAAAATTTTTAATTGATACGGGAGCTAACCAGTCGTTCATAAGTCCTGAAACTGTGGCAAAGCACTATCCCGACTATGAACTTGACTATGAACCATTTATAGTCGCTAACGTGCATGCATCCACCATGAATTATTACTCAATCACTATACCCTGTTTCGAAGAATTTAAAGACAATAATCCAATCAAATTGAACATATACAGATTCCACGATAACTTTGACGGACTAATAGGGTGCGATCTTCTTGAACGGTTCTTAGCGAAAATTGACTGAAGTTCTCGCGTACTTAAAACTGAATTTTCTAGCAACCCTATACATATGTATACCTCCCAAAGTGTAAATTTGTATGAGAACATTATTCCGGCACAATCTTCTAAAATAGTAAATTTGCCTATTAATATTGGCCAAGGAGATATACACATAGATCAGCAAAGTATACAGAGTTGTAACATAAGTGAATGTGTAACTAAAGCAAAAAATAATCGAGCTTTTTTAGAAATATCTAACCCTACGAATAATGATGTAATTTTATCTTTGTCTGAACCAATCGTCGCACATGTATTTAGCGAACGATCTGTACCTGCAGTGACATCGAATACTTACAACAACAAAACTCGTCGAGCCGAGCATGTGTTATCGCGATTGCGCATAGATCATTTAAATCCAGTGGAGACAATCAATTTAACTAACCTCTGCAGAGAATACTCAGACGTATTCTATATTGAAGATGAACCTTTAACGTTCACAAACCAAATTAAGCATAGCATTAACACCACAGACGAATTACCTGTCTATAGTAAAACTTTTAGGTATCCATATATTCACAAGGATGAGGTACAAACACAAATCAGTAAAATGTTAGATGAAGGGATAATTAGGCCTTCTACATCCGCATGGAGCGCACCTATATGGGTAGTACCGAAGAAGAGTGACGCGTCTGGCAAAACTAAGTGGCGCATAGTCATTGACTTCCGGAAGTTGAACGAGAAGACAATTGACGATAAGTATCCCATCCCGAATGTCACCGATATATTAGATAAGCTAGGGAAGTGTCAATACTTTGCTACTCTTGATTTAACTAATAGGTTTTACCAGGTCGAATTAGACCCTAAAGATATTCATAAAACGGCATCCAATGTAGAGCATGGACATTATGAATTCCTGCGAATGCCCATGGGCTTGAAAAATTCGCCAGCCACCTTTCAGAGAGTAATGGATAATGTACTTCAAGGTCTTCTGAATAAAATTTGCGTTGTCTATTTAGAAGATATCCTACTTCTTTACAGGAAATCATAGATAACTTAGGTAAAGTATTTCAGCGTCTTAAGGAATCCAATTTTAAGATCCAGATGGATAAGTCTGAATCCCTTAAACGTGAAACACCATATTTAGGGCATGTTATTACCCCTGAAGGTGTCAGACCACGATTACGAGAATATTTTGTTGTAACTGAACACTTGATCAAAACTCACTTTGTTCCTTTATTCAAGGGATTGACCATGGCAGATGACCTTAACACGGTGATAAAGAAACTGATGGACAATACTTCTGGACAAGGCAATGATTCCTATGAAAACATCTGTATTGCAAATCACATAGACTATACAAAATGGAACAACCATCAGCGAGATGAGGCGAATAGACCCGTCTTCAAAGTCATGGATAAATTCCTAGGATTCACCAATCTCATATCTAGAACCCATGAGTTCTTTCAAAAGAGTCTAATCTATTATAACGGAAGACCTGATCTCATGAGGGTTGAAAATGGACAAGTCCAAAATAAAGGAAATGCCCTAGTATGCTGGAACGGTCAGCTGGGAGGATTGGAGGGGCTCAGACAGAAAGGATGGAGTGTTGTAAACCTTTTAGTGATCAGAAGAGAATCCACAAATAGAAACACAAAGACATCCATCTTAGCACAGGGGGACAATCAAGTCATTTGTGGTCGATACAAGTTGCAACAGACAAGAGATCAAGCGGAACTGAGAGACGCTATATCCGGAATAGTTCGCGAGAATGAGAATATTATGAATGCGATTGAGTCCGGGACATCCAAACTCGGACTGATCATAAACAAAGATGAGACTTTACAATCTGCCGACTATTTAGTGTATGGGAAGGTCCCAATATATCGAGGCTCCATACGGGGTTTAGAGACAAAGAGGTGGTCTAGAGTAACTTGTGTGACTAACGATCAGTTACCAACAGTGGCCAATACCATGTCCAGTGTGAGCTCTAATGCACTGACAGTGGCCCACTTTTCAACCAGCCCACTAAATACTATGGTGCACTATAACTTCCTCGGAAACTTCGCAAGGATAATTCTTGATTTACATAACCCTGCTGTTAAATCTCAAGTTCGACTAAAGGTAAAAAATCCGGCTCGAAGGACCAAAAAGATTTCTGCCGGTTTAGCCGCAACGCAGTATCCTCGATTGTAGATTATTGTAAAGTATCACCAAACCACCGATATTCTTTAAAAAGGTATTTACAATCGAGGATACTGCGTTGCGGCTAAACCGGCAGAAATCTTTTTGGTCTTTACAAAACAAAGCGTAAACAAAGCGATAAAATCCCTGAAAATAATCCAAATTTAGGTACCAGCAGTAATGCAGCAGTAATCTTTTTGATCTTTACAAAACAAAGCGTAAACAAAGCGATAAAATCCCTGAAAATAATCCAAATTTAGGTACCAGCAGTAATGTGGTTCTACGTCTGACAGAAAGTGTGCCCACACATCTAAATTACAAAATCCTTTTTGACAATTGGTTCACAAGCTTAGAACTTATGATATACATGCATAATAAAGGAATTTTACCGCTGGGTACTGTTCGGGCTAATAGACTTGGAGGTGCTAAAATTCCATCTAAGAAAGAACTGTCCCGAGAGGGAAGAGGATCTACCGCTGAACTTCATACTACTGTTGGTGACACTACTGTGGCTGTGGTGGCGTGGATGGATAATAAAGTGGTTCACTTATGTTCAACCTATGTTGGAGTTAATCCAACAGCCGTAGTCAGGCGGTATGACAGGAAAAGAAGAGTGTACCATGAAGTGAGTTGTCCAAAAGCGGTACAGCTTTATAACAGGCACATGGGTGGTGTCGACACCTTGGATTCGATGCTAGGGTACTACAGGATTAAAGTGCGGTCCAAAAAATGGTACCTGAGAGTTTTCTTCCACATGATCGATTTGGTCTGCGTAAACTCATGGCTGCTATGGCGCAGATGCAACGACGACATCTATATGCCACTCCTTGATTTCAAATTGGCAATAGCTGAAGTTTTAGTCAAAAGAGATGCACATATTTTCACGCCCACAACGCGAGGCAGGCCTGCAACCGACAGAAATGAACCACCAGCGAAAAAAAAACAGGCGTAAGATCGAGATGCCTGCAAGAGAAGTCGCTGAAGACGGTTTCCACCATTTTCCAGACTGGACGGCATCAAGACAGAGATGCAGGAATGAATGTGGCGGTCAAACTTTCATTTGGTGTATCAAATGTAAAATGTATTTATGCATAAACAAAAACAGGAATTGTTTTCTGGAGTATCATGCTTCTCCAGATCCAGTTATATTGCAGTAAATCCCTTATGACGAGAAACCACATAATCAACCACTGATTGATGTTGTTTCTCGTCATAAATGTGTATTATCATCATATAATTATTATTAAGGATAAACTAGTTTGTTTCCTATAAGTAAAGAGGCTATATTACGACAATTCAATTGTTTTATTTCCCGGAAACTTCAGCGCAGCAAGCTGCACTAACCACCACTGTGCCATACAGGCCATTTTACACCATTATGTAATGCATAACGTACCATATATGCACATTTTTTATTACGTTAATAATAATATCAAAAAGGGGGCTGTTTTTTTAAATTATTTTTTATGGGATCCCTAGACTCAAAACTACAACATATATTTTTTTCCATAAAGATGCAAAATTCCATGCAGTAAGGGGTTAACAAAGTACCAAAGAAAGTTACAAAAAATCCAGAATCATCCAAAAGAACTGATAGTCGAACTTACGTTTTGACGATTGATAATGTACGTTTCTCACTTCAATAATACGCAATAGACCATTTTTCTACCTGCTTCCCCATGGAATGCGGCGCTTATTCATATTTTACGCACGGAAGGGCTGCGTTCAAGCAACAATATCCCTTAAACCAATTGTCATAGAGAGTTTTTGGTATCATTATTTAGGTAAACTTACCATCTGTGCGACACGTACATAAAAAGAGGTAGGTAGTTCTCGGGGTGTATTTTGTGATAACATTGAAAAACTAAAAAACAAAGTTAATTTTGACGTAAAGTTGATCTTTTAGCATTTATTTCAATATGATACAGCATTTATTAAAATTATTTGAGTTATTTAACTGATTGTTAATACTTTTCCATTATGGAAAGTTTTTTTTTACGATAATCGGTATCGTAAAAAAAAAAAAACTTTCCATAATGGAAAAGTATTAACAAGTATTAACTGATTGTTAATACTTTTCCATTATGGAAAGTTTTTTTTTACTATAATCGGTATCGTAAAAAAAAAACTTTCCATAATGGAAAAGTATTAACAATCAGTTAAATAACTCAAATAATTTTAATAAATTCAATTCAATTCAATTCAATGCTGTATCATATTGAAATAAATGCTAAAAGATCAACTTTACGTCAAAATTAACTTTGTTTTTTAGTTTTTTAAA